>JAMPIV010016977.1:0-223828 GCA_024509875.1 Oreohelix idahoensis | reverse complement strand
GATATGTAGATTTTGGGGGGGTTTGTGGTGTGTAGGGGAGTTTAAGTTTAGTTTTAGGGAGGGGTTGGGTGGTAAGGGGGGTGAGGAGTTGGAGGTAGTAGGATATTTGGGTATAGGAGTGAGTAGGGGTTGGTGATAAGATTATATTGGGAGGGGGGTGGTGGTGATGGGTGTAGTTTTGAGTAGGGGTTTGGGGGTATGGTGGAGAATTGGGTAGTATTATGTATAGTTGAGGGGGTTATGGTGGGGGGGGGGGGGAGTGGTGTATGAGGATAGGAGATTTAGGAGGGGGGGGGGATTTGGGGTTGGGGTTTTTTTGTGGTAGGATTTTTGATAGAATGATAGGAATGGGGTGGGTGGGGGGATTTTGAGGGGGGGGGGGGTTTATTAGGGGTTTTGTTAGTTAGGGTTTGATGTTGGTTTTGTAAGTATTAGATGATGGGGGGTGGAGGTAAATTAGTGGTTGCGTCTGTGATGGGGAATGCGGATCGTGTGTCGTGATTGTTAGATACGTTCGATGTTGTGTATGAGAGTGTGGAGGTGGATAGGGGGCGGATAGGGTGTTTGGTAATAAAGGTCGGGTGGTATTGGTGGGCTTGTGAGTTGAGGGGGATCAGGTGCCCGAGTAGAATGGATGGGGTTGGAAAGGAGGCACGACGGGTGCGGGGCTAAGTTTGGGTGAATGAGTGGGGACCCTTCACACAGGGGATCAGTTTAGAAGCCACTCGTGAGGTCTCGCTGTATGGTTTGAGTTTTGAGTTAATATGCACGACGTTGGGTGTGTTTATGTTGGGTATAGATTCGGAGGGTTAATTGTGGTCGAGAGTGTGGGGTGTTGGGTTATTGAGTGGTTGTATGGTGAGGTGAGAAGATTGTGGTTATGAGGAGTTGGTTTAGAGATGGGATGTTGAAGTGGTGGGAAGAATGTTTTGTGATTTGATGTTTGGAAGATGAGGGGGGAGTTGGGTTGATGAGATATTAATAGTAAAGGGTTTGAAAAGGATGAGTTAAGTGTGTATGAGTTATGGATTTTAAGTTATGAGGGGTGGGGAGAGGGGAGGTTGTTAGGGTATGATATAGAATTGAGGTGGTGATATTTGGGGAATAGAGGGAGAATAGATGATAGGTTATGAGGGTTATTGGGGGAGGTTAGGAGAGATAGTGGTTAGATTTTGTTTGTGGTTAGTTAATGGGGTAGGGTGTAAGGTTGTGGTTTATTAAGGTATGGGGGTTGGGTTTTATGTATTGTATTTGGTGGGTTAGGAATTGGATAGGTTAAAGAAGGGAAATTTAAAAGATTGGAGAGGTGTATATGGAGAATGGAATGTGTTTGTCTAGCTGGAAATATGAATGATGTGGATGTATAATTATTGGGTTGGTGGGATAATAGAGGGGTGAAGGGAGGTAGTATTGTATTCTAGTTTTGGGGTATTTTGTATGAGTGATGTGGTGTTGTGGAAGATGGATTGTTGAGGGGTGGGTTGGGGGTGAGGTTTTTTGGGAATTGAAGTGGGATTGGTGTTTTGGGGTGGGGTTTTAGGAGTGGATACGGTATTGTTGGGGGTGATGGTTTTTGGTGATGTGAAATGGTGGTGATTGGTGGGTGTGTTGAATGTTGGGTAGTATAATAGGGGGTGGGTGGGGAAGCGAGGGTCTGTGTATAGACCGGGTCTGTAGGTGTAGAATGCAGATGGACCCTAGTAAGCGAATTGTCGTAAATGCGCTGGACACTGTTGGGATGTGGTAATAAGTGAGTGTTGGTGGATTGGGTCTGGTGTAGTGAGGTAATTAGGATCATATGGTGCAGGATGTAGTGTGGGGTAGGGGAAGTTAGATGGAATTAAATGGCCTTGGTATCTAGATTAGAGGAAGTAGTTTGGAATTACTTTTGGGGTGGTACAGGTATTCTTAGATGGGGTAGGACGGGATGGAGCATTTTTAAGTTCGATTGGATATATTGTGTACCTGTTTAAGTGAAGGTATCTGAGGGTAGCCATATTAGAGGGGGATGTGGATGGGGGGACCAGTGAAGCTGAATTTGTAGGAGCGTTAATTATGATCGTTTGTTGGTCAAATTTACTGGCCATAGCGAAGAAACCCCCAAGTCTGAGCACTGTTGTGGGATAGATTCGTAACAACTCGGGAAAATCAATCATTTTGTTGAATATGTTCTTGTATTGTGTATGAATCTTTAGAATGTTAATATGATTAATCCAACTCAAATTTTGAATACCGCGATGTGAAAAGTGAAGGACATGCCAGGTGCTACATTGTTGAGTCCTCAAATTGAACTGTAGCGAACGAGTATTTTGTCATAGTAGTTTGCATTTTATGGGAGTAGAATATATGATGTAAGCCGATGTGTTCAATGATCACTGTTGTAACATGCCTGAAGCAGTGTCTTAAAAAAAGAAAAGAAGAGAGATCATACCAAAGGAAAATTGTGGTTACCCCCACATTATTTATGGAGGGACAATATATGATACGAACAGGTGGTGACGTACTCAGCCATAGGGACCTGAGGTGTGGTCCCCACAGCAAGGTTGTGAAGTCATGTAAAATTATGGGCGAGTGCACCTAGTAATGCACGCGAGGCTGACCCCATAGCACCGTAGGAAAATAATAAAATATACTAGTTGATCAGGATGTAAAAGGACAGGGTGGTCCCTATTTGTTGCAGATGGTTTCTATTGTTCCTGTTGCCCAGGCCCAGTAACATAAACCTGCATGAGTAAGGAATAACGCCATCAATTCCTCCCGACCAGTCGTTTTATGCTGTCAAAGATAACAGTAGGAGCTTTGCGAGTGTGAACTCGAGATTTTTCAGCAACTACACATTGTAATAATCTTTACACAATAAAATATAATTATCCAGGTGATGTGTTAAACATCTGGGCATATCTTAAGACACTTTCCTATAATAAATTACAGTATTTTTCAAGTCATACTCAGGAAGTTTATGGTATTGAATAGAAACTACAACCTCATCATACACAGTGACTCCTCCCGCTTAGATGAATAAAGTTGTAAGCCTGTGAACATTCAAATAGGAAAGCACATAATATGGACTTTAGAGGGTTATTGATAAAAAAAAAAACACCCCAATGTTTTACCCTCACATAATTGTTTGAGTTGTATCTTTTTCGGTAAACTATCGTGGTCCTCCATTTTCAAAGAACTGTCCAAAAGAGTATGACTGGACATGTGCCAAATAAATTGTACAGAAAAAATGATACAATTTATTAAAGAAAACATATATCCACAGATTTTAATTCAGCTCTTCCTCATAGAAAATTAAAGTGTTTTTTAAGGTTGTGTACACGTCAGCTTTTCATTTCTCCCCTAACATACTAGGTACAACCATACACCAGAAACATACACTCAGACCAAAATATGACCGTGTAGTGAGATCTTAGGGAGGTAGCGTTAGGGTTTGCCCTGCACATAATTCATCAATCATCATTTATAGAGTCAGGGCCTACATGTGACTTGACCTCCACACGGATTAATACGGAAGACTCGATAATCATCTCTTGTTAGAATACATCATAACCGCCACCAGCAAAATCATACACTTTGCTACAGAAATTGAGTATATGCATGTCCGGAATTTGAATTTCTCCTTGTGCTTGCATACTTTGGGTCTGGTGTTGTAAGCATTAACAACATTCCTATTTTCCCAGGAATCCCCATAAAGTAAATCTTGCCCAAAGATTTGGGAAGTGTAGAAATGTGTCCAGAACCCCAGCACTTAAATATTATTTAATATGTAGTTAGAAACTTATTTAGAACATTGTTTGTATTTATCATGAATGTCAGATCTGGCCAAGTTTCGCTCTGGCGGCTGGTGCAGACTGCTAAAGCGATGGGCATGGATGGACCCAAGCAGGTCCAGTATGTAACCTCAGAAATGTAACAAAATTTATTGAACGAGATAAAGCAGACAGGAAGATAAGAAGCAGAAAGAAAGTTTAGCAGGCAGAAAAAACTAGATTAAAAGGTTACAGAATTGAGAACTGAGAAGGAAGGCGTAAAGGCTTTAGTAGGCGGATTAGAGAGGCTTGAAATAAAAAGAAGGCTCCAATGTGAGGAGAGAAAAGGGGAGGCAGAAAGAGAAGAAAAACGACTGCCAAAGGGAGGCAGAAGAAAAGAGATTGACTGCCCGGAGAGGGAAGCAGAATCACAAGAGAAAAGTACTACAGAGGGAGCATGATGGTTTCGACTAAGAGAGTTATAGTTGCAAGGCCCTTGCTCCGGATAATGTCACATCCCCTCTACCTCTGATGCTACTGCCTAGTCAGGGGGCCTCCAACTCCATCCATGGGGGTTACCATCTAGACTATTATTGATGAGAAAGACGATGACATAGAAGGGTAAGTTAAGTATGTTTGAACTTTTAGCCACTATCGTATGGGATTAAAAAGAGAAAATGAGAGTAAAGTTGTCTCAGGGTCTTCGGGGAACAGCATTATGAAGTGTTTTTCCAAAATGAGCAGTGGATGACCAATACAACTAATACATGTTGAAGCACGCTCTTCGTGTGAGATACGAAATAAAAAGAACGAGAGTTTATTTATATAGAAAGAAATATTAGGAAGCCAGACTACTGTCGGGTGAGACCTACCACCAGTTCTTCGCCAGTTAGAAACGTAACATGGAAAAATGGGCGACTTTTGAGGAAAACCCAAGATCTTAAAGAGATGATACCTCAGCGAACAGATGAGAGAGTCCATGGCTCCAAGACATGAAAAGTATCTTCTCATGGAACATGGCGCTGAGAGGCTGGGTGAGATAATTAAGATGTCCGCGTGAAAGGAATCAGGCAGCGCCATTCAGAGGGTAGCAGGTACCCAAGAACAACCAGTAAATCATTTATAAGGCTCCTCAACCTAAAATAAATTTTGAGTAACAGCAGTAAAGCGCAGAAACGTTTGCGATAGGGCCTCGAAATGTATATTAAAATAAAAAACCGCACAATTTCAATGAACAGAAAGAATTGATGAAAAGAAAAACCTTCTTAAGAAAGTAGATTATATTGTTAAACATTGTAAGGAGGACACACCATAACACTGACCAGTTGTGTGGAAGGAAACCATCCTAAATTTAAGCTTGCAAAATGAATAACGGGGAGATCAGCAGGAAACCCTTAATACATCCCCCCCCCCCCCCCCAGAGTGTGAAGACTGTGATATGTAATATGGAGGTCACTATAAAGGGTGTTGGTATGAGTACTGGATTAGAAGTTTTCGATTCAGATTGTAAAGTTCTCACCTGGTGCAAGGCAAATCAATCCACCCACAGAAACAGTGAGAATGGCCAAGCTGCAACCAAGGACGACGTAGCGACCATGACACTTCCCATCGGCCCGGATAAAGGTGAAGACGCGATATGTGGAAGGAGTAAATCAAGTGGCAGCAGTGTTAAATAACCATCTACCCTCAGATATTTTGGGCATGATAGATATGTCCTTCTTGGGGAATCCCAAGAGACCTGTGATCATGGGCAACAGTCCAGACCCGATCACAATCCAGAAAGGCAAGAAGATGAAGAACCTATAAACTACTCATCCAGAGGGATGATGAGAAAGCACAATGGCACAGGCTGAAGATCGGTGCACTGGAAGGCCGATGTTATAAGGACACTCCCAAAGCCATACTACGTCTGACTAATAAAGGAGATTTCTATAAGAATGAATAAATTATTTATATAGGAAGGCCCAATCACGTGGTATCAGCTGGTCAACGGCAGACTGCTGTCCTTCCATTTCTCATATAGGTGGAACAGTGGATGGAGTTAGTTCATAATACTATCTCCCTTCAAGTGGTCACATTGGGATTAGCGCAAATCAGGACCGTCGGTATAGCTGGTCCATTATTTTCCTGGCCAGAATAAGCGGAAAGACATAAAGGAGATATGTCAAAATCCCTTCGCCGAATGCCAAATAGTAGCTCCAAAGCATTGGACTGCCTCCAGCTAGATTCTAGAGAGATGCCCCGGGGGGGGGGGGGGGGGGGGGGGGGGCCTATATAGTGGAAACCCCTTTTGAGATGAGACTGCAGTGAATATTGTTGGACCTCTCACTCGGAACCAAGAGGAGAACCAGTTACTTCCTTTTACTCCGGTAGACACTTGGTTCTTATGTGGAGGAGAGGCGGTAGGCCGGTCATCAAAACGTGATTCGTAGAGAAACATGGTAGGCAAGAGCGGCAAATTCAAACTTACGATATCCTCTCTCACAATCGAGCCACATCGCGACCGAGACATTCCCCCCCTCCAAGCCATCATCACAAAATCGGTCGTCGCGCGCCACACGGACATAACCAAGCATCGGCGACCTCCACATCTCTATAGTCCACAAGCGCCTAGGATAGAACTAACAGAAGAAGACACACAGGTTTACTCTCCTTCTCAGGTTTTTTTTCAAGCCAAGCACTTTCTTTGTAGTCCCGTATCAACCCACGAAGGGAACGCCAGTAGAGAGGTTTCAAATGGACTCTCATTTCTATCCTGAGAAAGCTGGCACGATGAAGAAACCTGATACGTAGTGAAATAAACGACGTTTTTTTTCTGTTGGGTTATAGTGGATCAAGGCTGTTTATACATTGGATGCTGTATAGCTGTGTTTTTATCAGTTGTACGTTGTACAAGAATGTACATGGGACTGAATTAGTCAACTCAATGAAACCATGATCACAGTGTCAGGTATACATGTCACCTTGTCCTGGGACGACATTGAGCCCCTGACAAGATACAGTGTTATACAATGAGCGTGTTAAGTCCCGAGACTGTCAATACGCGAATATGTGTGACTTGTTCTGTGGAGTTGGACTGAAGGTGTCAAACACTCATTCATGCGTATCTCGAAAGTTACATATGCAGACCACTGGTAGAACGTTTTTCATCAATAAGTTTAAAGTTGGACGCAAACTACACCTTGACAGAATGGGTACAGTTTTACAAGAAAAACACAGGTCCACATCAGATAGCATATTTGTTTTGACACCACCGTGTACAATAACAAATTTGCATACAATTGAGGAAAGTCACAATGGAACATCAGTAGACAAACTTTCAGAGGTTTCCATATCTCATCTAAATGTTCATCAGACCTTACTGACTAGTCATGTCAGAATTAAGCATTATAATGTTTTTAACAAATACTTTCATCAGCCTTACTGACACAAGTTTCCTACATGTCCAGTTATATCAATATTGTTTACGGTGACGTCCTGGACAGAACCATACCTTTAGGCATAAGTGTAGCATTGCAGAGCACCCAAGCGGACGATTTTTGGTTTAAATAATATTTCAGCAAATATCGTCTTAGCGAAATGTTAAAATCATCCCATAATAGAAGTTTTACCTTTCTAAGATGTTATCCTCTTGAATCATCATCGCGTGATAATAAGTAGGGCAATCCTCTATTCTCAATAAGAATTACTGACAAAGGCAGGATTCACATGAAGTGCTCCTGTTCTATGTAAACATCGCTCACCATAACGATGCACCGACTAATCTTCAATAAAGATTTCAATTCATGAAGATCAAAGTTTCCACAAAGCATCAGCATAATCTGTCCCTCATAATTGCTGCATAGAAACATAATCGTGCTGCTACGAATTAATGATTGCGTTTCTGACACAGACTTATACATAGGTGTAGAAGTTCATGTATAAACGTCGTCTGCCCATCTTAAGCCTAGGAATGAACCCCGAAGTCAGCAAAAGTACCGTTTTTACCTTGACAATAGAATACACTAGCAAAGCCACAAAGATCAAACGCTCTCCCGGCGTTATAGAAAATCGACCACTGAGGGAACTCATAGACTAAACAATCCTGGAAGTAAAACTATCATTCGTCCCCATGATAAATTGAAAGAGATCGACAAACTCCTTGCAAGGCATGTCCCTAAGACATACTCCCCCGCCATAGGCTTTTTAACACCGAAGCACCCCGTCTAAACTGTCTCTTCAATGACGCCAAAAAGCCACCTGACTCCCTAAAGTACATGTACTAGAAAAAATAGGTCCACTTAAACAGACTAAGATTATCAAGATATAAAGACATACTCCGTCCTACATAGACTAGAACTACACATAGATTTCTGGCCATAGACATACTGAAATCAATTACAAGTCTATACCCTAACCAAACATAGAAATAAGATTAAAGTAAGTCTAGAGTCCTCCGCAGAGTTCAATATTTTGAAGGAGAAACGACCTAGCAAAGAGCCGCTAACTCACAGAATGATCACCCCTCGCCTAATCTGAGTATCCTGTTCCTTTAAAGAACCAAAATCATACATTCAATAGATAAAATAAATTTTTATCAGCCAAATAAAATACAGTTATACTTTTGTATGGCGTAATACCCGTACGCCAATAGATTATTGTGCGCACACACTACCACACACTCCCCTGGGAAAAATAAGATTGATAAATCCATTTTTTTTTCCTCACTCTGAGAGCCAACATACAATAGCGCCTCCCAACGCATAAATATACTGCGCAGATGAGAAATATCTGGAATTAGTTTAAGCCAGATTAATCGCAAAGTCCCGAAATAGAGATCGACTTGATACGAGAATCACATCTGCAATCTCTCAGAGAAAGCATTTCTACTTAAGCTAAATGTTTTCCAGGGATGTGACCACCGAACCCCCCCCCGCAAAAACTAATATAGCTTGCAATGACACAATGCATATAACAATATCAGTTCTAATCATTCTAAGTACAATGATTGACAAAAAAAGAAAAAATCATCCAACGGGTAACGTGGTGATATATAATAATCAAATGAACGTATATCATTATGATTGATTACAATGTGTATCTAATCTTGGATATAGAAAAGAACAAATCTGTTGTTCGGAGTTGGAAGTGTTTAATAAGTCACAAGACTCAACAGTAACTAATTATTTTTCAGCTAAGGACGAAATGTATTTTTAAGTGGAGCCCCAAAAATTATACACAATAACATATATTTTACGTTTACTGACAATGAGTGTCAGAATCATGAGTTAATGTATAACCATATTATAATATCAAATTAAAGTACAGTGGATGAACAATATAAAGTCCATATGCCTTTTCTAGCTAATTGTTATGTTATTTTTCATGTTATAACAGAATAAACATGTACACTGAAAAAATGATAACTTGAATAGTTTTGAACATAAATTTTCGACTTTACGTAAGCTTCCGTTAACTTAAATTGTTTATCACAATTACATTTTTTGAATCTCGTATGCTCATCTTTGTGGTGCAGGTAATCCATTGTCCGAAACACAGAAAAAGTCAGAAATTTATGGTACAAATTTGAAATGTCACAATGTGTTTGTTTCACGTTACTACATATGTAGAACAGAGCCTGTGTGTTTTTTCGCCATGTTATGGTGATATACGTACAAAACAACGATTAAAAGATGAAGATTAAATCTGAACTAAAATTTTGACCGTTCAAACGCAAATAAAAGACGTTGTAAAGCTTGTTGAAGACACTATTGTCCCAGTTTGTGTTTACTTCCGTTTCGAGATAAATTCCGGCATGTATAAAATGATCCAGAATAGAAAGAAACCATGAAATAAATCAGCGTCTATTTGTAAAAATCTCATCTTACGTCTACAGCGTTTTCGGCCTTTGCGTCCCTATTAATTAGATCTTGCGTACGGAATCAGTTAAGTGGAATCATGTGAGCATCTACACAGAATGTCTGCCATCACATTATCTGATCCACGGATAGCTCGTACCGAAAAAAATGAAAAGGTTGAAGAGCAGTTGCATATCGAGTAGACCTCGAACTCTTCAAATTTTTACTCTGAATAGCTGTAAGAGCTTTCTGATCGGTTTCTACTATAAAATGTGCGTCTAGAATGAATCTTTGTAATTTGAGAATTGACCATACCATAGCCAATAGTTCACGTCTATCTAAAACCGAATAATTCCTTTCTGCCGCATTAAGTTTTCTGGAAATATACATTACAGGATGCAGAGTTCCAGAGTACTCTTGCATTAGTGCCGCTCCAAGCCCAGTGGATGAAGCGTCACTACGAAGAACAAATGTCTTATCTGTTGTAGGTAACACTAAAATAGGTGGTGATGAAAACATAGTTTTGAATCTTATCCAAAGAAGGATTGACATTCTTGAGTCCAATGGACTACATTAGGAGACCCTTTCTTTAGCAAGGAAGAAAGAGGTGACATAATGGAGGACAGATTCGGAATGAATCGTCCATAAAATTGTATTAGACCTAAGAGACTTCGCACTTGCTTTTTAGTCTTAGGAATAGAAATGTTAAATATTTTACTTGTATTATGGTCCTCTGTCTTTAGGAAACCATGACCGACACGGTGACCTAAGAAAGAAATTTCGCTAAAACCAATGCAAGGCTTTAGAGGGTTTCGCTGTCAGGTTATACTCACGCAGAGGTGATAATAATTCAACTAACCCTGAATAGTGATCTTCCCAAGTATCGCTGAAAAGACAGATGTCGTCTAGATAAGCAATGACATCTGACCGATACGATAGGATTCTACGCATCATGCGTACAAATGTAGCTGGTGCGTTCATAAGGCCGAAAGGCATAAAATTCCATTGAAAAAGGCCTCTAGGTGTAGAAAAAAGCAGTAAAAGGTTTGGCGCGTTCAAGATAGAGGAACTTGCCAATATCCTTTAGACAAATCAAGTTTAGTGAAAAAATGCGATTTAGAAAGACGAGTAAGTAACTCTTCTAGTAAAGGCATAGGTTCAGCATCGAACTTCGTAACTTGATTCAATTTGCGATAGTCAACGCAAAGACGTATGTTATTGTCTTTTTTGTTACGGACAATAAACCATCGGCGAAGAATACGCAGAAGTGGATGGTTCAATTAAATTTTAAATCTATCATCTCATCCAACTCCTTCTCAACCTGTGCTTGAAAATGTATAGGAATAGGATAAGGTCTGACTCTAATAGGATTATGGTCAGTTAGAATAATGTCATGTTCAATGACATGAGTGTGACCAGGAATGGTCAGTAAGGACATCCTGAAATGTTTGTAACATGATAGCCGAAACTTGTCGCTGTTCTCCTAGAGATAAATCCGGAGAAACAGTAACGTTTTTTCCATGATTCACTAGAATGACGTGGAATCAATCGGAAGCGGAAGATTAAACATCCGAAAAACATGTTCCTCATCCTTTAATATAACGGACAGTGATGAAGTAATGACCATGTTGGACTGGTGAATCGTCCGTTGCCTGGAAAATAGGCTGTAGATAGTCAGGACGTTCATGGAACTCCGTAAGCATATTGATGTGGCAGGTTTTATGCTTCCCGTTAATATCGACGATGTAGTCAACATCTGAAATTTTCGATATTATATCGTACGGACCTTTCCAACTAATAAGTAAGTCTGTTTTCCCTACAAGGTAGCAATACAAATGCTTTGTCACCAGTACAGAGTTGTCGTAAAGTTCTGTTCTTATTAGCAAATTGGCTTGCCTTCTGCTTAGCAAACTCAGAAGGGGACGTTGCCAATTTGCATGCTTCGATAATCTTTTGTCTCAGCGCGATGACATACTCGTAAGAAGATTTTGTGTCATCGGTAATATTATCAGCGGTTATGAGATCATGAAGCAAAGACATAGGGCCGCGCGGTCGCGCGCCAAAGACAAGTTCAAAGGGAGAAAATCCTGTATGTTCATTGGGGACCTCTCTGTACGCGAAGAGGGCCGCGGGTAAAACCCTGTCCCAATCTTGAGGATGATCCTCAGTTATCTTCCCTAGTAAGTTTTTGAGTGTTCTATTTAGCCGTTCGATCATCCCATTGGACATAGTATGATAGATACTACTTAAAGATCTATCTATCTGCAGGGTAGACATTACTTGAGACATGGTATCTGATATTAGTTGGGTGCCATGGTCTGACAATATCTCTCCGGGGAACCCCAGACGAGAAAAAAATATAAGCCAAAGAGCATCTGCAATGTCAGCAGTAGTAATGCTCTTCAGAGGAATAGCCTCTGGCCAACGTGTGCACATGTCCACCACGTTAAGATAAACTGATGTCCTCTAGCAGATTTGATCTTAAATGGACCAATGATGTCTATCGCCATTTTCTGAAATGGATCCCGAATGGAATGTTCTGTCTGCAGCCTGAAATAGGTGCAGCATGGCGTGGACCTTTGGATTTGACTTCTTGACATACTTTACAAGATTGACAATAAATCCGTATGTCCTTGTTTACCAATGGCCAAAAGAAAGCCGCAAGGACTCTTGACTTAGTACGGGAAAAACCCATGTGTCCAGCACACTGAGAGTCGTGAGCGTGCTGTAAAGATTTTAACTCTCAAATTCTTGGGCACAAGAATCTGAGAATGACTTGACCTTTGTCGGAGTCTTGCACCAAACGTACACAAGTACGCCATTCTTCATTGTAATCCAAGATTTACGCTTGGTATCTTTATTCGGATCACCTTTCGTTGCAAGAGTGAAGAATTTCTTATAGAGTCGGATCCTCTTCTTGCTGTTTTATAAACGAGTCACGAGAAATTACCAAGGGATCATCTTGGTTATGCACTTCATTATCTTCAGTAGGTGAAGATTGAGGCACATTAAGAGCTTGAGCTCTAGTGACTACAGCATTAGCGGTTTGCATATTCTGTTTTTCCCAAACGGAAATTTGTTGTGGAGTGCATTCTTTGACTCCATGAATACGACCCGATGATAAGATCAGCGATCGGATTCGGGATCGTAGCAGAAGACATGCGTGTAACATCTCCTGTAAAGAAAGGAGTAGCAATCCTAATGATAGCAGTAGAGTATTTCTCTAAGGTGCCGCCAAATGTTACACATTTGACTACTTTTCCAGTGGCACGAGAAGGATCTACAAGTGACACTGTGACTGCCTAACACCAATGGTGTGGTGCATCCAGAATCCGAAAAAATAAGAAAGTCAATTCAAACGAGACTGGAGACCACTGGATTGCTTCCGCTCATCAACTAAACCTCTAACATTCTTGACCCCAAGACAAGAGAACCTCTTCCATCATGCGAGCTGATTGACGCGGAAGAGCGGGAAGAGGAGAATATGCCACAACTTAAAGTGGACACCGTAGTTTGGTTCAAATAATGTTTTCAAATTGGGCATTGGGGGCACTGAGATGCTCTCCCAAAATCAAAAGCGGAACATGCCATATTATTTTTCATATCATTATCTTCTAAGTCTGTTTATTAGGCTTCATGTGACCTCTTGCTGTGCAGAAGTTTTGCATGATAATGAGATTTAAATGTTTTTTTTGTATTGTGGATCTACCTCGATTATTATTGCCTCTGTAATCATTATTATTCCCTCTATTGTAACCCCTATTTGGGTTTGAGTCATATTTCTCATGGTTACCATTATCATCCTCATTATAATGATTCAATCATAATATCTCTATAATTATGGTCTTGTTGTCTCCATGATGGATGACTTTGGATAGTTTTATATAATGACTTCCTCTGCGGAAAATTTCCTATAATTATGACCACCTCTGTATATCGAGGGCTGTCAGCTTGTCTCCAGTTCTTCGCAGAAGAACCCTGAAATGATTGGTTTTCCTTGGTTTTGATAACTATTATGGTTACCCTTTTTTTTCCAAACTTGTTTTGTGTCCCTGAAATTTTATGTGTGTGAATAATTAGGGTTGTATGGTGTAGCTGATGCAACTGGCATACCTTCCTTAATCTTAGTGTTTGCTAATAGTTATCGTCAGGGTGTGCAGTGACGTATTGGGGTCACAATATTCTTGCATTTCTTTTAGTGTCTTGGGTTTACGCTCATGTAGGAATTCAAGAAATGGTTTATTAACACATGACATAATCTTGTCCCTGAGCAACAAGTCCATAAGGGCTGCATATGTCTTTTCTGTTTTGGACAAATCAATCCAACGATTAAATGTAAGACGTGTCCCTTGCAATGAATTCTGAGAATTCTACCCCTGATTCAGGTACCATTTTCTTAAACAAAATACGGTAACCTTCCTCAGTTAACTGGTATTTTTTCAAAAAAAGCCGCTTACTAATAACATCATAATTATCCTTGTCAGACTCTTCAACCAAACTTAAACTAGTCAGAGAATCACCTTTCAAATTTTCTGACAATTGATTAGCATACTGTGATTTATCCACATTATGAGCTCGACAGAGCGTTTCAAATCTATCCAGCCAGAATGTTATAATCGTCACTGGAGGGATTGAACGCTGGTACCTTGACCTTATAAGTAAAGGGTTTACCACTACACTGTACAATTTTGACTGATTAACATTACTCATATTTGTCAATCTTCAATTTTTCTAACTCAAATGCTAAATAGCTTTCTTTTTGATGTTCATGTTCTCTCATTGGGTCTTTTTTCTTCCTCAGCTTCTCTGTTCTAATTTGGAAATCTCTTCTGCTCAGCTTCTCTGTCTAATCTTTTGAGTGTACAATGTGCGAATGATGATAAGGGTTCGTGTTGTTGACAAATGTTCTTTTCTCACACTCATGTATGACTGGAAGTCATCGACACCAACGACTGTGTACCTTTTCTAAAGTTTAATTGGACGTACACACTCGACAGCACAGATAGTGACAAATCACAGGTTGGCATAATACATCATAGTACAGTGGATAAATGTTCTTGCAATGTTATGTTACATGGGCACTCATGTAGATTAATATTATAATGGACTGTCAGTAGCCAAGCCCTCAGCATCGCCCATACATATAAATCATCTGACTTCACTGACTGAGCACGTCAGCTTATAAACAATATTTCAGATGGCTTCTAAACCTAATCTCGTTTAGCGACGATTCTCCCACATAATGTTCAGCACATATTTTTTTCATATAATAATATTGAACCGCTAATAACGGGTTCTCATGTGTAGCAGTGATCTCTGGACTAAACAAGCGATAATACGGGCATCCCCTTTCTCTTCTTGAAAGTCGCTACATGTTTTGGTTCCAAGATGGCTTCACTCGTGAACTGTCACTCACGTTTGGATGCAGATAATGAATCTGTCCTAAAGTTAGTCATTCATAAAACATTGCATTGCTCTGTAGATTTGATCATGAACAATTGACTGCATTCTACAGAATATAGTGCTGCTAGGAATCGAAGTCGTTTTCATCGAGTCAAATATATTCTCTTAGACATTCAAATCGTAACTATCGAAAATGGTGGCTTCGATCGAGAGTTCATAAGAGTGTCTTTGATTACCTTGGTAGAGGAAATATGGAACTGCCATTCCTTGGCAATATGAATAAACACTGGGGTAAAGCATACACGATAGGTCTAGACGACTATCACTTTCCCCACAAATACTGAGATCACTTTTTCCCGGCGACAGGCCGACATAGGAAACACACAGTCCCTATCAGGACGAAGCCAAATCACACCACACTCTAGCGACACATCCGCCGAATAGCCTTTGACCTCTCTAGAGACAACAGAACATATAGTTCGACTTAGATATGTAAAGATATACAGATATAAGACAGACTCGTCCTACTCAGACAAACAATACACATAAATTCAGGCCATAGATATTCTGAAGCAAGAACAATCTATTATTACCCAAACAACGAATAAATCGCAGTAAAATGGATTTATCCGCGGAGTTTGATCGAAGAGATGGCACAACTTTCAAGGGAAGTAACTCAATAATGACTTTCCCTTAAGCACAAAAAAATTACCTATGTATAATATTGTAAGATATCAAAGACTGCACGTAACAGTCTTACCACACCTCCCGGGAAAAAAAAAATGGAACATTTTTTTTTTTTGAAATACATCTAGGAGCAACGTACAATAGGCTCACAACGCATGAATAATGCGCAGATGAAAATATCAGGAATACCTATAACGCCTAATATGAGGCTAAGTCGACTTATGGAGCGACTGGTGAGAATGTGTCTCATAAACTGAGAGAAATTATTTCTCTACAAGTATATTTTTCCAGGAAGGTGTCATCAAAGTATAATACAATTCTGGCAATTACACAATGCCTAAAAAATTCATATCATCATTTCGTATTAGATATCTTAAATTTATGATTTATGAAGAAAAAAATCATCAAAGCACAGCGGTGAATAAACATCCATGAACCGCTATGTAGTGATACAATCATTATATTATTAAATTACAAATGTGTATCTATCATGATATAGAAAAGGAACTACTATAGAACTAGACATATCAAGAAGTCTAAGCCCTAATAGTTATGTGGAATCATGTGGGCATCTTGACAGAATGTCTGCCATCACATTATCTGATCCACGAATAGCTCGCACAGAGAAATGAAAAGGGTGAAGAGCAATTGCATATCGAGTAGACCTCGAGCTCTTCAAATTCTTACTCTGTATAGCAGTAAGAGCTTTTTTGGTCGGTTTCTACTATGAAATGTGCGCCTAGAAGGAATCTCTGTAGTTTGAGGATCGACCAAACCATAGCTAATAGCTCACGGTCTAAAACCGAATAATTCCTTTCTGCCGCATTAAGTTTTCTGGAAATATACATTACAGGATGCAGAGTTCCAGAGTACTCTTGCATTAGTGCCGCTCCAATCCCAGTGGATGAAGCGTCACTACGAAGAACGAATGTCTTATCTTTAGTGGGTAGCACTAAAATAGGTGGTGTTGAAAACAATGTTTTAATCTTATCCAGAGAGCATTGGCATTCCTGAGACCAGTGGACCACATTAGGCGAACCTTTCTTAGAAGTGTTGAGAGAGGTGCCATGATAGAGGATAGATTCTGAATGAATCTGCCATAAAATTGAATAAGACCTAACAGACTTCTCACCTTTTTTTTAGTCTTAGGGATTGAGATGTTAAGTATCTTACTAGTATTATGGTCCTCTGTCTTTAGGAAACCATGACCAACTCGGTGGCCTAGGAAAGAAATTTCGCTAAAACCAATATAGGCTTTAGAGGGTTTCGCTGTCAGGTTGTGCTCACGCAAAGTAGACAGCAATTCATCTAACCCTGAATAGTGATCTTCCCAAGTATCGCTGAAAAGACAGATGTCGTCTAGATATGCAATGACATCTGACCGATAAGATAGGATTAAGCATTGTGTAATTGCCAGAATTGTATTATACTTTGATGACACCTTCCTGGAAAAATATACTTGTAGAGAAATAATTTCTCTCAGTTTATGAGACACATTCTCACCAGTCGCTCCATAAGTCGACTTAGCCTCATATTAGGCGTTATAGGTATTCCTGATATTTTCATCTGCGCATTATTCATGCGTTGTGAGCCTATTGTACGTTGCTCCTAGATGTATTTCAAAAAAAAAAAAGTTCCATTTTTTTTTTTCCCGGGAGGTGTGGTGTTACGTGCAGTCTTTGATATCTTACAATATTATACATAGGTAATTTTTTTTGTGCTTAAGGGAAAGTCATTATTGAGTTACTTCCCTTGAAAGTTGTGCCATCTCTTCGATCAAACTCCGCGGATAAATCCATTTTACTGCGATTTATTCGTTGTTTGGGTAATAATAGATTGTTCTTGCTTCAGAATATCTATGGCCTGAATTTATGTGTATTGTTTGTCTGAGTAGGACGAGTCTGTCTTATATCTGTATATCTTTACATATCTAAGTCGAACTATATGTTCTGTTGTCTCTAGAGAGGTCAAAGGCTATTCGGCGGATGTGTCGCTAGAGTGTGGTGTGATTTGGCTTCGTCCTGATAGGGACTGTGTGTGTTTTCCTATGTCGGCCTGTCGCCGGGAAAAAGTGATCTCAGTATTTGTGGGGAAAGTGATAGTCGTCTAGACCTATCGTGTATGCTTTACCCCAGTGTTTATTCATATTGCCAAGGAATGGCAGTTCCCTATTTCCTCTACCAAGGTAATCAAAGACACTCTTATGAACTCTCGATCGAAGCCACCATTTTCGATAGTTACGATTTGAATGTCTAAGAGAATATATTTGACTCGATGAAAACGACTTCGATTCCTAGCAGCACTATATTCTGTAGAATGCAGTCAATTGTTCATGATCAAATCTACAGAGCAATGCAATGTTTTATGAATGACTAACTTTAGGACAGATTCATTATCTGCATCCAAACGTGAGTGACAGTTCACGAGTGAAGCCATCTTGGAACCAAAACATGTAGCGACTTTCAAGAAGAGAAAGGGGATGCCCGTATTATCGCTTGTTTAGTCCAGAGATCACTGCTACACATGAGAACCCGTTATTAGCGGTTCAATATTATTATATGAAAAAAAATATGTGCTGAACATTATGTGGGAGAATCGTCGCTAAACGAGATTAGGTTTAGAAGCCATCTGAAATATTGTTTATAAGCTGACGTGCTCAGTCAGTGAAGTCAGATGATTTATATGTATGGGCGATGCTGAGGGCTTGGCTACTGACAGTCCATTATAATATTAATCTACATGAGTGCCCATGTAACATAACATTGCAGGACCATTTATCCACTGTACTATGATGTATTATGCCAACCTGTGATTTGTCACTATCTGTGCTGTCGAGTGTGTACGTCGAATTAAACTTTAGAAAAGGTACACAGTCGTTGGTGTCGATGACTTCCAGTCATACATGAGTGTGAGAAAAGAACATTTGTCAACAACACGAACCCTTATCATCATTCGCACATTGTACACTCAATCCATGTCTACACACCACTGCGTAGGTCAAGTTGACATTCCATACACTACAGTGGAGCAAACAACACCATAGAGATCTTATCAACTGATGATGATGATGATGTCTGCTTCCATCCACTTATATCTATCTTTTGGTGGATATCATTAACGGGAATAAAAATCCAACATTATCAACCTTATCACTCAGCAGCAGCTTTTTTCTCCTCAGCAGCAGCTTTTCTCTCCTCAGCTTGCATCTGCAATCTTAAATTCTCAGCATCTATCTTCTTTTGTTCAACTTCTGCTTTCCATTTATTCTCCTCTTTTTGCTTCTTCTCTTCTGATTTTAATACCATTTTAGCCTGCGAAATTGAGCAGTTGCAAACCTTCTAATTCCTTACCAGACTTATTAAGGGATTTCCCTTGTGCAATAAAGTATTCCAATGTAGACATGATGTCTAATAATGATACCAATCAGTTGACACAAAAATGTAATCTATCTCCTAATAAACAGGAGCAAGTTCTCAATGAACTTAATTAATTAGCTCACAATCCCAATCTCTGTGGGAGACAAGCCTTACAAAGATCTTGTATACTTCCTTGTACAACAATAATGATAATCAAGTACTGGTCTATACTATAACATACGTGTAATCAACTATCTCTTATCATATCTCAACCAAAGACATTAACAAAGGACAAGCACGAAAGACAATATGAAAACAATTGCAGAAATCAACTAAGTCAAATATAGAAATCAATGAAAAAAATCACAGAATCTGTGACGACAACTGCAATGAAATCAACAAGACAAATAACGTCACAGTGTATAAACATAAATGGTGTATAGAACTAATTTATAGAATAGAGTAGATCTACAAATACAAACAGATCAAAACAAAACTAAGGAACACAAAATTATTAACAAAAACAACGAAGAAAGGAACACCTCATCACAACTAACAAAAATAGCAACAGATGTTGCCAGCAAATTTCCAATAAAGAAAATTGCTCCCTATAGAACACTAATACAGGACCAATATGACTCGGTATATCCTATACTAGTCACCTCACCAACCACCCACGGTGTACAATAACAAATTGGCATACTGATAAAGGTGGTTTTGAGCTGAAATGATAACTTGCCACCCCTATCGACACCTGGTATTAAAGTGCAAGATGTAGGTGTCTTCTCTGATTTAGAATGTTGCTGTGTGTGTTGCAGTAGAACAGTTCACAGGGTACACCACAGGCAACATGACGTGTAGAGTCATAGAAATGGTAACTTCGCTTTAGTTTTATACCATTTATTGCACGCCACAAAACAGTCATGATATTTATGTCATCATCAGCATAGTATAACGAATGCAGCATTCAAAATCATATTAACTGATAGTCATGTAGGATTCAATACTCAATAGTTGTATTGTAAACAGATATCATAAAGTTCTGGTTCGTGAAGCTGTATCGATAATATATATAACTTCTGCAACAGTGTCAGCTGCAGATCTTCAATGTTCATAGACAACAATAAATGCTCCCTTTCTGATGCTAGCAGATCAGATGTATACAATAAGTCCGTTTACTGTCTGCACGTGAATAGCATACTGGGCATACAGGTCATACCGACCTTTATAACGTTTCTAAGTCTAACCATCTGACTTGGACGTGATCTCTGATATAACGAATCCTGGAACACAGACAATAGTCTTGTTGGTCTAGAGCGACCCATATATATAACTAGTTCAGGTATAAAGATACCGGTGACTTAATCCTAGTCAAAGTACCTCTCCATTTTGAATCACACAGGCGAGCAGAGAGCGACAAAATGACGAACTTCTAGATGATAGCATAAAGTTCGATACAAGAGGAATTACCTTATTTCGGAAAATCAACCACGAACATATGCCTCCAGGCAGGCTTGAATAATACTGGGAAATAGTCTAGTTAGCTAACTAACTCACAAAGACAACGTATTTCCCTCAGAAAATCACAAGACGCAGGTTGCGTCCGCTCGCTACTCAGACCATTTCTAAACTGCCCAGCTGGGCGGAACACACAGAACGAACTCCCAGTTTTTGACATGCGCAGAACTCATCTACGTGAGTATCAATTCACACAAAGCGATTTTAAGAACATTCGAGATAAAAGTCTTACACAGTCGCGCCTTTTATGGTCATGAACAGAAGCGTTAAGACATGTTTCAGACATCTACAACAGTTGACTGATACTACCAAATAAGGAGATATGGTCACGCTTCGTTCAAGAAATTATAGACCGAACGTGTCTCTATACAAGAGAAGGCAAACTCCTAAAAAATTGTAGTCTCAATAACTCGGGTCATGTCCCTTTGACTGTAAAAAACATAATACACATTTCAGTCAAAAAAATGATCATACATACGAAAAATGATCATACAAAGACTTTGGAAAAAGTAATTATTTGTGCGTAACATTACCGCACCCTCCCGGGAAAAAAAAATGAAACATTTTTTTTTAAATCCTGGAGCCGGAAAAAATCTAGGCTCCTAACGCACGTATGATGCGCGGATATATACCTAACAAAATAGCTCAACACTTGGAGCGAAACTGAGATCATATCCCAGGTCCTTAGAGAAAAAAAAATTTATCTAAGTATTCGCGTATATATTCCAGGAAGGTGCCACCAACACAAGCCACCATGATGGCAACATCATAATAAAAGTCAAATTACTCTCATACCAATATATGAAATTAAATATATTATTATGATATCATATAATGTGTTGTGCAAACAGCGGTGTAATATATTAATATACCGCACTATTTTATTACATTATATAATGCATCAGTAATTAATAAGTAATACAATGTTGTTCTTTGTTGACATAAACAAGCAATAGAAGATGTGGACATCATCCGCTCCCAATCTAGGACAGGACTTGATATCCTCAAAGTTCCACAATGGACATAATCAATGATGTGCTGCGAAAATATCAATAACACAAATCTTAAAGACAACTGGTAAATCTCTTAATACAATTATGCAAATATATTATGTAAATGTGGCCGAGTGATCTTTTGGCCCGTATATCACTAACTAAGCCTTCTTAGATAATTACATGGTACAATGTTATAAATTTCCCTCAAAAAAAAAAGTGAGAAAAAATCTACTAACATGTCATTATAATATTGGACTGTATATCAGGAAATATATATATATGACAGAAGAATCATGTGGAATCGTGTGGGCATCTGGACAGAATGTCTGCCATCACATTATCCGAACCACGGATAGCTCGAACCGAGAAATGAAATGGTTGAAGAGCTATGGCATAACGAGTGGACCTCGAGCTCTTCAAGTTTTTGCTCTGAATAGCAGTAAGCGCTTTCTGGTCGGTTTCCACAATGAAATGTGCGCCTAGAAGAAATCTTTGTAACTTCAGAATAGACCATACCATAGCCAATAACTCACGGTCTAAAACCGAGTAATTCTTTTCTGCAGCATTTAATTTCCTAGAGATATACATCACCGGATGCAGAGTATCAGAATACTCCTGCATTAGTGCCGCCCCAATCCCAGTTGACGAGGCGTCACTTCGAAGAACAAAAGTCTTCTCAATAGTAGGTAACCTAAGAATAGGTGGAGATGAAAATAGGGCTTTAACCTGGTCCAATGAGGATTGACATTCTTTAGACCAGCGGATCAGATTAGGCGACCCTTTCTTCAATAAAGTAGAAAGCGGTGCCATAATGGAGGACAGATTCGGAATGAATCGTCCGTAGAATTGGATCAAACCTAATAGACTCCTTACTTGTTTCTTCGTCTTAGGGACCGAAATGTTAAGTATTTTTGAAACATTGTGGTCCTCTGTCTTTAAAAGACCACGACCAACCGATGACCTAGGAAAGAAATCTCACTAAATCCTATAAAGGCTTTAGAGGGTTTTGCAGTCAAGTTATACTCGCGAAGAGTAGACAGTAATTCGTATAAACCCAAATAGTGATCTTCCCAGGAATCACTGAATAGACAGATATCATCTAGGTATGCTATGACATCTGTACGATATGCGAGAATTCGCCGCATCATGCGTACGAATGTAGCAGGGGCGTTCATAAGACCAAAAGGCATGAAATTCCATTGGAATAAACCCCTAGGTGTAGAAAAAAGCTGTAAAAGGTTTGGCACGTTCAGTTAGCGGGACTTGCCAATAACCTTTAGACAAATCTAGTTTGGTAAAGAATCTAGAATTAGAAAGTTTATTGAGTAGCTCTTCTAATGAAGGCATAGGTTCAGCATCGAACTTCGTAACTTGGTTCAATTTGCGATAATCTACGCAAATGCGAATGTTATTATCCTTCTTTCGAACAATAACCATAGACGAAGAGTATGCTGAAGTGGATGGTTCAATGATTTCCAAACGTATCATTTCATCCAATTCTTTTTCGACTTGAGACTGGAAATGGATAGGTATTGGATAGGGTCTGACTCTGATAGGATTATGATCAGTTAGCACAATGTCATGTTCAATGACATGTGTGTGTCCCGGGATGTCTGTAAGAACATCCTGAAATGTTTGCAACATCGAAGAAACTTGTCGATGTTCCTCAGCGGAAAGATTTGGAGAAACGGTCACGTTTTTCCAAGATTCCGTAGAATAAAGTGGGACCATAGAAAGAGGAAGATTGACATCAGAAAAAGTAGTTTCCTCATCCTGTATAACTGACAGAGATGAGTACTGACCATGAGGTACTTGAGAATTGTCCGTTGCCTGGAAAATAGGCTGCAAATAGTCAGGTCTTTCATAAAATTCCGTGAGCATATTTATGTGGAAAGTTTTATGCTTTCCATCAATATCGACAACATAGTCGACATCAGAAATTTTGGAGACTATTGCATATGGACCTTTCCATGCAATTAGAAGTCTGTTCTCCCTTGAAGGAAGTAGAACGAGAGCTTTGTCACCTGGACAAAGTTGTCGTAGACATCTATTCTTATTTGCAAACTGCCTTGCCTTTTCTTTAGCAAATTCGGAAGACGAAGTTGCTAGTTTGCATGCCTCGATGATCTTTTGCCTAAGAGCAATGACGTACTCATAAGAAGATTGAGTCTCATCGCTAATATTATCGGCAGTGATTAGATCGTGAAGTAAAGACATAGGGCCGCGCGGTTGCGCGCCAAAGACAAGTTCAAAAGGGAAAACCCCGTATGTTCATTGGGGACCTCTCTATACGCAAAGAGAGCCGCGGGTAAGACCCTGTCCCAATCCTGAGGATGATCCTCAGTTATTTTACCAAGTAAAGTTTTCAGAGTCCTATTTAAACGTTCGACCAACCCATTAGACATTGGGTGATAGATACTGCTGAGAGACCTTTTAATGTGTAGCATAGACATTACCTGTGACATAGTGTCTGATATAAGTTGAGTGCCATGGTCTGACAATATTTCTCCGGGAAAACCCAAGCGAGAAAATATCAGCCAAAGAGCGTCTGCGATATCAGCAGTTGAGATGCTCTTGAGAGGTATTGCCTCTGGCCAACGTGTGCACATATCGACACATGTAAGAATAAATTGATGTCCTCTAGCCGACTTAATTCTAAAAGGACCGATAATATCTATTGCCATTTTTTGAAAAGGGCGAATAGGGATGTCAGCAGCCTGGATAGGCGCAGCATGTCGTGGTCCTTTAGATTTGACCTCCTGACATACTTTGCAAGAGCGACAGTAAATTCGTATGTCCTTGCTCACAAATGGCCAAAAGAAAGCCGCAAGAACTCTCGACTTTGTACGGGAAAAACCCATATGTCCAGCACATTGCGAGTCATGAGCATGTTGCAATATTTGCAATCTCATGCTCTTAGGCACAAGAATTTGTGAATGAGTGGACGTAGTCGAGTCTTGTACTATACGTACAAGTACGCCGTTCTTCATAGAAATCCAAGACTTTCTATTAGTATTTTGATTAGGATCACCTTTTTTTTGCTAGAATGAAGAATTTTTGTAAAGAAGGATCTTCTTCTTGCAATTTGATAAATGAGTCACGTGTAATAGTCAAGTGACTATCTTGGTCATTTACTTCATCATTAGTAGTTAATGAAGTTTGAGGTGGATCCAGAGCATGTGCTCTTGTGACCACCGCATTGGTAGCTTCAATGTTTTGCTCTTCCCAAACAGCGATCTGCTGTGGGGTACATTCCCTAACTCCGTGAATACGACCAATAATAAGGTCCGCAATAGGGTTTGGAAGTAGACACGCGTGGACCTCTCCCGTGAAGAAAGGAGTAGCAATATGTATTATGGCAGTAGGATATTTTTCCAACGTGCCACCAAATGTGACACATTTGATGACCTTTCCTGTAGCACAGGATGGATCTACAAGAGATTGCCTAACGCCGACAGTAGTACATCCAGAATCAAACAACACCGAGACTGGATTACTATTTACAAGCCCCTTATGTAATATAAGAGAACCTCTCCCATCATGAGCAACATTAGCAGGAAGAGCGGGCAAAGGATGACCACAGCTTAGAGTACTAACGGTCTTCGGATCAAATAAAGTACTGCATTGGATACATTTATTTGCCCTACCAAAATCAAAAGATGAGCATCCGATAGCATTATGGTCTTTATCATTATTAACCTGCTTATCTGCTCCCTGAGATTCTTGTTGAACAGCGTTTGTCTGTTGATATTTTTTTCTCTTATGTTGCGATCTACCGCGACCATTATTGCCTCTGCAATTATCATTAAAGTCCCTACTGTAATTTTTATCCTGGTTTGAGTTCCATTTTCCATAACTGTCATTACCATCTCTATGCTGTTGAGAACCTCTATTATCTTGGTATTGAGGTCTCTGCGAAAAATATTTCCCTCTATGCCGATTACCTTTGTGGAAATTTCTAAAGTTAACCGGAGTAGAATAACGTGTAGTATTAGGTTGTCTCCAGTTCTGGGAAGAAGAATCACCCTGGAATTGATTACTATGATTCTGGGCATAATTACGGTTACTCTTTTTATTGAAATTTTGCTGGCTACCCTGAAATTTACGCATAAAATTTGGGCCATAAGGTGCTGCCGAAGCAACTGGCAGACCTTCTTTCACCTTAGAGTTGCTAATGGTTATGTGCGGATGCGCAGTAACATACTGGCTACAGTATTCTTCCATTTCTTTTATGTTTTTTAGGCTTACGCTCATGAAGAAAAGAAAGAAAAGCTTCATTAACAGAAGACATGACCTTGTCTCTAAGTAGTAAGTCCATGAGGGCTTCAAATGTACTTTCTGTCTTAGACAACTCAATCCATCGTAAAAAAGTAAGACGTATGCTTGAGATGAATTCAGAGAATTCAACTCCAGTTTCTGGTAACATGTTTTTAAATTTAAGACGATATCCGTCCTCGTTAAGTTGGTACTTCTTTAACAATGCCGCCCTGACAACCTCATAGTTGTTTTTTTGTCAGGCACATCTACCATACTCAACAAAGTCAAAGCATCACCTCTAAGTATCTTGGACAGATGATAAACATATAATGTTTTATCTATATTATGCACATTACATGCACTTTCAAATCTATCTAGATAAAATGTTATATCATCGATTGAGGGATTAAATGCTGGTAGATTAAGCTTGAAATCCTTAGCATTAGTCTTATCTGACACCTTATTTGCATCATTAGCATTACCAGCGTTCAATAACTTTAACTTCTCTAACTCTAAAGCTATGAGTTTTTCTTCATGCTCCATTTTTGCTTTTCTCTCATCAGCTTCTCTTTGTAACCTTCTTTCTTCAGCCTCAGCCTGTAACTTTCTTTCTTCAGCCTGAGCTTGTTTTTCTAATCTTTTATTTTCAGCCTCTATTTCAAGTCTCTTATTTTCAGCCTCTATTTCAAGTCTCTTATTTTCAGCCTCTTTTTCAAGTCTCTTATTTTCAGCCTCTTTTTCAAGTCTCTTATTTTCAGCCTCTTTTTTTCAAGTCTCTTATTTTCAGCCTCAGCCTGAAGTCTCTTCTCCTGAGATTCTGCTTCTCTTTTTTGTTTTTTTCCATTTCCATTTGTAATCTTTTTTCATCTACCTGCATCTGCAGTTTTAAATTTTCAGCATCTATTCTCTTTTGTTCAGTTTGTTCTTTCATTTTCTTTTCTTCCGACTTCAATGCCTTGGCATATTGAACAGTCGCAAATTCTTCTAATTTATCACCTGTCTTCCCAAGGGCTTTACCCTGCTCAATAAAGTACTCAAATGTAGACATGATGTCTAAAATGTGAGTACAGAACCTGAAATAATTAATTATCTTATTTCAATCTTAATAGCAACAAGACTTAATAAAGTGCTTGTATAATCACTATGTTTTCTCCAATCTCTGTGGGAAACAAGACTTGACACCAACTTGTATTATCAAATGTATAATAATATCACAAGTCACCTCTTAATTATCAGTGCACTACCCAAATCAGTGCATAACCATCAGTTATTTATCATAACTGCACTACAATAGTGCATAAGCAAAAAAACCACCAGTTAGTTATGATAAGTGCACTATAGACCAATAGTGCATGAGCATATATGTAACAATAGTGAAAGCTAACTATGCAAGAACTATGCAAACAATAACAAGACAATGTAAACAATAACAAAGGTCACCAACAATGTAAACAATAACAAAGATCAAAGTCAATGTAAACAACAACAAAGATCAGAGTCAATGTAAACAACAACAAAGATCAAAGTCAATGTAAACAATAACAAAGATCAGAGTCAATGTAAACAATAACAAAAATCAAACAATACGAAAACATTCGCATAAGTCAAATAAATAAACAGCGAAACTAAAAAGAAATGTGATGACAAAATGCGAAGATATGACAAACAAATGACGCTACAGTGTATACACAAAAATTTACGTAAAGAACTGAATAATAGAAAAGAGGAGACCTACAAATACAAACAATGAAATCGAAACTAAAAAACAGAAAGAAAGAGAGGAAAAAAAAAATATACAAAAAACGAAAATAAAGCACAACTCGTCACAACTAAACAGATATAGCAACGATTGTCGCTAGCAAATTTCACAGTAGGAAATTCGCACAGTCCCTAACGAAAACGCTAACAGTAGAACCTCTGTGACGTGGTATCTTCTACTGAAAGACACCGCCCAACCGAGAAAACCCGCAGAAATATAAACATATAAATATACAAATACAAATAACATATAACATGTAACAAACAGCAAAAAGTGTGAAAGAATTTAGAAGGCTCAGCTAGAACATAAGGGCACAGTTCACAAACAAAACAGGCCACTTAACTTCTATGTATCCACAACGTCAGCACAGTTCAGAACAGGATGTGATCAGCATTCTTAGGACAATGATCCAACGTTGATCCATATCTGCTCTCGTAAACTGCCATGACGAAGGAAATGAGCTTCTAACAGGAAACAGCTTCTGAACTTGACCTTCTGAATTCTACAAATTGACTTGAGCACTTGACCTTCTGAAACTGCAACAGTACCTCTGAGACCGGAACAGTTGTTACGGCACTTGTCCTTCTTCTTAACAGATCAGGAAATCCATTCGCTCGGTACTTGTCCTTCTAGTTGTAGACAAACTTCAATACTGCCGAGCAGCGCCGGGTAGTTTCAAAATATCAACAACTGTCAGTAATGCCGCGTCTTTCAAAAAATTTCATCAAAGGTGATGAATAGAAACTGCAACGTTGTCTTGTAGTCTGCTGATGATGTCTGGGTTTGTTGACCCCCTTGATAGCTGGTATCAGAGTAAACCAACCTATGGCCACCAAAAATGATAAAGGTGGTTTTGAGCTGAAATGATAACTTGCCACCCCTATCGACACCTGGTATTAAAGTGCAAGATGTAGGTGTCTTCTCTGATTTAGAATGTTGCTGTGTGTGTTGCAGTAGAACAGTTCACAGGGTACACCACAGGCAACATGACGTGTAGAGTCATAGAAATGGTAACTTCGCTTTAGTTTTTATACCATTTATTGCACGCCACAAAACAGTCATGATATTTATGTCATCATCAGCATAGTATAACGAATGCAGCATTCAAAATCATATTAACTGATAGTCATGTAGGATTCAATACTCAATAGTTGTATTGTAAACAGATATCATAAAGTTCTGGTTCGTGAAGCTGTATCGATAATATATATAACTTCTGCAACAGTGTCAGCTGCAGATCTTCAATGTTCATAGACAACAATAAATGCTCCCTTTCTGATGCTAGCAGATCAGATGTATACAATAAGTCCGTTTACTGTCTGCACGTGAATAGCATACTGGGCATACAGGTCATACCGACCTTTATAACGTTTCTAAGTCTAACCATCTGACTTGGACGTGATCTCTGATATAACGAATCCTGGAACACAGACAATAGTCTTGTTGGTCTAGAGCGACCCATATATATAACTAGTTCAGGTATAAAGATACCGGTGACTTAATCCTAGTCAAAGTACCTCTCCATTTTGAATCACACAGGCGAGCAGAGAGCGACAAAATGACGAACTTCTAGATGATAGCATAAAGTTCGATACAAGAGGAATTACCTTATTTCGGAAAATCAACCACGAACATATGCCTCCAGGCAGGCTTGAATAATACTGGGAAATAGTCTAGTTAGCTAACTAACTCACAAAGACAACGTATTTCCCTCAGAAAATCACAAGACGCAGGTTGCGTCCGCTCGCTACTCAGACCATTTCTAAACTGCCCAGCTGGGCGGAACACACAGAACGAACTCCCAGTTTTTGACATGCGCAGAACTCATCT
Source organism: Oreohelix idahoensis (assembly GCA_024509875.1). Classification (NCBI taxonomy): domain Eukaryota; kingdom Metazoa; phylum Mollusca; class Gastropoda; order Stylommatophora; family Oreohelicidae; genus Oreohelix; species Oreohelix idahoensis. Next base: position 194,434 of record JAMPIV010016977.1, on the reverse strand, counting down.
ACGTGAGTATCAATTCACACAAAGCGATTTTAAGAACATTCGAGATAAAAGTCTTACACAGTCGCGCCTTTTATGGTCATGAACAGAAGCGTTAAGACATGTTTCAGACATCTACAACAGTTGACTGATACTACCAAATAAGGAGATATGGTCACGCTTCGTTCAAGAAATTATAGACCGAACTCCTAAAAAATTGTAGTCTCAATAACTCGGGTCATGTCCCTTTGACTGTAAAAAACATAATACACATTTAATCAATAATGTTTACGGTGACTTCTGGACAGAACCTCCTTTAGCATAAGTGTAGCTTGCACCCAAGCGGAGATTTCTTTAAATAGCATTCAGCAAATATCTTCTGAGCGAATGTTAAATCACCCATAATAGATTTTCCTTTCATAAGTGTGATCTCTTGATCATCATCGGATAATAAGGGCATCCCTGTTTTCAGATAGATGACTGACAATAGGCAGGATTCCACGATGGCTCCTGGTCCTGTAAACATCGCTCACCATAACGATGCACGACTAAGCTTCAATAAAGATTCAATTCATGAATATCAAAGTTTCCACAAGCATCAGCATAATCTGTCCTCATAATTGCTGTATAGAAACATAATCCGTGCTGCTAAATAATATGTCGTTCTGACACATTGACATAGGTAGATTCATGTAAACGTCTGCCCAACTTAAGCCTGGGAATGAACGAAGTCAGCAAAAGTACGTTTACCTTGACATAAGAATACACTAGCAAGCACAAACGCTCTCCCGGCGTTATAGAATCACCACTGGGGAACTCATAGACTAAACAATCCTGGAAGAAACTATCTTCGTCCCCATGATAAATTGAAGAGATCACAAACTCTTGGGCAGGTCTAAGACATGACTCCCGCCATAGGCTTTTTAACACCGAAGCACCCTCTAACGTCTCTTCATGCGCCAAAAAGCACCTGACCCCTAAAGTACAGTACAAGAAAAATAGTTCCACTTAAACATACTAAGATATCAAGATATAAGACATACTCGTCCTACATAGACAAGAACTACACATAGATTCGGGCCATAGACATACTGAAGCAATAACAATCTATTCCTAACCAAACATAGAATAGATTAAAGTAAGTCTAGATTCGTCCGCCGAGTTCAATTTTTAAGAACGATACAAAGAGCGATAACTCACAGAATGAACACCCATCTCCTAATCTGAGTTCTGTCCCTTTAGACCAAAAACATGCATTCGAAGATAAATATATTTTTATCAGCCAAATAAATACATTTTACTTTTGTATGCGTAATCAGTGCGCCAAAGAATATGTGCGCAACAGTAGGACCAATACTTGCCCGCCGCGTTGTTTGCGTACCGGGAAGTACCACATAATTCAACCGGAATGGCACCCGCAACCCTGTTATTTGGGAGGCCAATAAAAGGTCCTCTCGAAGCTTTGTTAAGGACCTGGACAGATGAGAAGGCAGAGGAGACTGTTACCTCATCATATCAATATGTGAACGAACTGACCACTCGTTTAAAAACTAGTTGGAAACTGGCAAATGATAATTTGAGACAAGCCAGGACAAAGCATGCTGCATATTATAATAAGAAAGCTAAGGATAGGGAACTTGCTGTAGGGGAGAAGGTACTTCTTCTATTGCCCGGCAGCAACATTAAACTTCAGATCGGATGGCAAGGGCCATATACAGTTTTGGAAAAGGTATCCAGAACAAATTATAAGATAGACAAAAAGGGAAAGGAAAAAGTCTATCATGTGAACCTTTTGAAGAAATATCTGGACAGACAAATCCAGGAAGGAACACACCTAATGGCCTTGTCTATCGCAACCGAAATGAAAAATGACCCTCTCTCCTCATTTGAATATCCACTGAAAACCAGTGAAACGTTTGCACAGGTGAAAACCAGTAATCACCTGACAAAAGGACAGAAGGAGAAGGTTCAACAGGTCCTTGAGAAACATACATATGTGTTAACGGATAAATTGGGGCACACAAATTTGTTGGAATATGATATGAAACTTCAAGACGCAGCACCTATCTGTATGAGGCCCTATTCTATTCCTTTCGCTAAGGAAAAAGCTTTGAAAGAGGAGATTGATTATTTGTTACAAGAAGGGATTATTTCTCACAGTGAGTCTCCCTCATTGCTACGGAAACATTTGAGGACCACGTTACCTCTTTGAATATGCTGTTTGATAGACTCAGAGAGGCTAACTTAACCGCTAGGCCAACAAAATGTTGTATTGGTTGTAAAGAGTTGAAATTCTTGGGACATACGGTACATCAGGGTAGCATGACCCCTGATCCCAAGAATCTGGAAAAATTGAAAAGAGCACCTAGACCACAAACAAAGAAAGATGTGCGATCTTTCGTGTCGTTGTGTGGTTTCTACCAAAAGTACATTAAACATTTTAACTCTATATGTGCTCCTCTGACGGATTTAACTCGCAAAGGTCAACCAGATACCATAAATTGGTCAGCTCAGTGTGAATTGGCTTACCAGGAGTTAAAAGAGAAACTTACAAGCAGGCCCGTGTTGCAATTGCCTGATTTGAATCAAGAATTTATTGTGAGAAGTGATGCAAGCCTGGGCGCTACACTGTTGCAAAGGTCCTCCTCACAAAATGGGGAATTGAACCCAGTCGCTTATGCAAGCCGCAAGTTGAACAAGGCGGAAAAAAATTATTCAACAAGTGAAAAGGAATGTCTAGCGTTGATATGGGCTATAAAAAAATTCCAGATTTATTTATATGGCAGGACACTCGAATTCCTGTCACAGGCCAAGCATGAAAATTCCAGATTATTGAGATGGTCTTTATTATTGCAGCCATACTCATTTCTGATTGAATATATTCCCGGCCCTCAGAACGTAGGTGCAGACTTTTTGAGCATACATCTTTATGATGAAGATCAGAAAAACGCGTAAGACTTCATTGAGCTAAGTTATCTCGCAGATAATAACCTGCAAATGAATGCATGTGTTAGGATGGGAGGTGTGTAGTAAAATCTGCGAGAATAATCGCTCATTTCAGTAAGATTTTAGTCATAAAATGATAATAAATAAACCCGCCCTGTTGTGTCTGACGGTGATCCTCTCACACGCCAGCATAGCGCTGAAATTTGTGCAGTGCTAAGCCTATAGAACGATCACACGGTAAAAATCTAACACGCGTTTTAGTTTCGGTTTCGAAAACGTACTACTAATATTTAACATTTTGCCAGCTCTGCTGCAGCCTAGCCTTAAAATTAACGATTTTGCGGAAGTGTGCCGCAAAATAACTATCTGAATTAACGTAATATTTTGACTTTAACGCTGGTAATATGTAGTAATCCTTACATTTTTTTGGTAGTGTAACACGATACAATACAAATTATTAACGCCAATTCTTAACCCGCCGCGCCAAACCCCGCTTCGCTTGACACATTCTGCCATGCATATATATACACGCTGGAGCAAAGCCAGCAGAGGCAAACACGCAGACAATTTTTTATTTCTCCTCGCGGTAGCATTTCTGACGTAACTACAACAAGTAGTTAGTTGAAAATACATGCTAGCGAGAGAGGGGAAGATGGCCGTCTTGTGCAAAATTTTATTTGACGATTGTCAGTGGAAAAATTGAAAATCTAAACCAATATGAAACTGACCATAAAAATTATACGATAGTATAACTTAGAGTTCACTGAGCAAGAATGTGCTTTAAATAATATGATAGTCCCAGTATTAGCCAAGTTATTGAGAAAATACTAAATGTCTACGGACGCACGACCAGACAGACTGTTGTTCCTGCTTGTTTTTTTAACGTTAATAGGGGACGCCAGCTTAGAACTAGCGGCATTGAGGTACATTCAAATTCGTTTGGGTAAAAAGAGTATAGGGGGAAAGGGGAGCGGTAGGAAAATGTAATCCAAAACGAAACATCTTTTTGTATTGGCATAACTAAAGCAGACTGGCCAATCGACTACCAGACGCAGAGTTTGTTTGGAATTATTTTGGGTTTTTCAAAAACTGCATTTGAATTCTGGTAGTCGCAAGCTTTCGATTGGCCATTGCTACTAAATATTAGCAAAAAGCTTTCACTATTCATTGCCAGTTGAAAATAGTTTTCATTCAAATACGCTGAGAACAGCTGTGTTAAATTTAAACTTAAATATAAAGAAATATTCACAGTCTGGGCAGTGCAGAGGAAACTGAGGCCACTTCTGTGCAAAGTCAGCGTCATTTGTTTATATTTCTTGAATTGTGGTAAGAATGCTTTATGAATTTAATATGTTTAATCCAACTACAAGGTTAGATACCACTATTGGGAAAAGTGAAGGACATGCCGGGAGCAGACATTGTTGAGTCCTCACATTGAACTGTATCTAACTGATGTATGTTGTCATGATTATGTTGTCATATTATTGTATTAGAATATATTAGTAAGCCTCTGTGTTCAATGAACACTGTTTAACATGCCTGAAGCATTTACGTTTAAAAAAAGAAAAGAAGAGAAGATCATACCAAAGGAAATGTGGTTACTCCACATTATTTTATGGAGGAAAAATATATAAACGTACAGTGGCGTATCTGCCATAGGGACCTGAGGTGTGGTCACAGCAAGGTGGGAGTCATTAAAGTTAAGGGCGAGTGCACCTGTAATGCACGCGAGGCTGACCCCATATCACCGTAGGAAAATAATAAATATACTGGTGATCAGATGTAAAAGGCCAGGGTGCCCTTTTGTTGCAGAGGTTCTATTTCCTGTTGCCAGCCAGTAACAGGAAACCTGCTGAGTAAGAATAACGCCATCAAGTCTCCGACCAGTCGTTTATGCTGTCAAAGATAACAGTAGGAGCTTTGGCGAGTGGTGAACTCGAGATTTTCTGCAACTACACATTGTAATATCTTTCAACAAGGAATCCCAGGTGATGTGTTAAACATCTGGGCATATCTGACACTTTCCTGTAATAAATACTAGTATTTCAAGTCATACTCGGGAAGTTTATGGGGTATGATGAAACTACAGCCCCTCATACACAGTGACTCTCCCTCTTAGATGAATAAATTGTAAGCTGTGAACATTCAAATAGGAAAGACATATATGGACTTTAGAGTTATTGGACACATTGTCCACACATAATTTTAGTTGATCTTTTCTGTAAACTATCTTGTCCTCATTTTCAAAGACCTGTCCAAAAGATATGACTGGACAGGCAAAATAAATTGTACAGAAAAAAGATTCATTTTTAAAGAAAAACTTAACCACTGATTTTATTCACTTCCTCATAGAAAATTAAAGTGTTTTTATGTTGTGTACCATCATTTCATTTCTCCCCTAGACACTAGGTACACCATACACCAGACACTAGAGCCAAAATAGTGACCGTGTGAGATCTAGGGAGGTAGCGTTAGGTTCCCTGCACATAATTCATCATCATCATTTATAGAGTCAGGGGCCTACATGTGCTTGACCTCACACGGTTAATACAGACACTGATATCATTCTTTTTAGGATACCATCATAACCTCCCCAGCAAAATCAAACTTTGCTACACTCCCCAAGGAGGCCTTCAACAAACAAATGCTAATCCATCTATCACGTGCCACCAGCTCAAGCCCTTTCCATGTTTTCCTCATAATTTTCATTTCTGTCTCCAGTTCTCTTCTTGTGTGTTTCTTGGTCTACCTCTGCTTCTCTTACCATTAGGGTTCCAGAACAAGGACTTCTTTGTAATGGTCTCCACAGTTTCCTCGAATATCTCGCACATAGGAATATAAGGAAATTAGGTGGCCGACAAGGAAGCAAAAACAGAAAGAAGCAGTCGAAACTACATAACCTCAGGGTTAAATACAACAGCCATAAAAGCAGCCATGCTTATAAACAGCTAAAAGATCCAACACGGTCATGTCAGATATCTAGAGAACCAAAAATACCATGCATCAGAAAACTGATTAGACTTTAACTTGGAACAGACTATCTCATAGTGGAGGAACCATACTATATAACATGTCTGGAAAAGACCACCCGAGCCCATTATATGCTAAAATGCATGAAATATGAATAGCACAGAAAACCACTCATGGAATACTTGAGAACACAAAACTCACCATCACCATCAATATAAACTGTACTAAAAATTGTCCTACCCAGAGAGCTACACAACATAATGAAATTTTATATTACCAAAACTAGAACCAACATGTAACAACCAGAACAAATGACAGTAACCTAGGAAGAACAAAACCAAAAAAAAATTTATAAAAAAATTTTACAAAATTAAATTAAATTAATAATCGTAAATAATTTCCACACAATATCAGTACAAGCAGTTTAAAAAAACAACAATCCAAAAAGATACATCCAGAAGATACATGTAAAAGAATATCAGTTGCGAGAGAGAGCAATCCAGGATCGTGGAATAGGATACATTACAAACACCATAGACATTAAACAATGCTACAATAAACGGCAGATAAATTACAGCATGGAAGGGCCAACTGTTAAGGTCCAAAAGGGGAGTGATACGTACTATGCTGATTATACAGTGTGAATTCAGGGTTGTGGCACTTGTCGGCTTGTTTAATTGGGAGTTGTTTAAACATTTATATGTTAGAAAACAGAGTGTACAGAAAGCGTGTGAGCGCTAGTCATTTAGTTATTCTGTACTGGTTTCGGCCGGCTGTGAATAGCTCACGGCTAGTCCGTGAACAGCCGAGTCCGGTGACTGCTTGGCGGGGGATGTGTGTTCCCGTAGCAGTCTGAAGAAAGCAGGCTAAGTTTGGGCGTTGACTAGGGAGTCAGCCCTGTGTCTTGTGTGTGTTCCCAGGATAGTGTACGGGAACGATGTTTGGCCATTTTTTCGAGGTGTACCATTATTTGCCTATTTAAGGTGTGATTATCTGCAGATAAGAGAAGATAAGGTGTGTTTTATGTTAAGGACATGTTCTGGGGGCCTTGGTGTCTACAGGCCGATGTTTTGAATCATATTTACCTCCCTGATAGATTTCTATTGTGCAGGAACGGCGCTAGGAGATGGTAAGGCCATTGTTCCTTATGGAGGGAGAGTTTTCTGGTGAATGTACTTTATTTAAAGAGATTATAAGGCCAGGATTTGTGTAGGCCAGATTACTTGTAAACTGCAGAGCGGACAGTCTTTTGAGTATATATAGATTTAAGGATCCATGAACAGATATCAGAGTTATTGAAGAGATTATAAGGCCAGGATTTGTGTAGGCCAGATTACTTGTAAACTGCAGAGCAGACAGTCTTTTGAGTATATATAGATTTAAGGATCCATGAACAGATATCAGAGTTATTGAAGAGATTATAAGGCCAGGATTTGTGTAGGCCAGATTACTTTTAGACTGCAGAGCGGACAGTCTTTTGAGTAAATATAGATTAAGCCTGTGTGGCGTTTGTAACTGCAGTATCAGCAGTCGTTCTGATGGAACATTAGAACTGCAAGTATATATAGATTTAAGCCTGCGTGGCGTTTTGGTAACTGCAGAGTATGCAGTCGTTGAAGTATTCATATAGATTTAAGCCTGTGTGGCGTTTTGTAACTGCAGTATCAGCAGTCGTTCTGGTGGATTTACTGATGTAACATTAGAACTGCGATGTAAACAGGGTTTACATCATACTGAACAGCTGTGACATTCTGCGCAATTGATTATTATTGATTTTGTGTATCCTATTGTACCTGTGTAGTGTATCGTACCGGATTGATGTTGCTGTGTGAATAAATTATGTGCTGTCAATTGGAAATGAACACTAGTCTGATTCGTTGATCTATGCTTGACAGTACAGGGTGAGTGACTGTACCCTTCATACACACTCACTTCGTCACCTCACTTATCACATCAACACGCCAGCTGGTATCAGTTTATATCAGTTGGTGGTTTCCAGTTATTTTGGATCGTATTCCTACAACATTCGTGTTATGATACACAGTGGCCTTACTACTAAGAAATCTTAACATTTATCATCTGCTCTGTGTGGGCGCATGTACTACAACAGGTTAATCACTTCAACAGAGATATACTCTTACCAACCATACTTTAACAGAACCAATTACCCTGGGATAGACTTTATCAGTATCATGGTAAGATTATAAGAGCAATGAATAGCCCTGTGTGGGCGTGGCTTGGATTTAGAACGCCTTTTCTTACTTCTACATTGTTAAGAAACAAAGGCGAATCTTCTACAGTTGTGTGTCGCTCATGACCTGTAATCGGTGACACGGTGATGCGTCTTGTGTTTACATGTCTCCTTATGACATTTCTGTAGCGTGTCCAGTTCTACGTTTCGGAGTGAAATTTTCAAGTAAACTTTGACATGGTTATGGCGACCTGTCCTGATTCGTCATCACCAGCGATATCTGCATTATGAGAATTACAGTATGTTCCAGTTTTATATGCAAGTTCGAAATATCAGGTAACTCTTTTCAACAAGAGTGACAGACAGTGTACCTTCGCGACGACAGAGGGAACAAGTGGGTAACTTGCGCTGTTTCCAGTTTCCAGTTTCCTGTGCTGTGTACGATCACATAGCATAACGTTTCCAGTTTCCATTTTCCTGTGCTGTGTACGACAACATATCATACGGTGTCAAGGTGCAGTGAGAGTTGACATGGGACTCTGCTTATGGTGTGTCATCTGATGCCCATCGATTGTAACGGGAAAAGAAGGAACTTTTTGCTATTTGCAAGATAAGTGGTTTTTGTTGTTGTGGAAACTGTGTTTGTGTATGTATGCTATCAAGTCTTCTCATATCACGCATTATATATATATTCTATTAACTGTTTAGTATAGGATTTAGTGCATAATAATTGGGAATTGATACATTATTTAATACATTAATCTCTTGAGGAAATATGTATTGTGTGAGGTGGAAATTAATTGTCTAAATTTCCAAGGACAGAAACTTATTATAATTATAAGTGGTTGATACATATAGTGAACTGGGTGAATAAGTCACTATGGATTTTGATATGGATCCTGAGTGTGATGTAGATCCTACAGATATAAGGCCTATGTTGGAGTGTGCATTGGTGGTAGGAAGAGATAAAAAGGGATTGAGAGGCCCACGACTTGGAGCATGGGTGATGGATGATTTTTTGATTAATGTGTCAGCATCCCTAGAGTTATTTGCTGAACATAACTTTAAGTTTGTTTGTAATTTGGTAATGGCTAAGGATTTGGTTAATTTGCTACGGCACCTTCGTGTGTTTTTGCAACAATATATTGAGGTTGAACACGGACATATTGTGCAAAGTATATACAAAATAATCCACAACGGTGTTTCTGACGTGCAGAAAAGGGAATTGAAAAATGAGAAGCAAACAAAGGTAGACAAACAGAGTGCTCTACAAGAGAAGGTTAATTTTTTGCAGGATAGTGCTGAAAAGAATAAATTACAAGAAACAGTGTCTAAGCTCACAAGTGAGTTACAGAAATCAAACTTGGAGCTTGCTAGTGTAAAAACAGCATTAGACTCTGCGTGCATTAGAGTAAAAGATTTGGAAGTTCAGATAGAACACAAGAATAGCAAAGTATGTAATCTCACTCGAGAAATTGAAGAAACGAAAGAGTTGTATCACAAATTAAAAGTTCAGGCTAAGGAAAATGAGAAGTCTGATACAGAAAAGATTCGAGATTTAAGAAGTGAGGTGGATTTTTTGCAAAATATGGCTTTAGTGAAGAATACAGAGATAATTAATGAGATTAAAGATAGCTATGATAATAAGATCAAAGTACTTCAACTGGAGTTAACACAGTTGAGAGCACAAGCTGCTCAAGTCGAAGGTCTTGAGGCCCAGGTGGCCCGACTTCAACCACAGATAGCAGAGGTGCAAAGGAAAAGATTAAGGAAATTGGCACGACAGAGGAGGAAAAGCAAAGAAAAGGATGTAGAAAAGAGAGTAGAGGAGTTATCGTTTAAGAAAGAGGAAATGACTGATATTGAGAAATTACTCATAGAGGAGAAGAGTAAGGTTTTAATATCTAATGACTTAATTAAGAAACAAACTGAAGACATCTCACTTAGAAATGCTGAGATTAGTGATCTAAGGAAAAGGGTGGATGCATTAGTAGATGCTGTTTTAGGCATCAAGGGGTTGTCTACTGTCAATGTTGACAATAGTAGACAGAAGGTTGTTTATCACCAAGTAAAACAAGCAAGAAGTCAGCCCTTTACACTTTTTGCTGATACGAAAATTGAACATGGTGGACGTAGATCCTTACGTGGCAAATAAAATTTTCCACGTACTACTGCTGCTAACATTACTGACTCTTGGTGTCAGGCCAGCAAAGATAATTCTACGTTATCAGTCAGTTCGGCAGATTACAAAAAAAATGGAAATAACTTTCAAGGTAGAGTTCAAGAGACCAACCATTATTCTGGTTATGGAAATTCTGATAAACTGATAATAAGGGACAAAGCTATTAGTAATACTTGTGCCAAAAATGTTGATAACCATAAGGATTTCGTTATCACTAGTACTGAGCAATTTGGTAAGCATATTGTCACAAAAGAGAATAGAAATAGTTTTGGTGAAAGAAATAACTACATTAAAGGTTATCAGCCTTATAATGATGGTTCTAGAATACAACAAAATCCATCGGTTAGATATTTTTATAGAAGTAGAAATACTAATCATAATAATGTTGCACAACAAAAGAACAAACTTGGTTATAGTCAAGGTAACAGTAAGAGTATTGTTTCAAATACTGCTGCTTGTTATGCATTTTGAGTTCGAGAGAATATCTCGTTGTGTGTAAGTAGGATTTTATTTCAGCCTACTGTTGGGATGACCTTCATTTCGGTCAGGATGTTCCTATCCTTCTGTGTTATCGGCTATGTGACGAGGAAATGATGGCATCATATACAAACCAGACGTTTTCACTGCCACACGTTTGGGTAAAATGTAAGACTAACTTTCTGTTTTACTTCAATAAATCTCGCAAAGTGATTGAAATAGACATTTTCATTTGTATTTTCCCACAGTATTCGGCTTTGCGTTAAGAATCATCGCACCGAAGTTATTTTTTACTGTGAGAGGAATGTAGGTCAACCTACGACCAGGTGTCTAGTCAAGCGCAGCCAAGTCAGCCTGTTGACCGGGTATTGTATGACGTTATCCCGTGCGGTGTACAGAATACTATCAAGGACCCCGGAGTTGTGACCTATTTATTTTTTTTTTCTTTAGGAGTTGGTTTAAGATTGCTACAGTGTTTCTTACACTTAATTTATTTTTTGGATAATGAATTATTGTATGCACTGTTGTAACTCTATGTTATTGTTTTCATAATTGTTTTGTGGATAAACATTATATGTATTATGATTGCAATGAAATTGTATCATATCACTTTGTAGTGACTTATCTTTAATTTTTGTAATGGGATTGTGGATGTGTGATATTTTCATACGCCAGTCGGAAGACTATTCCACTTAGACCATATTATGTTGGACCATAGGTGCTCCGTTGTGAAGTTTGAAGCAATGATAGTTGATTCATCAAACATTGATATGTTTTGGCAGCGTTGGTTCTTAGGAAAATTTTGTACTTGATGAGATTGCCAGCCCTATGCACAAACTCATTAGCGAAGAATATGCGTTAGTTGTTTCAGAGAGTCTTGTTATTCATTAAATTTATTTTTTCTTTTCTTTTATTCTGGTGCTATGTCTAATTAATGTATTACCATATACAGAGGTTATATGCAGTAATTGTTGTGTTGTGAAATGTAATTTTGAAACTAAACGTGTATGTGTTATTTATGATTTTGTATTTGTATTTGAAAACATATTTTGAAACATTGGTTTCTGGTATTTTTTGCCATGTGTTTTTTTCTGCGGAATTCTGTTTAAACTAGTATGCGTTTATTATGGGTCTACTTAAGAATTGGAATTCTATTTTGTTAGATGTCATTCATTTGGTTAAAGATGATTTCATTGTTAGTATATTAATTATAGATTTAATAAAAAAAAAAAAATTAAAATACTATTCTTATTTAACTTGGCTTTAAAGAAACTTTTTTGTATTGTAAGTTTTTAGGGAAATGTATTTTTCATTGACATTGTTATATTTTTTTTCTGCGCCAAAGCGCTTAATAAGGTGTAATAATATATGGTGATATTTCCACATTTAAAATAGTAATTTTTTTTTTAAGATTGTGATATTTTTATATATCGCACTTTTTTGTGTGATGCCTGTGATAAGTCATTTTAGTTATGAATAAGTTTTGTAATTTAGCTAAATTATTTATTATGCGTTATTTAGTTGGATTGTTGTTGGGATATATTGTTGTCGTTTTTCTATGCATTCATATTTTGTATTTCCTTCTGCCTTTTCGGACGATTCTTCGTTTAACCCCATTTCTTTGGAAGCGGTCTATACTTTGGTTATGCTTCCATGTTTCATCTGGATGTTACTTTATTCTATTTGTATACGTTTACTTCTTACACTTCTTATACTTCCATTCTTTGTATTCTTACGTATTGTAATATGAATTAGTATATGTAACTATTGGTGACAGTTCTATTTATTTCATGCAAGAAATTGATTTGCTTAACTGTTACTATTAGATATTATGGATCTTTCTTCCTATTTCGATTTCTTTGTTGATTTTCTGTGCTGATCATGCTTCTTTTGTTTGATCTTGACTTTACTTCCTATTTATTATGTCATGTTTGGTCTACAGTAATAATACTTAACTTTGTTTGTAAATGATTATTTCGGTGTATTTAGCAGATTATTATGGGTAATTTGTTTATTGTACACTTGCTTTATTATTTGGCGAGGTATTATTTTGGCCTTATCATAAAGCTATTGTTGTAAGCATATATTAGAGCTTAGCTGACCCCTCATTTTTCGTTGATGTAGTTTTTTCAAAACAAAATGATAAACCATTTTTTTTCTCCGGAGCGGGTGGTAGTATGTTAAGGTCCAAAAGGGGAGTGATACGTACTATGCTGATTATACAGTGTGAATTCAGGGTTGTGGCACTTGTCGGCTTGTTTAATTGAGAGTTGTTTAAACATTTATATGTTAGAAAACAGAGTGTACAGAAAGCGTGTGAGCGCTAGTCATTTAGTTATTCTGTACTGGTTTCGGCCGGCTGTGAATAGCTCACGGCTAGTCCGTGAACAGCCGAGTCCGGTGACTGCTTGGCGGGAGATGTGTGTTCCGGTAGCAGTCTGAAGAAAGCAGGCTAAGTTTGGGCGTTGACTAGGGAGTCAGCCCTGTGTCTTGTGTGTGTTCCCAGGATAGTGTACGGGAACGATGTTTGGCCATTTTTTCGAGGTGTACCATTATTTGCCTATTTAAGGTGTGATTATCTGCAGATAAGAGAAGATAAGGTGTACTTTATGTTAAGGACATGTTCTGGGGGCCTTGGTGTCTATAGGCCGATGTTTTGAATCATATTTACCTCCCTGATAGATTTCTATTGTGCAGGAACGGCGCTAGGAGATGGTAAGGATTGTTCCTTATGGAGAGAGAGTTTTCTGGTGAATGTACTTTATTTAAAGAGATTATAAGGCCAGGATTTGTGTAAGCCAGATTACTTGTAAACTGCAGAGCAGACAGTCTTTTGAGTATATATAGATTTAAGGATCCATGAACAGATATCAGAACTATTGAAGAGATTATAAGGCCAGGATTTGTGTAGGCCAGATTACTTGTAAACTGCAGAGCGGACAGTCTTTTGAGTATATATAGATTTAAGGATCCATGAACAGATATCAGAGTTATTGAAGAGATTATAAGGCCAGGATTTGTGTAGGCCAGATTACTTGTAAACTGCAGAGCAGACAGTCTTTTGAGTATATATAGATTTAAGGATCCATGTACAGATATCAGAGTTATTGAAGAGATTATAAGGCCAGGATTTTTGTAGGCCAGATTACTTGTAGACTGCAGAGCGGACAGTCTTTTGAGTAAATATAGATTAAGCCTGTGTGGCGTTTGTAACTGCAGTATCAGCAGTCGTTCTGGTGGAACATTAGAACTGCAAGTATATATAGATTTAAGCCTGTGTGGCGTTTTGGTAACTGCAGAGTATGCAGTCGTTGAAGTATTCATATAGATTTAAGCCTGTGTGGCGTTTTGTAACTGCAGTATTAGCAGTCGTTCTGGTGGATTTACTGAAGTAACATTAGAACTGCGATGTAAACAGGGTTTACATCATACTGAACAGCTGTGACATTCTGCGCAATTGATTATTATTGATTTTGTGTATCCTATTGTACCTGTGTAGTGTATCGTTCCGGATTGATGTTGCTGTGTGAATAAATTATGTGCTGTCAATTAGAAATGAACACTAGTCTGATTCGTTGATCTATGCTTGACAGTACAGGGTGAGTGACTGTACCCTTCATACCACTCACTACAGACTTTATACACAGGGACAATACAGAGCTAACTCATTGATCATCTGCAACCTTTATTAGTGTGGTCTCCTCACCAAAAAAAGAAGTGGATATAACAGTCGGATATAAAAATGGGTATATATCACCAACACACAAGAAAAACAACCAATGTAATATGCTAATTAGAATGATGAACACTATTTGCCCTATTTATATCCCGTGCACATGAGTAACGACAGTTTTCAAGTATCTGGTCTAAAATCGTCGACGCAGCCATTGGGAACAAGAGAGACGAAAAAAAAAACATATTAAAAAAAAAAAAAAAAACAAGCAAGAGACATTGTATTCAGTTACAATTCTTAGCAAAAACAGGACTTCCTAAAGTGTGACAATTTTTTGATGACTCACTGAATGGGCGTGTGTGAAGACTAGTTTTGAAGTGTTGCTGCATAAAAGAAACACTTAAAGATTACCCTTCAGATCTCATGTTAAAGTGCTTCATCATCACGAGCCATGTCGACTGCCAGTTGTGCTATTTTACACGAAATTGTTTCATAGATATGGATGCGAAACATGTCTCTTTACAGTAACACATTGTTTTTTAATTTATTTAGAAAAATAGACTGTTATAATTAAGATATTTAATGTCTACACTTTTTAACAGGGCTTTAGAGCGGTGTCCGGAGCTGGACCTCCGAATAGCAGAGCAGCAGGTTTTTTGCCCGGCTTTAGCGTTGGGTCCTGCAGACCCAAGTAGAACAGTCCCAACTGAGATGGTTTGGCCATGTCTACAGAATGGGAGAAGGCAAGCTACCACGGCAAGCATGGGAAACTAAGAGCCAGGAATCCAGACCTCCGTTGGGAGGACAACATTAGACAATCTTTGAAGGACCGAAGACTAGAATGGAACCAAGCCAAGAGGAAGACAGCCGATAGAATAGTATGGCGCTCTCTCTTACAAACCTCTACATCTCTCGGTAGAAGAAGAACAACTAAGTAAGTAAGTAAGCAAGAGGAGAACCGGAGCATGGAAAATTGTGACTGCTCCGCTGCTCCAGTTTGTTTTCGTTTTCTAACCAAAATGAATTATATTATACCAAATGTATAGAAATGAAACAAAATATGTGATGGTTTGGTTTATTCGACACCCGAGTTAATTGTTCTATTTTTTCCTCAAATATTTTCATGATTAATTTAAGTCGGAAAAATAAATATCACACTTTTAACTGGAAAAGCCTCTTGTCTCAAATTCTTTTCTTGCCGGCAATGTATTGAACTGTGAAAACGTCGACATCACACAACAAAAATGGAATCCAGTCGAGTCTGACTAAATAGCTTGATGATCTGGATTTTGCAGATGACTTCGCTCTTCTGTCCCATGGCCATAGTCAGATGCAGGAAAAAATGAGAGTTCTCGATGGGAGGTGACAACGGTTGGGCCTGAGGGTATACAGGGAGGGGACAAATATTGTAAGAATGGATGCAAGAAATGATTGCAGGGTTGAACTTGAAGAAACACCGCTAAAGGATGTGGAATCGTGCACATATCTTGGCGGTAATGTGGACAGAGTTGGAGGAACAAACAGTGATATCAAAATACGAATACAAAGTGCGAGAGCAGCTTTCACTGCATTGGGAAACATATGGCTCATACTGCGCTTTCATACAAATTTTAAAAAACTGAATCGACTATAATTGTTTAGTTTTAAAACTACAGGTAACAAATTTAATAATCAATTAGTATTAACAGTTTACAATAAATAATCTGCTGGTGATTTTTATATTGGAATCAAATTTTCTCTTCATAGATTTAGAGTGAGATATAGTTCAGAAAAATTATATCCTTTTTGCTGGTGCCTTTTTATAAGCACTTAACATTTAGGTGAGTCCTGCAGCTGTGATTGTCGTCTCTGCTTGGTGGAGAAGGCACACCTTCACATAACTTGTCCGATTTAGGTGGTTGGTGTTGATTATCTGCGTGTCACTAACAACTAGCTTCGTTCCACGAACTTTTGGACAAAATAGAAAGAACAAAATGCCTCTGCTAAGTACACTGAGTTGGAAGCGTAACAGGCGCATTTTCTCGTTGTCCACCCACCAAAGTTAATCACTCAGAAGAATTAAATTCTTGAGTACATAACGTAGCTCAATGAATATGATTAAAATTCACCAATATTCTTCTGTGTATTAACTGGGAAATGTGTCTGGACCGCGTGAATAATGATTTGTGCCCGAATTAACATTGACAAGTTACATAAATCTCACAAAATGTGTCTATCAACTTTGGTCGGGCTAGCTGTACTTTTTTCAGGGCTAATTGATGCTAGTTGATAGAAGATAGTAGCCCTTTTCTGAGCTTAGTTTTTATTAACAATGCTGCAGTTAAGGAGTTCACTTATTTTTAAATGGCGAAATGTGCTCTGATATAACCAACGAACCTAAGCCTAGGAAGATATAATTGTGCCCCGTCACAAGAATGAAAAACGCTCAAGAAGAATAATGTTCTTGTTTCTTGTCACATTTTCGCAAGTGAGTCTGTTAAAATTGTCAGTTTATAGGGAAGGTTGTTAGAGTAGATTTCTAGTGCTTTTACCAGTATTCTGTCATCATCATCATTATCATCGTCATTCTCGAGCCACATGCCAGCAGGTTTTAGCGACCACATTTTTAAATTTGTATGGTCTCTGATATGTTCGATTTTCGCCCATGTCGTGTGGTAAAACTCTCACTCCCCCATCCCGGCCTTTCTTTCTTGAGTTACATCACGGAACAAAAGTTAATAATAAGTTATTAGTTAATCTAACAATGAAGGAAGGTCACCACTAGATACACGAGTCAACAAGGAAGTTTAACCAGTCTTAAGTGAGTAGTGGGTATCTTGCTTTGTTATTTTTAATGGATGGCTTCATCTATTTTAGACTCATGTTAAATTATTGTAAATCATACATCTAATTTCAACCCATTTATTTTACAGTTTGAATGTAACACAGGTGATTCACGGATAGGCGAGTTGGAATAAAAGGGAAGGACCAAGCTGTTTTCTACGAGCGGACGTTCGAGATGGCTGAGGCAGAAATGAAACCTGTAAAATCGCAACTCTTTTCCTTGTGGGTTTTAACTGTGATGATTTACTTTATTCTGGCAGTAAGTGTTGAAGATATATCTGGTTTATTTTCGTAACATTATAGACTGAGTTAAAGATACATGTGGCCTTATTTGTGTATTATTTACTATATGAAGTGACGGCGTTTTTGCGTTGCAAAATAACGCAGTTACCGTACCGTACTTTATATAGCGTTTTTTTTTTTTCATGCAATGCCAGTATATAACTACCCCTTTTGGCTAGATAATTGGGCACAATAAACCTGCAATTTCATAGATGTTGAGATTTTATGAAACGTTGTCATGTGTAGGCCTACTTGCTTTTAAAAAAAACGCTCATCAGAAAGCAAGCATTGCTCGAGAGGACGTGTATGTAAATTATTATTATAAAATAAAATGCGAAGCTATACGTGTACGATCACTAGAAATAAAGTTTGATGGCGGCATGTTGATCAAGGGTTATTGTGTACCGTGAACCTTATGTGTGCGTGTGAAGAGGACATATCCAAGTTTATATATACATGCATAACACCACGGTTAAAAACGAAGCACCTTGGGTTATGTCCTTCATTTCGCCCGAATCGATATCTAACCCGCGGTAAATTCAGTCGGCCGAGTCATAAACAAAGATGTTGTCTAACATTAACCTTAATCCAACGGAAGGGAAGTATGGCGGAAAATGTCCACCTGGGTACTTTAAGAACATCAATAAATAACAGTTGTGAATACAAGCCGGTGGTTCCACCCTGGGAGATAAAGAAACCAGACACGGACTACCACCTTGCAGAAACACATAAGAAAGCAAATAATACAGAAATATTAAAACACGACCAAAAAATATAGCCTATATGCCTACAACAAATATCAAATGACCGCATTAGGCTACTGCATACTTAAATATATCCAAGGGAGAAGATGGCAAATTAGGGAAAGGAAAGTATATTCCAATGTGAAAAATGGCAAAGGAATTTAGTATCGCAGAATATACATCATTTTCACTGCAGAGATGATAGAAATACTAAATGCACTAGAAATATTCTCTAATAACCCTCCCAAGAAACTAACAATTTTGACAGACTTTCTTTCAAATATTCAAGAACTAAGAAACTTACGAGAATGCAGTAGATCTGATATAGTAGAGGATATATTTCTGGCTACTACTTACTTATATTCCAGAGAATGTTTAGTCTTAATAGCTTGGATACCTTGATATGTTGGCACAGAGTAAGGTAGGTAAAGGATCCTGTTACACGCCTATTGAGGCATATTGGGAATACAGTGTTAGGCCCGTATATCCTTGGCAATCGGTACACTAGGGGTGATGTGGTCAGCATCACGCCGGCCGCCTTAACCTTCCCAGAGTTGTTCTGGTACCCAATTCATGAGGCTGGGTCGACCCCGGAGCCATTTGCGGTCTAAAAAAAATCCCACCTCAACTGGGGATCGAACCCTGGACCACCGAGCTAGGAAGCCAGAGCACTAACCACTGCCCTACCGCGGCTCCATGTTGGCACAGAGGGGAAATAACTAGGCCGATAAAGAAACTAATAAAGGTAAATCTTATAAAAATCTAATAAATGTAGGGGTGAATAATCAGAGATTAAGAGCTTAATTAAAGATTTAATAACAGATGAATGGACAGCAGAGTGGGATAAAAATCTGACAGGAAGGCATACATATAAGATGTTCAAGGCTCCAACAAGAAAATGACAGGTATTTACGCAATAGAAAATTCTCAGTAATAAGAAATTTCTCAGACTACAGATGGGAAAAGGCTATTTCAGAATAGAAGAACTTTATTGTGCAAGATGTCTTGAAGATAAAAATATACAACTTTTCTTGTTAAAATGTAAGAGGTATGAACAAATGAGAATACCAATATTAGATTATTTGCAGGCATCAAATTTACCTATAAATATAGAAGAGTTATTAAGAATAGACAAACCTAGGGAACTGTATAATATATTCAAATAGTATTTAACAGAACAAAAGTAAATATATAGTAATTGGGACGGTGAAGGTCTGATGAGGTTCTTACAATACATATGATTTATGGCAAGTGAAAGTCAATTAAATATCTAAATGGAAACACCAGGCCTTTACTCCCCTCCCCCTAAATATTATTTTTGTTTGGTGGTTTTGTTTTATCTCATTTTTGTTTGTTTAGTTTTTTACATACATGCATAATTGGCAATTGTGATTTGCCCAATGTACAAAATGACAGATGTGATGCCACTTTCACGTATCGGCAGTTATTCATATTATCTGCAAGTGAAAACAATATGCATCCTAATTATAACTTATCAGAGGTTGAACGGGATATTTCTCATCATCAAATTGGAAAAAAAAATTTACCATAACTTTATCCCTTTCCCCAACTTTTTGGATGGGTGTGAAAAAAAAATCGAAAAAAGGTGATTCGTCTTACGGGGACAAAAGAATGAGAAAATAGCCAACGTTACGGCCACAAGGCCTTCGTCAGAGAAAGGAAAGAAAGTGAAGGTTAGATAGGACACATAAGAACCTAAAAAGATATATAAAAAAATATAAAAATTTAAAAATAGGTACTTCCCTGAAGGCGGCAAAGTCCTAACGCTTATGGGCGCGTGCCAGGAAAGGGCACTTTTTGATACAATATAAATCCAATTTAAACAAAAACAACCGCAAGATAACATCGTACATTAAAAATAACGAACAATAAACTTGCCCATTTTAACCCGCAATCAAACTCTTACTTACATAGACATTTAGGCTAAAGGTGACACAACCCATGGTGCTTCGTTTCAACCCAACACCTCTACAGTCTATTCCTCTTCAGTTAAGTCTGTACTTACATATTTAATATCACCCGTTTTATTTTTGCTCCTTGTGAATCCTGTAACCATCACTTCAGCTGTCCCATGAAACCTTGTACATACACCGTCAAGTACTCTTGCCGTGATGGTGTCTACAGCTGGTCCCATGGAACCATGTACATACACCGTCAAGTGATCCTGTAACCATCACTGCAGCTGGTCCCATGGAACCATGTACATACACCGTCAAGTGCTCTTGTCATGATGGTGTCTGCAGCTGGTCCCATGGAACCCTGTACATACACCGTCAAGTGCTC
Source organism: Oreohelix idahoensis (assembly GCA_024509875.1). Taxonomy (NCBI): domain Eukaryota; kingdom Metazoa; phylum Mollusca; class Gastropoda; order Stylommatophora; family Oreohelicidae; genus Oreohelix; species Oreohelix idahoensis. The sequence goes on along the minus strand of JAMPIV010016977.1, from coordinate 173,867 downwards.
TTGTCATGATGGTGTCTACAGCTGGTCCCATGGAACCTTATACATACACCGTCAAGTGCTCTTGTCATGATGGTGTCTACAGCTGGTCCCATGGAACCTTATACAATCAAGTGCTCTTGTCATGATGGTGTCTGCATCTGGTCCCATGGAACCTTGTACATACACCATCAAGTGCTCTTGTCAAGATGGTGTCTACAGCTGGTCCCATGGAACCTTGTACATGCACCATCAAGTGCTCTTGTTGTGATGGTATATACAGCTGGTCTCATGGAACCTTATACATACACCATCAAGTGCTCTTGTCATGATGGTGTCTACAGCTGGTCCCATGGAAAACCTTGTACATACACCATCAAGTGCTCTTGTCATGATGGTGTCTACAGCTGGTCCCATGGAACCTTATACAATCAAGTGCTCTTGTCATGATGATGTCTACAGCTGGTCCCATGGAACCTTCTCCATATGCCGTCAAGTGCTCTTGTCAAGATAGTATCTGCAGCTGGTCCCATGGAACCTTGTACATACACTGTCAAGTGCTCTTGTCATGATGATGTCTGCAGCTGGTCCCATGGAACCTTGTCCGTACACTGTCAAGTGCTCTTGTCATGATGGTGTCTGCATCTGGTCCCATGGAACCCTGTACATACACCATCAAGTGCTCTTGTCGAGATGGTGTCTGCAGCTGGTCACATGGAACCGTGTCCATACACCGTCAAGTGCTCTTGTCATGATGGTGTCTACAGCTGGTCCCATGGAACCTTATACATACACCGTCAAGTGCTCTTGTCAAGATGGTATCTACAGCTGGTCCCATAGAACCATGTACATGCACCGTCAAATGCTCTTGTCATGATGGTGTCTACAACTGGTCCCATGGAACCTTGTACATACACCGTCAAGTGTTCTTGTCATGATGGTGTCTACAGCTGGTCCCATGGAACCTTGTACATACACCTTCAAGTGCTCGTCATGAGGGTGTCTATGGCTGGTACCATTGAACCTTGTACATACACCGTCAAGTGCTCTTGTCATGATGGTGTCTACAGCTGGTCCCATGGAACCTTGTACATACACTGTCAAGTGCTCTTGTTAAGATGGTATCTGTAGCATTTTGTTTTATATGATGAGGTTTCCAGCTCTATGTAAAAACACCATTTCTGTTGCCTTCAGACCATTATCCTTCAGCTTCCCAAAGAGCATAGGCCTTCAACAAACTTGTCAAGACTTCCTGTCATGTGTCATCAACAAACTTATCAAGACTTCCTGTCATGTGTCATCAACAAACTTGTCAAGACTTCCTGTCATGTGTCATCAACAAACTTGTCAAGACTTCATGTCATGTATCATCAACAAACTTGTCAAGACTTCCTGTCACGTGTCATCAACAAACTTGTCAAGACTTCCTGTCACATGTCATCAAAAAACTTGTCAAGACTTCCTGTCATGTGTCATCAACAAACTTGTCAAGACTTCCTGTCATGTGTCATCAACAAACTTGTCAAGACTTCCTGTCATGTGTCATCAACTAACTTGTCAAGACTTCCTGTCATGTGTCATCAACAAACTTGTCAAGACTTCCTGTCACGTGTCATCAACTAACTTGTCAAGACTTCCTGTCACGTGTCATCAACTAACTTGTCAAGACTTTCTGTCATGTGTCATCAACAAACTCGTCAAGACTTCCTGTCACATGTCATCAACAAACTTGTCAAGACTTCCTGTCACATGTCATCAACTAACATGTCAAGACTTCCTGTCATGTGTCATCAACAAACTTATCAAGACTTCCTGTCACATGTCATCAACTAACATGTCAAGACTTCCTGTCATGTGTCATCAACAAACATGTCAAGACTTCCTGTCCTGTGCCGTCAGCTCAAGGTCTTTCTATGTCTTCTTCATCCCTGTTATGTCAGTCTCCAGTTCTCTTCTCCGTGTTCTTTGGTCTCCCACTACTTCTTTCACCCTGAGGATTCCAGAACAGCGTGCCTGGTAACGCTAGCAGCAGGTTTCCTCAATGTGATACCTATCTGTCTCCAGTGTCTACTCATCTCTTGTTCCACATGCACACGTCTGCTTCTTGTCATCAGTTCCACAATGTTGACCGTGTTATACCATTTAAATCCTTCAGTGCTACGCAAGCACCCATTTATGTGTGTGTAGCTTGTTGGTTGTTTTTGTTCTCTATGTTTCAGGGCCATAAAATATGGCTGACTTGACATTTAAATTTAACATTCTGAGTTTTGCATTCTCTAGCCTTTGTATTTTTTTTAAATTTTGATATTCTTGTCTTTCCATGCAACTTTTTTTTAAAGACAAAGTATCCCATTCAACCCTTGATGTGTTATAATTAGAATATATAGTGTAGTACATTCAAGATAATAAAATCTGATTTCCAATATCTAAATATAGTATCTTCTCCCTCCACTCAGTCCAGATATAGTAAATCAAAACGTAGTAAATCAAAACTGTAAAATTGCATGAATATATGTGTGTCTGTGCCCTCCCCTTTCGAAAAAAATAAATAACAAACACACACAACCAAGAACAAAAAGACAAGAAAAAAAAAGTAAAGTCTCTCATAACTGCCCTGTTGTTAACAAGGTGAAAAGGGTTGAGAAAGCCCTGGTGTGTTCAGGATGTCACCCAATCCACCAATTATAATGACAATAATTATTTGCCATGATCCACATGATAACCCCATCAGACAACTCCTTATTCTCACACCATCATTGATCCTTATATTCTAGTTTTTGCTATATACTGTTTTACTATTTTGTGCAATTCTTTAGGTCTATCTGTTCTCAACACCTGTTCCACAGTTATAGACAAATTGCATGCCTCTAAATAATCTAAAATTGATTTTCTCTGTTGTTCACATTGTAGTAGGAAATGCTCTATATTAATTTTTTCAAGACACTCTGCACAATAAGGTTCTTCTATTCTAAAATAGCCCATTCTTAGTTACAGTCTAAGAATTTTCTTATTGCTAGGAATTGTTAGTACTCTAGATACCTGATACGTTCTTGTTGGAGTCCTGAACAATTTATATGCATGTCTGCCCTTCAGGTTTCCATCTCACACCACTGCCCATTCATCAGTTACTAGTCTTTCAATTAAGCTGTTGATCTCTTGTTTTACTTATCCACACATTTATTTGGTTTCTTTTAGTTCTACTTTTCTTAGCTTCTTTATCCGCCTTTTCATTTCTTTCTATACCAACATATGAAGGTATCAAAGCTATTAGAACAGAACATCCTCTGGTGTATAGGTATGTCTTTGTCAGTAATATCTCTTCTGCTATATCTGATCCACTGCATTCTGGTAAGTTTTTTATAGCTTGAATTGCTGAAAGTGAGTCTGTTAATATTGTCAATTTATAAGGAGGGTTATTAGAGAAGATTTCTAGAGTTTTCAGAATTGCAACTATCTCTGCTGTGAAAATAGATGTATGATCTGTTATACTATATCCTTCCACCATTTGTCACTTGGGAACATAAATTTCTATCCCTAATTTGTTATCTTCTCCTTTAGATCCATCAGACTACACTGTAATAATGTCCTTTGATATTTGTTTTAAATATTTCCTGGCTTTGTTTTTGATAGTACCATATCAGTTGCAATATTAATTACGCCTGCCAAGTGGAAGTCTATATCTTGTTTCTTGAGCTGTATTTCTGCGAAGGTATGTATATGATTCTACATCTTGTAGTGGTGTTTCTTGAGCTGTATTTCTGCGAAGGTATGTATATGATTCTACATCTTGTAGTGGTGTTTCTTGAGCTGTATTTCTGCGAAGGTATGTATATGATTCTACATCTTGTAGTGGTGTTTCTTGAGCTGTATTTCTGTGAAGGTATGTATATGATTCTACATCTTGTAGTGGTGTTTCTTGAGCTGTATTTCTGCGAAGGTATGTATATGATTCTACATCTTGTAGTGGTGTTTCTTCAAGTGCAACCTTGTTATCATTTTTTGCATTTATTCTCATTTTCTTTGGTTTCTCCTTGTGTATTTTCACACACACTAACAGTGACCTCACGTAAAGTATTTTATTCCTGTTTTGCACCTGATTACTGTTATGTTTGTCAGCAAAATCTAGATCATCTGTTTATTACTGGATTCCATTTCTGTTGGCTCTTAAGTCGGGGTTTTCATAGCCAAATTTATAGAGATGGTGAGAAATGGTGACAAGAGCATTGCCTATAGTGCTTCAGTTCTAATGCCAAAGGTTTCTGTTACGTCTTTCATTAAGAACGCTTTATGCCATGATTTCATATGTTTTCTTTATTAAATTAATAATATTCAGAGGGACTTCATAATGCCTCATCAATTTCCAAGCTGATTCTCTGTCTATGCTGTCAACACCTTTTCATGGTTCACAAATCCAGTAATTGTTGCTGCTTTTACTGATAGATTCTCTAAAATGTTCTTTCTCTTTTATCTTTTCCATTTGCTATCAAACTAAAAATTGGCACAGTAGGTGACATAATTTAGCCATGAATGTGCTAAAAACAGTGGACAACTACATTATTTTGAAATTAACTAAATTAAGCAAATGAGATCTAATGCATAACGAGTTTATTGCCCTCTAGATCATTTGAAATTAAATGAGAAGATGCATAAGAAAGATGCTATGATTAACATTCAGTATTTTTCTTACAAATTCTTTTTTCAGAACAAGGTACAGCCAAGCAATGCTGGTAAGTCAAATAATGGTCAAGGGTCAGTTATTATCACATCTGAAATAAATATCACTGCTTTCTGTCTCCAGTACAAGTTATCAACTCTGTTGTTGACTTCTTTCAAGGCCATGATGTCAAACTGTCCAGTGTCTGCTCTCTTTGTTGTCCTCCATCCTTCAATCTCTCCTGTTGCCTTGATATACTCCAGCCATCCATCTCTCACAACATGCCCAGAAAAAGTGGACCTCCTCCTTCCAACACAAGGAACAAGCTTCCTTTGTACATTGACCCCTTTCAGGACGGGCATCCTCATTACTCTTTTTAGCTGTCCATTTGTTAATTGTACTCGTAAAATATTATCTCATCTCTGTCATCATGATCATTGACCATTACTGTTAAGTGAGGATTTCAGATTGTAGCTACTAGGGTAGTGAGAGCTATATTTAACGTTGCGCATTTTGGTTTTATATGTTATTGGGTTTTCGCGGTTCAGGGTTTTGAACGCAAAGAATATAGGTCACCTAGATTTTAGGATGACGTTTTCACGTTGTTAAGCTACGACGTGACGACCTTGTAATTGTACCCTTTTTGTATTGATAGCAATCCTTGACGGACGCGTTTTGTGAGAAGTCTCCCATTGTGATGATAATGGTATAAAGGAATTTATTATAAGGCACGAGGGTCTGCCTAGGATTAATGGATATGATTTACGTCTCAGTTGGTGAAGGGAAATGTAATTCAATTCGAAGATAATGTACAGGGAGCAATTTTAATGAAGAATTAACCATAATTCATATTGATCGCCGAAGTTGGATTATTCGTTACCGGATTGTCGGAATACGCAATCACGTGTAAATAATCTGACGATAGGACGACTACGAAGAGGTAAACTCAGGAGACGTATTGTTTGATGTATTTTATTGACTCACCATGAATTGTCTTATTGAGATTTGTATGCCGTGAATAAATGTGATTTGTGGACTCTCAACTTAGCGGATTTTCTCAAGTACAATGCTTTGTTGAACATTGCCATTGTTTTGGCCCATGCTTTCGTTGTATACATCTAAGCATGATATTCGCTCTACCACACGTAGATATATCACGTGATCAGAGAATCATGTATTTTAATGATAAACAAGCCTCAACCAGAACTTACGAAAAGACAAATAGATTTTGTTACCGAAGTCAAACTGATAACCGAAGCCTACATTGAAACCTACTAAAACGTCGGTAACAAAAGTTGGCGGCCATAGCGGGGATCGAAAAAAAATTTTCTTATTGAGGCTAAACAAGTGGATTGTGACAAAAGGACAGTTATTTCTAGTATCGCCACAAAATGTTTGTAATCGTGAATCACTCATGTGACCTACAAACTGTGACGCACTACTCATAACGACCCAAGAGCAACACACGTCATCAAATTATGTGCAAGAGGAACGGCCGAAATCAAGATCTTCTACAAGAATGCCTAACGACAAATTAAGAACATTACTGCATTCGAAACAAAGCCTGTACTCTCAAACATTCAATAACAACTGCAAGAAAGAACTATCTTCGCCGTTGGCGTATGCTAACACTGTCCGGGGGAAACTATCAAACTTGTAAAGCTAAGTACCCGTTTGTGCAATGATAGCAAACTGTGGTCCACTTTCCTTCGTTGGCATATTTCATTCATTTATGTTATATATATATCTATGTAATCTATGTGTAAATGTTAAGCGGGTTTGGTTGATGAGGGAACTAGAACCTGTGTAATATGTCGCGACAAGCTGACTACATAGATTCTAGTCGATCTTAGGGAGATTTGACTTTTTGCAATTCGGTACAGGAGACCCCAAACAAATTACATGGGAACCGTCTGCTTGTGATTGCATCGATTCAATATTAAGCGTTAGTTGTAAAGTGATGTAATATTTGGTGTATTTTTTGTTCGTACTAAGTTTCATTTTTATTCATTTATAGTCGTTTGTTCGTAAACTATCATGTCCATTTCTCAACCTTTCTATCTTTTATTTCATAATTGTACATAATTGTCAGTTATAGAGTCCTGTGACGTCATTATTTTCTGTGTTCGTATTTTTTTTTGGTACTTTGACCTAGATTTTGGTTTAATTCTCATACCACTTCCGTTCTTGATTTAGTTCGTGAAATCATTTTTTATGGCTGCATTCGTCAATTGTGATGTGCTAATGTTTGTGAAACTTTAGTTAATTGTTTCTGTGATATATATTAATTAATTATTGATGTTAGGATAATAATAACTTAATTTTATTATAGAAGAATAAGAATATAATAATATTTGAAGTAATTTGGTTAATTTTAAATTAAAAAGTGACTTGATGGAATGACTGCTAGCATCTGCAGTGATAGTCCAAGCCACTATTATTTGTCCTTGATGACTAGGGCATAATGATGTTATATATTGATATATAACTTTAAAAATATATTTTGTCTTGAATATAACAGACAAATTAGAGTACACATTACTAAGCATAGTAATACATTGGCTACTGGGTACATAGGTGAATAACTTAATACATTATATTGTTGATTAAAACATAGTGTGGAGTAACTACATAGATTATTAACTTCACAATGCTTACTTTAGAGGATTTTTTGAGGATGGGACGAATGATATGTACTATGGAAGGTATCAGTTTAAAATCATATGCCTTGGGACAGATGGCTATTAGAAATTTATGGGCATTAGGAAATAGCATGCCTAGTGATGAAGAATTGGAGACTGAAGTAAAACGTATTGAGGATTTAGAAGAAACTAAAAGGATATTTGAGGAGTATAACATACAACCTGAGTTAGTGAATATAAATAAGGAGATACGAGATGTGGAGAATTCTGATGAGAAAAGTGTTGATATTGAATTAAGTAAGGGTAATACTGCTTTAAGAGCAGATTGTTACACAGACCAGGCCGTTCAATGTGATTTGATTATGACTGATGATATGCAGTTGGGATCCATGTATGATGATAGGGATCAATATACACGGTTCTGTCAACATGGGGGCAGTAAGTCAAAGATTGAAATAGAAAAAGGGGCAAATGGGAGGATGTTGGTTAATAATAATAATATAATGTAAGAAGGGTGGTATTGGAAGGAAAATAAGTTGTTGAGAATCATTGATGATAGGGAGAGATTGATTGATGAGTTATATGAGGAGGTGAAAGTATTAAAATCCCAGGCAGTTGTGGATGGATCTAATTTTCGATCATTAAAAGTTGATTTTTCAAAGTGTAAGGAGTCATTAGATACTACCTTGAGGGAGAATACAGCTTTGAACTCTGAGGTTCTGGTACTGCAACATAACATTGCAGCATGTCAGAATAAAATTTCCAAAATCAGTGATGACTGTTCTGATAAAGTTACTGCTATTAACGATAAGTTTTGTAAAGCAAAAGAGGCTTTGGAGGCCAGAATTCAGGCACAGGCTGCCCAAATTCTGGGTCTTAACGCTCAAGTCGCTCTGCTACAGCCACATACGATGGAAGCCCATAAAAAAGAGATTTATAAAAATGGCAAGAAAAATAAAAGCCATAAAGAAGAAAGAATTAGAGGATGAAGTGAATTTATTGAAATGTAAATATTTCGAACTAGAAAAGACAACGCAACAGCAGATCGATGAATTTTCAACTAAATTGAATTCACTTAAGTCTTCACTTGATAGTGAGAAGAAGATAACGACTAATTTAGATAAGTTAAATAAGAAGCAGGAGATTGCATTCCTGACTTCTGAAGGTAATAAATTAAGGAAAAGAGTTGATGGTCTGCTAGACATCGCGTTGAGCAAGAAGATATTGCTGGACAACAGACATAATAACTCTATTGTACAACATGCCTCAAGTACTAAGTGTGATACTAAAGCATCTACACATCCATGGAAGATTAGTAAATCATTTCGAGGCAAGTACACCTTCCCTCGACATAATACTGCCAATTCAGATAACAAATCTTGGCTATATGATCAGAATGAAACTGATCTCAAGAAAACTGTCGAGGTGGTCAACAGTAAAGATGACTTTGATAAAAATAGAAATAATGTTAGGGTTAACATGAACCTTCATAATAAAGTTCAGACAAATAAGTCTGTTGGCAAAGTTTTTACTTTGCACAGCCAGGAGATGTCTACGACATGCAAGAACCCTCCTACCTTATATACTAACAAGTATCATCCTAGGTTCAGTCAGGATGATACATCATCCAACACTAATAAGACTATGTATATGGAAAAAAGAAAGGTCAATTCTTGTATGACTAGAAATACTTATCTTCATTGTTCACAGTTTCGTGACAATGAGACTACATATATTGGGAAAGTTGCATATTCTCGCACCATTCTAGTGCGTAATCTGCCACAAGGTACTACATGGCAGGCACTTGGAAATTTCTTCAATTATACAGCAAACGTTAAGTTTGTTCGTCTTCTGCCATCATTCCATGGTCAGAATAGGGAGGCATTAGTTACATTCTGTAACAATAGGGATGCTCGTCTGGTTGTCGAGCGTGACAATGGTGTATGTTTTCATCGCCATTCTCTCCATTTACAGATGGTACCTAATTCTGCTTCACGCAGATATTAGCCTATTGACACTTGGTGTTATCATCTCATTCTATGATGACTTAGCATATGCATTCATCATTCCTTTTCTTTTCTAGTAATCTATTTCTACATAGATGGATTAGTGTGAACTTTTCTTCTATATCATCATCATCATCTCAACCCATAACCCGTCATGGGTCGTAGGGGTGCCATGGTGGAAGCATCAGCAGACAGGGTCCTCCACTGCTCTCTATTCTCAGCAATGCGTACAAGTGTGGAGAAACCGTGTCCTGCCCATTCTTTGATGTTATCAGCCCAGGATTTTCTTTGCCTTCCTCTTCTCCGTTTACCTTCGACTGTTCCCTGGAGGATCATTTTCGAAAGGGAGTCATGACGAGTTACATGCCCAAACCAGGCAAGCTTTCGACGTTTCACTATTGACAAAAGTGGTTCTTGATGGCCTGCATAGGTGTTTATCTTCTCTCTAACATAGACATTTGTTTTGTGCTCTTTATAGCAAATGCGCAAAATTCTTCTGTAACATTTATGCTCGAAAGCCTGAATCCTTCGCTCCGTATCTGCAGTGAGTGTCCAGCCCTCACACCCATACAAGAGAATAGATAATACAAGTGATTTGTATAATTTGATCTTCACAGGAAAACTGATGTTACTTTTCCAGATCACATTCAACCTTGTCATGGCAGCTGAGGCCATCTCAAGTCTTGTCTTGATTTCTTTATTTGATCTTCCATCACTACATATAGTGGACCCGAGATATTTAAAGGTGTTAACTTCTTCTAACGTTTGCCCATTTAACGTAATGTTGGTCGGAACATGTTTCTTATGGCTATTCACCAATATCTTGCTTTTTTCTATATTAATTTCCATCCCATATGTTCTTGTTACTTTCTCCAGTCTAGAGGTAAGGTCTTGAAGTTCTGATTCTGTTCCAGCTATCAGATCAATATCATCAGCAAAACGTAGATTACACAGAGGTCGGCCTCCAATCGATATGGTTGATTTATAATCGTAGAGAGCCTCCTGCATAATATGTTCTAGATAAATGTTAAAGAGCACTGGTGACAGGATACATCCCTGGCGAACTCCTACAGTTGTTTTGAAAAATTCTCCAATGTCATTGCTTGCAAAAACAGCACTGCTTGCGTCCTTGTATAGTGCTTCAATGATATCTATGATGTTGGTATCAAAATTGAATTTTCTCATTATTTGCCATAAACCTTCATGCCAGACTCGATCGAAGGCTTTTGTGAAATCGATGAAGTTATGGTATAAATCATGTTGATGCTGGAGATGTTTTTCGATCAGTAATCTAATATTGAAGATTTGTTCTGAGGTACTTCTTTTTGGTCTAAAGCCAGCCTGTTCCTCTGACAAGATTTCTTCTGATTTCTGTTTTATTCTGTTCAAAAGTATCCTTAACATCACCTTACTTGGATGACTAATAAGGCTAATGGTTCTGTAGTTCTTGCACATTTTTAGATTTCCTTTCTTTGGAAGCGGTATTACTAATGACTGCGTCCATTCTTTTGGCCATTTTTTTGTACTCCATATCTTCTGGCAAATTGTTGTCATGATTTTTACTATATCTGGTCCTCCATATTTCAAGAGCTCTGCTGGTATATTATCCACACCCGGTGACTTCCCTCCTTTCATCGAACATATAGCCTCTTCCACTTCTTCCCGTAGTATTGCTGCATTTCCGAGTTCTCTGTTTTCGCACTTAATGTTGTTTAATATGCCTAAGTCAGTGTCAAGTTTACAGTTATATAATTCTTTACAATATTCTGTCCACCTTCTCATTACAGCTGTTTTTTCATTGAGCAGGGCCCCATTGCTATCTTCTATGACAGTTACCCTGGGCTGTTGGGGTTTTGATAGTCTTCTTAATGTGTCAAAAACTGCCTTGCTGTTACCTTTTATTAGCCCCGTATTAATGGACTCACATTGATCAGCTACCCATTTTTCTTTGGCCTGTTTCATTTTCTTTCTAATATTTTTATTCACCATACTGTATTGCCATGCTGCTTCAGGAACCTCTTTCTTAACCTTTTTCATTTCCCGTCGTGTATCACATAACTTCAGAATGTCATCTGTAACCCATGGTTTGTTTATTTTCTTTCTTTTTGTGTTTCTTCTATATAACATTTTTAAAAATCTTGTCTACAATGACACTTTGTCTTTTTGTCTGCATGTTATGTTTCGCATGCCTACATTAGACAGTAATGTTGTTGACTGTTCTACTCATGTTCAAACGAACGAACGAACAAACTTTATTTTCAAAGGGTTAAGAATTGGGCACGCAGGCCCGTCTGACATTCTGCCCTTCCTCTCTCTCTCATCATGTATACTAATATCCTTTCATCCTCACATTTACTTTAAGCATTATTAAGGCATTTATCATTATAAAAGTAATATTACATTTGCAATAATCATCATAATTAAAGTGTTTAAAAAAAAAAAATAAATAAATAAAATAAAAAATCGAATTCTTCGTACTGTAAATTAGTGATTTGAGACATATTCAGAGGTGTGTTATGAGAACTTGTAAAATGTTCATACGGTGTTCAACTGAATGACTCAGGGACTTTTTTTTTTTTTTAGGTTCATCAAGATGAGGTGGGTAGACAGTTACTTTCCATTTTCCTTTCCATTTCCTTTGCGTCCCAAACTCAAGACCAGAATCAGACTAGGTAGATAGTTAGATAGACATATACGAAAGCAATTAATTTGCCAAGGGTTGAAAATCGGACACAGTCCCCTTTTGCATTCTTCCATCCTCTTGCTCATCTTTTATTACTGTTACTCAACATTCTCCATGTACTGAAAGTATTAATTTAAGGACAGTGCAACATTACAAGGAAGTATAACAGCATACATTAACAGTACCTGATCATAAAATTAAGAATATAATATTAAGAATAAGTATATTGTAATGAAAACTAGGTCATCAGAGCCTCCATACAGTATATTAGATAAAATGCAGCATGAGCTATTGTCTTGTCTTGTCATTTTTGAAGAAAGATATGTCTATGAATGGCACGTGGACTGCTACTTGCAATACAACTTTCATTAAATTGTTAGGAAAATTTTATTAAACCTCCTATTTTGAGGTTAACCAATTTTACCAGGTTTTCTACTTTTCATCAGATGCAGGCAATTTACGCTCGAGTATTGGTCTCCTTTATGACCGAATTTTACATGTGAAACGATTTCAAGATTGAGCAATATGACGAATTTACAATTCCGAATATCGATACCTCCTGGGACGTCACACGTCTAGTGATGATTTCCAAATTCTTATCTGTGGTGACATTAGTACAATCTACTAATGGTTAACTGTCAATTATGCTATCAAGTCTATCGAATCCAGAGTACGTTTGAGACGAGTCAAGTTCCGAATAACGTTAGGAAAAACTCACTTTCAAGACTACCGTCATCACCAAACGATGCAAAAGAATAAGTCAATGAATTCAAGAGAAACTGAAACTGACTGAACTATATTAGAGATACTGCAATTCAGGAGCGGATAATGAACGAACATATCGAGTCAGCCACAAACGAAAATGATGTCTCAAATAAAGAAAGTCTACGCATGATTTACAATGTTGACATTTCGCTATAGATGATCACGTTACAGTAGCGACGTTGCTGGAATTTTCGCGGACTTTGGTTAGTGTCCTTACATAATACAGAATACGTAAAACATTATTCAAGTAAAAATACAATTCGGAGACAGTGTTCTTTCAAATTTGAGGGTGTAACATATGATAAACGACTTACAAAGATATTTTGAACTACTTTCGTCGGGAATAAGGAGCAAGTATGACTACCTAATTTATGACAGATGGAACTTGCAAAATACGGACAGCGTATTCATTGTGCTTTCAAGGACTTATAATAAAGAAATAAACTGAAATAAAAAGAAAATAACATTTATACATAGCATATCACACACTTTAATAATATGAAATTTTGAATGGTTCCGTTAGCATATTATTAATATATATTATAGTAGATATTATACTTTAACAAGAATAGATTAATCTAATTAATTCTACGTACTTATTCTTTCTTTACACACACAGACGCTACTCTATTCGATTAGCTTACTAGTACTTTTCTTTTCACACATTCTTCCCTTGTATTAATTTTGTTTGTTTGTATTTACCTGTTTTCTGTATATATATTAAGCTATACTTACAGTCTATAATACATTACACACTACATTTAGTTAATCTTATAGTTTATTAGTTTAGATTATAATATTCATATATATGATTCTTATTTTACACTCTTAATATATTAATTTAGTTGGAGACATAATAATAGATTTGTTAGTAGACACGCTGACAGTTGACATCTTTATTTAATTTGACATTTTTTTTAGTGTAGTTGTTGACATGAACTAAGTTGACTACAACCTTTGACCATATTATGTGATGCGTAGGCCGATAATCTCGTACATTTTTAGTTTTGGGATGAGAATAGAAAAAAGAAAAAAAATCTATGAGATAGATTTTTTTTTACCCCGTCGACCAGGGGGATGTTAAGTGAGGATTTCAGATTGTAGCTACTAGGGTAGTGAGAGCTATATTTAACGTTGCGCATTTTGGTTTTATATGTTATTGGGTTTTCGCGGTTCAGGGTTTTGAACGCAAAGAATATAGGTCACCTAGATTTTAGGATGTCATTTTCACGTTGTTAAGCTACGACGTGACGACCTTGTAATTGTACCCTTTTTGTATTGATAGCGATCCTTGACGGACGCGTTTTGTGAGAAGTCTCCCATTGTGATGATAATGGTATAAAGGAATTTATTATAAGGCACGAGGGTCTGCCTAGGATTAATGGATATGATTTACGTCTCAGTTGGTGAAGGGAAATGTAATTCAATTCGAAGATAATGTACAGGGAGCAATTTTAATGAAGAATTAACCATAATTCATATTGATCGCCGAAGTTGGATTATTCGTTACCGGATTGTCGGAATACGCAATCACGTGTAAATAATCTGACGATAGGACAACTACGAAGAGGTAAACTCAGGAGACATATTGTTTGATGTATTTTATTGACTCACCATGAATTGTCTTATTGAGATTTGTATGCCGTGAATAAATGTGATTTGTGGACTCTCAACTTAGCGGATTTTCTCAAGTACAATGCTTTGTTGAACATTGCCATTGTTTTGGCCCATGCTTTCGTTGTATACATCTAAGCACGATATTCACTCTACCACACGTAGATATATCACGTGATCAGAGAATCATGTATTTTAATGATAAACAAGCCTCAACCAGAACTTACGAAAAGACAAATAGATTTTGTTACCGAAGTCAAACTGATAACCGAAGCCTACATTGAAACCTACTAAAACGTCAGTAACAATTACCTTTTCACTCCTTGTTAAGCATACACCTTCAATCAGTTCACATCTAGCCTTTCTGTCCTGTGCCATCTGTTCAAGGTCTTTCTATATCTTCTTTATACGTTTTAATTATTCTATCTCCAGTTCCCTTCTCCATAAAGGGGTCGGAGTGGCTAAGATAAGAGGTATGGCATCTGCCTCGAGTTCTAGAAGTACCAGTTTGATTCCCAGTTGAGGGAATATCATTTATGAACATTTTTTTTCAGAACCAGTGGTCCTAATGATGTCATACTCCCCCCTGGTCTCCTGGGTAGTGAGATCGGATGCCTAGCCTTCTCGGATAAGGGTGAAAAAATAGGAGGTTCCGTGTGCAAGTTGCGCATGTTAAAAATCGTAAAGAGTAGGCCTATCAGGCCGCTGCCCTGGCAAAATTTAAAAATTAGAAACCTACCCACCACAAAAATATTTATAGAATGTGTGATTCCTATATACACACTCTGGGATTCTTGACTGTGCTATGGAGTTCGTGCACTGTGCTGAGCTCTTCCTTGTGTGATCTAAGGGAGGAGATCAGAGCACTGATGGAGTAGTTAGTGTGCAATGAAGATGGTCCTTAAAACCAAACCAAACTTTGATAGAATAGAAGGATTAAAATGGTATGACAAGGTTGACAGTGTGGAACTGATGACAAGGTTACCAATGTGGAAATGATGACAAGGTTGCCAGTGTGGAACTGATCTTATTTTGTCTTCTCTTTAAAGTCAATGTCTTTTCTTTACCTTATATTTTACTGGGCCTCTCCATCTATATTGTCTATCATTACATTTTTTCTGCTTAATTCTTCCCTTTGTCTTTTCTTTACCTTTTATTTTAATGGTTTTCTCTCCATCTAATCAAACAGTATAATTAACTCACCTGTATAAGTCTATCATTACATTCTTTCTGCTCAGTTCTTCCCGATGGGCCTCCATGCCTAATTCTAAACCCTTTGAAGATAAAGTTCATTCTATTTATCTGATTTCACTCTTTAGTTAAGAAGGGCAAAGAAAAACACACAAAGTCCCTACTCATTCAATTGCAGAGTTCAAATATTTCATGAGTTCTAATTCTATGTCACCCTAATGTGATTATACTAACATTTTTGTCTGATTTACTGAATGGATGTTTTGGATTTGTTTCATTGTTTGTTTGTTTTTCTTTTTCTTTTGTTGCTTTTGTCTTTTGTTTCTTTTCATTACTTTCTTATTTTAAAAAAAAATACATAATTTTGATTATAATTGGATATTGTAAATGTATGCTATAATATTGCATGTCTTTAAATTCATCCTTAAATCAACATGTGGGAATGAAAGAATATTCATTCATAACCCTCCACTCCCAAAGGAGCATAGGCCTTCAACAAACACATGCTAAGTCCTCCTGTCACGTGCCATCATCTCAACTTCTTTCCATGTTTTCCTCATCATTTCCACATCTGTTTCCAGCTCTCTTCTCCATGTGCTTCTTGGTGTACCTCTGCCCCTCTTGCCCTGGGGGTTCCAGAACAAGGACTGCCATGTAATGCTATCAGCAGGTTTCCTCAGTGTGTGTCCTATCCATTGCCATCGTCTTCTTCTCATCTCTTGTTCCACTGGCACTTGTCTAGTTCTTGTCATCAGTTCCACGTTGGTAACCTTGTCATACCATTTTAATCCTTCTATTCTACGCAAGCACCCATTTATGAAAGTCTTTAGCTTTTTGGTTGTTGTATTTGTTGTTTGCCATGCTTCAGAGCCATATAATAGTACTGACTTGACATTTGAGAAGATGATTCTTATTTTTGTGTTGGATCCGATTTCTCTTGGTCTCAATATATTTCCCAATGCAATGAAAGCTCCTCTTACTTTTTGTATTCTCATTTTGAGATCACGGTCTGTCCCTCTAACATTGTCTATATTGCTGCCAAGATACGTGCACGATTCTACATCTTGTAGTGGTATTTCTTCAAGTTCAACCATGTTATCATTTCCTGCATTTATTCTCATTATTTTTGTCTTTTCCTTGTATATTTTCAGACCCAGTTGCTGTGGTCTCTCGTCGAGTGTTTTCATTTTGTCCTGCATCTGCTTACAGTTATGGGACAGGAGAGCCAAGTCATCAGCAAAATCTAGATCATTCAAAAATAATGTAGTTGTCCACTGTTTTTAGCACATTTATGGCAAAATTATGTCACTCACTTAGTCAATATTTAGTTTGATAGCAAATGGAAAAGATGATAAAAGGGAAAGAACATTTTAGAGAATCTATCAGTTAAAAGCAACCAAAATTATTGGATTTGTGAACCATGAAAAGGCATTGACAGCGTAGACAGAGAATCAGCTTGGAAATTGATGAGGCATTATGAAGTCCCCATGAATATCATTAATTTAATAAAGATAACATATGAAGTCATGACATAAAGTGTTCTTCGTGAAATACATGTTACATAAACCTTTGGTATTAGAACTGGAGCACTACAGGCAATGCTTTTGTCACCATTTCTCTTCATATTGGCTATATATTTGGCTATGAAAACATCGACTTAAGCCAACAGAAATGGAATCCAGTTGACTCTGCATAAACAGCTTGATGATCTAGATTTTGCTTGCTTATATTTCCCTGTTAGCTTCTTTGTGTTATACAGTTCTCACATATTTCCATTAGCTGCAGCATCTTCTCTCTTGCCAACTCCTCAGTATATTTCCTCTTGTCTCTTTTGATGCTTCTTCTTCTTTTTATTTTATCCATAATATTTTGCAGTCTAGTATAAAATGCTTCTTTCACAGACTCTTCTGTGTCATTGGTTGGTGCATAACATTGGATGATGTTTACATTCACAAAGCTTCCCATTCAGTGAGCTTTCTGTGCTTCTTTAGATAACATAAGAGCTACCCCTTCACTGTGATCTGAACTTTTGTCTTCATGTCCCGAGAACAGCACCTATTCACCTGTGCTGAGTTTCTTCTTGTCCACCCCCTTCCACTTTGTTTCACACAGTCATAGGACATCGATCTTATATTCCGTCATTTCCGCTGCTACCTGTGCCGTTTTCCCTTGTTTGTTCAATGTCTGAGCATTCCAGGTGCCAAATCTGGAGGTTCTCCTAGAAGAAAGAAGGTTAGTCTGTAACACAGACTTGGCTGAGTTTTATTTTCCTTAATTGGCTTGACCATGTTTGTTGAAGTTTTTGAGGTTTACCATTTTTTACAAGATGGGGAAACCAGCACCATGCCCAACCCTCCTTAGTCACTTTCTGCGACATGCTTGGTAGGGAACAGTATTACTATTCTTTACTCCCCTTTCGGGCCCTGGTTTTACACGTGCAAATGACAGGATATAATATGCATGATAAGTGACAGTGGAAGGACAGAATGTTGGACAGGCCTGCACCTTTTGAAAATAAAGTTCATTCGTTCTTTCATCTCTGTCTTTTCTTTGCCTATTATTTTACTGGGCCTCTCCATCTATTCAGACTGTTTAATTAACTCATCTATATAGTCTATCATTACATTCTTTCTGCTCAATTCTTCCCTCTGTTTTTTTCCATAGTTATCATGTTCTTGTTTTTGGTGTGTTTGAACATGTCCTTTATATTGTCATTGCCTTCTTCGTATCTTTGCAATGATTTTTTTTTCAAGGCTCCCACAAGATCAATTAGTAGACTTGCAAGTCATTCATTGTATTTTCATATCATCAGCTTTATCATCAACCCCATCAAAGCCTTAAGCTCCCCATGTAGGCCAGTTCCTCATTATAAACATGCCACATTCATGTACACCATCCATTCATGGTCTTTCAATTAATCCTGTTCTTATCTGTCTCCAGTTCTCTTTACTGTGTGTTTTTTTGGTCTCCCCATTACTCTTACCCTGGAGATTCCAGAACAAGGAATGTCTTACAATGCTATCAAATGATTTTCTTAAACTTCTTCCTCTTAAACGCCAGCGTCTTCTTCTCACCCTTTGTTCCAGCAGTGTTTGTCTGGTTCTTTCCACCATTTGTAAATTTGTGATGTTGTACCATTTCAATTCTTATATCCTGCACAATCACCTAGTTTGAAAGTTTCTATTGTCCTGCTTATTGCTTTTGTTATTTTACATCTTTCACAGCCATACAGTAAGACTGACTTCACATTTGAGTTGAAGATTCATTTGTCAGTGTTGGGCTTGATTCATTTTAATTTCTGTCTATTGTATTTTAATTTATTTTTAATAATAATATATTTTTTTTTACATTTGCTGTGTACTTAATTCTGTAGCAGTGCCATTGATATTTAATGACCTAAATACAAACAGCTTTACAGTATATGAATTCCTTGGTTTTCTAAACATAAATGAAAGTGTTCAACTCTAAGGTAAATTTGATTTTGTGATGAAGGATCATGGAATTATGATGCAATATTTTGTTATAGTCAGTCAGTTCTTTTTATGATTCAATGAAATTTTCTCAGATGATCACCATGGAAATGAATGTAATGTTACCGACCCAGATTTTTGTGGACAGGAGAAAAAATGTGTTCCTGACAAGAATCAGATACAGCGTTGTCTGTGTCCTGGTGGATTTTATTACAGCAAATCAACTAAAAGATGTATATCAGGTAAGCTGTCATAGATAGTACCCTTATTTACTTAGTCATTCCTCATCTGCCCTGGGGTGTAGAGACTTGCCAGAGAGAGTGCCATACAATCCTATTGGCTGTCTTCCTCCTGGCCTGGTTCTAATGTAGTCATCACGACTTCTGAATTGTCTAATATTGTCCTCCCAGCAAAATCTGGGTCGCACTGGAGGTCTGGATCCCTGGCTCTTAGTTTCTCATATTTGTCATGGTACTGATCTCCCAATCTGCAGACATGGTGAAACCATCGTAATTGGGACTGTTCTACTTGGGTCTGCAGGGGCTGGGGTTTAAGGCCATGATGTATTGTCTGGTTGTGGACCATGTCTTTTTTTGTTACTAGTGCACAATAGATAGTACACTTTGACAACAACTGTTGACATTTTTTTAAACAGGGGGGGGGGGGGGGGGGGGGGGGGGGGCTTTTCATGGCTTTACAAAATGTATGAATTGTCTAACAGTATCACACCATTAAACATTTGTCATATTGCCTTATTATATCATAACACTAATAAGTCATATTGTGTCACATTGCCTAACACTTGCCATATTGCATGACATTGTCTTTTATCATATCACTAAACATTTGTCTTATAGTGTCACATAACTTAACAATTGTCTTATTGCATGACATCGTCTTATATCATAGCACTAAACATTTGTCTTATTGTGTCACATTACTGAACACCTTTCTTATTGCATGCCATTGTCTTATAATATAGTAGCACTAAACATATTCTCACAGTGTCACATCATTAAAGTCTTCTCTTATTGCATGACATTGTCTTATATCTTAATGCTAAACATTTGTCTTATCATGCCACATTACTTGCAATATTTTATCTTATATATAGCACAAAACAAATGTCTTATTGTGTCATAGTACTAAACACTCGTTTTATTGCATGACGTTGTCTTCTTTCATTGCAGTATTCATGTGGCTTAATGTGTCACATTACTTAACATTTGTCTTATGACATGGCATTGTCTTAAAGTATCATAGCACTAAACATTTGTTTCACAGTCACACTTCATTAACACATTAACTACCGTGAGCCGATGGGACCGGCTTTTGAAATCCTATCATTTGGACCGCGAGCCGCTCAGAGCGTCGATCTAATTTTAGTAATAAAACGAATGAAAAATGTACTGAAACACTTTCTGATCTGGTTCGAGATTTTAAGTTGCCACCAGAAAACAAATTCCCAAAGTATGGTTGTTGTAGAACACTGGAAAATTGATATTGTGTTCATATTTTTCAGCGTTATGTGTTAGTTACCAAATCGTGTAAAACTATTAACCGTAGCATCTAGTGATAGGACCACAAAAAATGCTTGTACATCTCGTCTAATGGCTGAATAGGCTAGAAACTTGTTTCAACAATTGACTGATAGATCTAGCGACAAGGACAAGAGTGAAAATGGTGTGCACATTGATTGAAATAGTGATTTTGATAGAGATGGGGCGCAAGCAGTTATAATTGTGAAAATATTGCAAGTCCTCGGCCATCGGAGGGCCATTAAATAGCAACAACCTCATTAGAGTTACAAATGGTACTTATTGTAATAGTACTTTCATTTATCATTAAAATGACATGTAATTCATACAAATCTGTAAACAATTACGAAAACTACAGCTTACTTTGTGCAAACACCTACATGATGAAAATGGGAAAAAAATTTAATTCGGCCACAGTGTGTTTTTCAATTTGGTAGTTAATGTGTTAACCTCTCCTCTTATTGCGTGACATTGTCTTATATCACAGCACAAAACATTAGTCTTATATCGTATAATGAGATCTCAAGGTCTTTTATATTTAGATTTGCACCCTAATATAATTGACAGCCCCTGAATCTAGTAAAATAGGACACACCTCACAGAATATTATTTTAGAATAGAAATGTATCTTATCGTGTCACATTACTTAAATTTGTTTTATTAAATGACATTATCTTATAATATCATGGCCCTAAACATGTGTCTCACATTGTCACACCATTAAACTCTTCTCTTATTGCATGACATTGCCTTGTATCATTTGTCACATTACTGAATACTTGTCTTATTGCATAATATTCTCTTATAGATACTCATGTTTTTCTTAGTGGTCTTTCTGTCCTGTAACAAATTCCAACCAACTAGCAATCTTTTCATGGTGCATTATTGGGAAATTACCGAAAAGCCGCACATTCTAGTGTGGAAACTAAATTTCATACTTATGGAAATAACAAAAACCAAACAGATGTCAGTGGAACAATAGATTAGAAGAAGATGCTGGAGATGGATAGGCCACACATTAATGAAACCTCCTGATAGCATTACTTGACAGTCCATTTTTCTGAAATCCCCAGGGTAAGAGATGTAGAGGGAAACTAAGAAACACGTGGAGAAGACAGCTGAAGACAGACACAAAGGGAGTAAAGAAGACATGGAAAGTTTTTGAGTAGATGGCACAGGGCAGGAAGACTTGACATAAGTTCAAGGCCAATGTTGCTTGGGGGGTTAATGGGTGATGATGATGACACCGATGATTGAGATAATTGTGCATTACTTTCCATTTCTTTGTGGCGGGTGTGTCAGAAATATTCATGCCTATTTTGTTTATGTTTTTTGGTTTTATTTAACTAACTAATTAATTTTTGGACTACATTTCTGGACATTTTCTCCATTTATATTTTGGTTTAGTATGAATAAACATCTCCATGTCATATTTATATTTCAATCAATCAATACCCTTTAGCTCCCCGAGGAGCATAGACCTTCAACAAACACATGCCAAGTCTTCCTGTCCCATGCCATCCGCTCAAGTTCTTTCCATGTTTTCCTCATCATTTTCACCTCTGTTTCCAGTTCTCTTCTCCATGTGTTTTTTGGTCTACCTCTGCCTCTCTTTCCCTGGGGATTCCAGAACAAGGACTGCTTTGTGATGCTATCAACAGGTGTCGTCATTGTGTTTCCTATCCATCGCCAGCATCTTCTTCTTAACTCTTTTTCCACTGGCGCTTGTCTAGTTCTTGTCATCAGTTCCATGTTTGTGACTTTGTCATACCATTTCAATCCTTCTATTTTATGCAAGCACATATTTATATTTAGCAGTAGGTAATGAATGGAGTTTGTTACATTTGCTGTAACTCGACCGATTTAGTCGCCCAAGTCATATACGCCCTGTAATAATGATTCAGTTATGGAGAATGACTATAATTTCCACTGCTACAACTACCACTATTACTACTACCACAACCATTACTACTACTCTGCTGCAACTACCACCATCACTGCCACTGCTAGTACTTGTTGGTAGTAGTTCTAGTGGCGTTAGCAGTCGTAGTGGAGGAATTAGCAGTAGCGACTGTGGTAGAAGTTTTGTAGTTGTAGTAGTTATGGTAGTTGTAGTATTATTATGTAGTTGTAGTTATATTAGTAGTATTAGTATTATTATTATTATTATTATTATCATAGTATTATTAGTAGTCATGATAGTGGTAGTAATAGTTTTGGTAGTAATAATAATATTAGTAGTAGTAGTAGTGAAGTCAGTCCTATTGTATGGCTCTGAAACATGGAGAACAACAAAGACAACAACCAAAAAGCTACAAACTTTCATAAATAGGTGCTTGCGTAGAATAGAGGGATTAAAAGGGTATGACAAGGTTACCAACGGGGAACTGATGACAAGAACTAGACAAGTGCCAGTAGAACAAGAGATGAGAAGAAGACGATGGCGATGGATAGGACACACACTGAGGAAAGCTGCTGATAGCATTACAAGGCAGTCCTTGTTCTGGAACCTCCAGGGCAAGAGAGGCAGAGGTAGACCAAGAAGCACATGGAGAAGAGAGCTGGAAACAGAGGTGAAAATGATGAGGAGAACGTGAAAAGAACTTGAGATGATGGTACGTGACAGGAGGACTTGGCATGTGTTTGTTGAAGGCCTATGCTCCTTTGGGAGTGGAGGGTTATGATGATGATGATGATGAGTAGTAGTAGTAGTGGTACTAGTATTAGCAGCAGCAGTAAAAGTTGTTATAAGAAGTGCTGGTTAAGAGAAGTGTTTAATTGGTTGCTTAGGGTGACCTAGCCTAAGTGAAATATCTTTAAGAAGTACGCAGAGACCCTCTATGATTACAAAAAAAATTGTTAAATAAAAAATAAAGCACGAACCTTAAGAATTAAGCATATATTTTTAGTCACTTCTTAGATTTAAAAATTGTTCAAAATGCTTCTCGGCTGTACACAGTGAAAAGTGTAAAAAAAAAAAATGTACAAAATATGTTAAACCATATAAGTTGACAGGTATCATCTTTATGGAACATGGAGTTAAGACTGAAGCTGGTCCTCTTGCACGAAGTCTACACCAAGCATTCACATGCTGTTGCAGTAGTTGATGTCTATAGCAATGTGTTTTACATGATGAGATTGTCAACCTAATAGTGGTATGTCTGCTACCTCGGACACATTATGAGAGGCGACTGACATAAGCTGTGCTGGCAACATCATTATGTGAAACTGATTGCTACAGAAACCACTACATTGAGAGCACATGAATACTTTGACGCAGGCTTCCTGTAAGGGGACCAACTGTAGATCCATGTTTCAAATAGAACAAAAAGGGAAAATAAGAGTTACCTTTTAGATTTAGTTCCTGGTTACCTGCATATCTTATGCTGGGGTCATTAATTTATCTTGTGCCTTTAACATGTTTTATATAGACTGATTTTCATGATTTGTTATAAAACCTAATGTGTTCTGTAGTGACTGAATTGTGGTTTGTTATAAAATGTAATATATTTTACGCAGACTGACCTTTAACTTGTTACACATTTAATGATAGTATGATTTTATTTTCGTCTTTTACATTTTATTTTTAATCTTATTGTTTCTTTATTTTAGAGAGTGACCTAAACGTGAAGAATTTTTATTTCACAAGTAACACGACTGATATAAACTGCACCTGGTCAAAAAACTCAGACCTGAACATCAATTATACAATATCACTGAATGGAAAAAGGATCCGTAATACCGTCAGTGCAGGTGTAACACTACATAAACGGACACCAGGTACTGAATACAATTTGACCATATCTGAGATTGAACTACCAGAAAGGCAGTATTACAGCAAGAAGAAATTTAACTATACTTCACATCACACTGTATGGACAAGTAAGTTTTCTTGTAACTTAATACTGATTTATTATAAAATACATATTTATTCTCAGCATATCAATTCATGTCATTATTCTCTGTATGTTGATTTATGCCATTATTCTGTATGTGTGTTAAATTATATGAGTATTCTCTGCACATTAATTCAATTATTCTGTGTGTTAAATTATACCATTATTCTGTGTGCATTAATTCACTCCATTAGTTCCTGTGCGTTAAATCATTAATCTGTGTGCATTTAATGTTTATATTTCATCATCACAGACTCCTTTCTATTTCTGTCCATATTTTTGTTATGTTCTTTTGTCCATCTTTCTACTATATACTTTTGTTCCATTAGTATTACTATTCCTTCTGATTTAAAACAGCCAGTGGCTATTTATCTTCTGCCTGATAACTCGTTGTTTTGCCCGTGCACAGATTGGTTGTAGCTTGTCTGTGCTGCACTTTGAGCTCTCAGCATCTCTGGTTTAGTTAAGTTCTTGTGCTGTTTTATATTTGTTTAAAAACTGAAAAGGTAGTCCCATAGCAGATACTGCCAAAGAGGAGTGCAGTGTTAGAGACTTTACTATTGTAGGTCCAGCATCGAGAGGTGGGTGTGACCTGTTCCCTTCCTTGCTGTATTTTCCTTCCTAACTCAAGAACCATGTCATGTACCTATTTACAGCTGGGTAAATTGGATTGTGATGCTACCATGTTAGGAACTTGAGACATTTGCTGCGAGAGGCCAGTGCTCTAACCAGTTTGCTAATGAGACGCTCACATTATTATTCAGTTTGATTGTAAACATTGTTTCCTGAGCTTTTCCCACATCTAAAAGTACCTCTTGTCTAAGCTAGGTGCTTCCTATTATCAAATAATCTCTTCTTGTTCACTTCATTGTGTCTTTCATTTTTTCCCACCAGGCCATAACCACCAGTCACATCATCCACTTTTTCATTTCCAACTTTTGAAATGAAGTCCCTAGTTATTATAGTCGACTAATGAGGTTTTCACAGCCATAACTGTCAAGTTTAGTATTTGTTGTTGTTTAACTAGGGCTGCTGAGCTTCTCACTCTTTAGAAGCCAATACCAAGTTGAAGACTCTTTGGTATTATCTACACTGTTGATCTAGTTTTTTCCTGTGGCTTTTCTGCCCTTCCAAAACATGTTGAGTTGAAGTCGTGAGCTCCAGTTTCTCCAGCTTGGCTTGCATTTAAAGGATCGTCATACACAGTCCCAAGCTAGGAGTAAGAAGTGCAAGGCATACTGTGCATTCCCTGCCATCCAAGGGGCTCTCCAACTATGCAGAGCTACAATACTGTGCTCTGGTTTTGGGCTCTTTCAAGGAATCGTCACGTCCTGTAGAGCCACTTCTCAGCTTCCCCTGCTTATCATTAGGTCCACATTGAGATCCTTCTGATTGCAGTCAACCAAGTCAAAGCCAAAGAATTATGCCTGGTGCTTAGTGTGCAATGCTGGGTTCTCAAGAAGTTTCACCACAGGGGGAATCCCAGGAAGTGTGTGGATGGTTTAAAGAGTCAATGAGGATGTAATTAGCCTCAAAGACATAGGTTCACTTCCACTTATGTATAATGTAGCATTGTGTATAGCTGGTGGTCATATAAGGATGACTACAGATATACCTCCATGCATCATCAAGTTTATTGTAGATTGTATCATTCTTGTTGTCATGTTTACTATCATCTTGTTGGTGCGCACTTATTTGTATACAATTCTAACACTTTGTCTTTCAGTTTAACAAATAGTACAAAATCCCGTTATTGTTTTTGCTGTTTCTGGATCTCAAAATAATTCCGATTCTGTTTTCTTGTTTGTTTCCTCCTGAATAAATTACTGTGTAGTTGTCAGAACATATTTTACCTTCTCCTGCATATCATTTTTCATATAATTCTAATAAATTTACATTTGATTCTTCAATATTCTTTTGATGTTTTTTATTTATTCTATCTAGCTAGTGTTCTAACATTCCAAGTTTAATGGTCCAGGTGTTTGTAATTGTAATTTTGCTTGCAGTAATGTGATGATGGAACCCCCTTTATATTATTTTATTTTCTGTGGAGTTTCTGTCATGACTTTACAAGGGACAATATGAAATGCCATTGCATTATATCAACTGTTGCAGAGAAATTCCAATAAGCCTGTACAAAAAAAGTCTAACCTGCAAGGAAGTTGGGAGAAGAAGAGTTAATGTGCCTCCACTTTCCTGGCTGCCATTTTATAGAACTTTGCAGGTCATAGTTGCACTCCACAATTAACTTCACTTAATCTCAGTAATAATCTGATCATCAGTTGTTTATCCAGCATTCAAAATTAACCTCAATATCTAGTTACCAATCACCCATCTGCCATCCAGATGATTATGAATATTGTTTCCTGAACTTTTCAACATCCAAAGGTACCTGTTGCCGTAACCAGGTTTTCTTTTTCTTATATTTATTTCTCCCAGGCCAAAATCACCAGTCACATAATCCACTTATTTAATTTCCAACATATGTGGTATGAGGTCATTTATTTTTACTTTCCCAGCTCATCAGAGCTGTTTAATGTGTCATCAGTGCATTTGTTAACAAACCATTTAGAAACTAACCATTTGTTAACTAACCATTTGTAAACTAACCACTTGTAAACCAACATTGGAATAAAAACTGTATAAAGAAATCATAATTTCAAGGTTACAGTATTATGTAAGAATATTACACACAAATTTGTTTTCTTGTCTTTTTCTATTTTACATTACAAGAAAGTATTTACTGCTTTTAAATTGTTTGTTAAGATTTACTGTTAGATTTTAGTACAAGATATTCTGTTTTGTTGTTATCATACAGAGCCAGCTAAACCAGGATTTGTTACACAGGCTCTTCAGAGACATACAAAACCACCATATGTGTATGAGATCAGATTTAATGCTTCAGATGGAAATGTCAATAGATATTGCATGGAAATTGCTGATCAACAGATATGTAATATCTCTGGTGGAATAATTACTGTAATCTCCATGCAATTGACACCTGGGAAAATCTATAACTATAGCATAACAGCCTACAATGGCATTAATGAAACCAGTGATGTGACCACAGGTTCTTTTGAGACTGCTGCAGAAGGTAAGTAGGTTTGTTTGTAGTGTGTCCTAAAGTTTGCAGTCTATTTGCACATCTTCTTTATAAGAATGTTTGCTATAGTTAGTATTTTTTCTACACATTGTAAGTAATTATATACAGCAATTCCCCCAGTCTTACACTGTTTGGTTAGAACTTTTTCTATATATGCTTTGTTTTATGTCATACACCCGTTAACGCTATAAAAATTTGAGACTGCGTGAAATTCTGCTTGGGGCAGCAATTTACCTTTCAAGTTCGCTCAGGGTGGTGGGATACCAAGAAGCATTATAATTGCTAGCATAATGAAGCATGACCCCAAAATAGAATGCAGTTCTATGGTAATCCATAACAGATTTGCTACAAGGTGCTCCTTGAAGAGAAAAAGGTGGCAAAGCAAAGTTAGCTTGATTTGTTTTTTTTTTTTTTAAGAAAAGTTTGCTCCAAAATCTTCTGCCCCTGTTGACCATGTAGCTGAGCCTTCTACTTCTAGAACTGGAAAAACTTTTTCAACACCTTCTTGAAGCCAGTTATTTGATGGTGAAGACAGCTATGCTGTGACACATGTAGCCACAAGCAATGAAAGTAGTAGCGATTCAAGGTCCTATAATAATTTTAAAATATGTTTTTGTGTTCAGTATGTTTCATAATTATATGTAGTTAATAAATGTTGTTAGTATTTGTTTTGTATCACTTTTTGCTTAATTTTTGTACAGCTTTCTGGACATTGGAAACAAATTAATTAGTTTTGTATTCATTCTTATTGGAAATCACTATTTCTTATTCAGCGCTTTTTCAGTAAGCGCTCTATTTTTCAGTAAGCGCTCTATTTTTCAGTAAGCGCTCTATTTTTCAGTAAGCGCTCTATTTTTCAGTAAGCGCTCTATTTTTCAAGAATGAATTAACAGCGCTTAGTTGGGTAGTGCTGTAAACCAAATTGTGTGGCATATCACAAGAGGGAGTTATTGTTAGGTTGTGCATGAGCTGACAACCTCATCATGTAGAACAAAAAGCTTAAGAACCTATTACTTCACTATTCTTCTGCCAGTTGTCTAGAAAATACCCTTGAGGATGTGACCATCTTCTATGCAAGCCAAGCCAGCGTAATCTTCACTGTCTAAGCAGTGTATACATGCTTCGAAAGCCAGCGCATGACAGCACCTTGACATTTGGCACTTTGTCCTTCCACTATATACCCAGGCTGCAGCATAGACAAGGTTAATGGAAGGTATAGAGCCATACCTCACTGCCATATACAAGCATACAGCCATAGAATAAGGAATAGATAAAAAAGAAGAAGAATCATAAAGACAATATAGTTGTACATTTGTTATAAAACTCCTAAATAAGTATTAGCACTATAATATGTAGCTTACTAAGTAATTCTTAAATAAAAATGTGTACATTACTTAAGAATACATTTGGTACAGATTATTTTCAAAGTTGGATGTAGTGTGGGAAATGCAGGCAGAAGAAAAAAATAGAAAATCATCAAGTGATGTGGAATTTAGTTATAGATAGGAACTATACAACCGTAATGAATCTTGCTATAATTAGTCATGATGTATTTCCATTTATGTTCCCTATGGAGCATATAGCCACCACTACAGCTAGTCCTCAGGATAAGAGAAATAGAGGTAGAACAAACGAAACACATGGAGGAGAAGACAACCTGTTACAGAAATGACAATGATGAAGGAATGTATTGAACTTGAGCTGATGACAGGAGACTGGAGGACATTGCTTGGGGAGCTAAGGGGTGATGAATGATGCATGAATAGTTAGCAATTTGTTGTATAACTTGTGAGTGGCTATGTGTAATATAGTTAGCAATTTGTTGTATAACTTGTAAGTGGCTATGTGTAATATAGTTAGCAATTTGTTGTATAACTTGTGAGTGGCTATGTGTAATATAGTTAGCAATTTGTTGTATAACTTGTAAGTGGCTATGTGTAATATAGTTAGCAATTTGTTGTATAATTTGTGAGTGGCTATGTGTAATATAGTTAGCAATTTGTTGTATAACTTGTAAGTGGCTATGTGTAATATAGTTAGCAATTTGTTGTATAACTTGTGAGTGGCTATGTGTAATATAGTTAGCAATTTGTTGTATAACTTGTAAGTGGCTATGTGTAATAAAGTTAGCAATTTGTTGTATAACTTGTGAGTGGCTATGTGTAATATAGTTAGCAATTTGTTGTATAACTTGTAAGTAGCTATGTGTAACATAGTTAGCAATTTGTTGTATAACTTGTAAGTGGCTATGTGTAACATAGCAATTTGTTGTATAACTTGTAAGTGGCTATGTGTAATATAGTTAGCAATTTGTTGTATAACTTGTAAGTGGCTATGTGTAATATAGTTAGCAATTTGTTGTATAACTTGTGAGTGGCTATGTGTAATATAGTTACCAATTTGTTGTATAACTTGTAAGTGGCTATGTGTAATATAGTTAGCAATTTGTTGTATAACTTGTAAGTGGCTATGTGTAATAAAGTTAGCAATTTGTTGTATAACTTGTGAGTGGCTATGTGTAATATAGTTAGCAATTTGTTGTATAACTTGTAAGTAGCTATGTGTAACATAGTTAGCAATTTGTTGTATAACTTGTAAGTGGCTATGTGTAACATAGCAATTTGTTGTATAACTTGTAAGTGGCTATGTGTAATATAGTTAGCAATTTGTTGTATAACTTGTAAGTAGCTATGTGTAATATAGTTAGCAATTTGTTGTACAACTTGTAAGTAGCTATGTGTAATATAGTTAGCAATTTATTGTATAACTTGTAAGTAGCTATGTGTAATATAGTTAGCAATTTGTTGTATAACTTGTAAGTGGCTATGTGTAATATAGTTAGCAATTTGTTGTATAACTTGTGAGTGGCTGTGTGTAATATAGTTAGCAATTTGTTGTATAACTTGTAAGTGGCTATGTGTAATATAGTTAGCAATTTGTTGTATAACTTGTAAGTGGCTATGTGTAATATAGTTAGCAATTTGTTGTATAATTTGTAAGTTGCTATGTGTAATATAGTTAGCACTTTCTTGTATAACTTGTATGTAGCTATATGTAATATGGTTAGCTATTTCTTTTATAACTTGTAAGTAGCTATGTGAAATGTATTTAGCAATTTCTTGTATTACTTGTAAGTGGCTATGTGTAATAGTTAGCAATTTGTTGTATAACTTGTAAGTGTCTATGTGTAATATAGTTAGCAATTTGTTGTATAACTTGTAAGTAGCTATTTGTAATATAGTAAGCAATTTCTGGTATAACTTGTAAGTGGCTATGTGTAATAGTTAGCAATTTGTTGTATAACTTGTAAGTGTATATGTGTAATATAGTTAGCAATTTGTTGTATAACTTGTAAGTAGCTATGTGTAATATAGTTAGCAGTTTGTTGAAGATATGGCCGAGCTAGCAAAGTCTGCGCTGTCTAAGCAGTGTATACATGCTTTGAAGGCCAGAGTATGACATCACTCAGCATTAGTCATTTTGTCATTCAATGTCTTTCATATTGCCTAGGCAAGTTTTAAATTATTCAGTCTGATTATTAAATGTTTAGAATCATATTTGTCTTAAACAGAGCCCAGTGAAGTCAGAGATATGGCAATCAACGCAACGTCAGACAGTGCTGTAGTCAAGTGGAAGTCACCAGAACACAAGAATGGAGACATCATCAAGTATAAACTATCTGCAAATGCAGTAGCTGTTGTATATAAGTGCGTGTGGACATGTAGCATCTTTGACGTCAGTAATGGATCTCTGGTAAGTGTTAGCAACAGTAGAGAAAAAAAAAATTACTGTTTCTGGTTGTATGGAATTTAATTTTACTCCTTTCCTTTTCTTTTTTTTTCTTTATAGATTATTAACAGCTTACATCTTCATGGGAGCCACGGTAGCACAGTGGTTAGTGCACTGGCTTCCTAGCTCGGTGGTCCATGGTTCAACCCCCAGTTGAGGTGGGAATTTTTTAGACCACGAACGACTCCGGGGTCGACCCAGCCTCATGAAATGGGTACCAGAGCAACTCTGGGAACGTTAAGGCTGCTGGCATGGTGCTGACCACATCACCCCTAGTGTGCCGATGGTCAAAAAAATATGGGCCTAACACCATATTCCGAATATACCTCAATGGTCATGTGATGGGATCCTTTACCTTTTTACATCTTGATGCTTTTTTTCAGAAAGTGTTTGTTATTGGTTTCCAATGTACTACATGAATTGTGGCCTGGTGTGTGTGGTCATGTTGTGTATCTTCAATATATCCATCCCCCTTCAGTCCAAAATCTACAGGGCTGTCCTATATGCTTGATCTTTTACATTTTGAGGTTCTGTTCCTGTGCCACTTTTCTTAACTAGATTGTTGGGGCTGAGGGGACAGTCGAGAACAAGGGCAATGAAGAGGCTTAGTGAAACTGCCAAAAAAGGCGGCATGCTGGCTGTGGAACAACCGCAATGGGCTATGGAACTCGGGACAGTAAACTATATCCCCACCTGCGTTACAGAAAACATCCGGAGAGTGGACATTTTTCTAGGTCCGCAATACATTGAGTTTTTCGTTGCATAGGTGAAGGGACGGTGGCTTACAGGCAACACGCGGCGTATATTATATGAGGTGTCGGCGCAAGTATATTTCAATTTCTAGCGTGCAGTGGCTTCAGGCTTCATTGGCTTTGTGCAGGTTGGTCAGTGTCTGTCCCTAGTCGTGGGGTGCTGTGGCACAATAATTTGTTTTCAACATAGGGTTACTTTCACAATTGCCTCCGGCTGGCAGAATTGTGGATTTTAAAGCTGCATCCAAGGTGAAGTGGGTTCATTTTCTACATAAGACAACAGGAGGTGGAGACACTTGGGAGTCATGACCCAGGTAAATCTTAGAGTGTAAAGAAGGGTGAAAGGTCCTAAACAGTTGATCGACGGGGGGACCCTTTCTGATGAATGATCAGATTGCCTCCTGTAGTATCGCTATGTATAGAGTTTCCTATCAATTCTCACAACATGTTCAGATCATCTTATTCGTCTGTTTACTTTTTAACTTTTCCTCTTTCTGATTTTCAACAAAGCACTATTTACATCGTGTCTGTTTAACTTAGCCTCTTTTATGATTTTCAACAAAGCGCTGTTTATGCCTTGTTTGTATAAATTTTTCATTTTCATGATATTTGACAAAGCACTGTTGGTATCTATTTTTGTCTTCTTTTTTTTTCACTTTTTCTTTGTTTATGATTTTTTAACAAAGTACTGTTGGTGTCTTGTCTGTTTGCCTTTACATTTTTTTTCTTTTTTTACAGTTGTTAACAAAGCACTGTTGATATCTTGTCTGTTTGCCTCTTCATGATTTTTAACAAAGTATTACGCTTCTTCTATACCTTGTAGCGGTATGGCAGCTTACGTACCCTGACAATCCCCAGAGCTATGCCAGTGGGAGTTTTACTCCTGGTAGGTTCAACCAAGCTGGACTGGTCTGTGTGGGTAGGGGTCAGACAAAAGCTGGTACCCTGGTCCT
Organism: Oreohelix idahoensis; assembly: GCA_024509875.1. Classification (NCBI taxonomy): domain Eukaryota; kingdom Metazoa; phylum Mollusca; class Gastropoda; order Stylommatophora; family Oreohelicidae; genus Oreohelix; species Oreohelix idahoensis. The sequence continues at coordinate 140,835 of JAMPIV010016977.1, read as the reverse complement.
CCAGGTTGGGGGTTTTAGCATAGGGCTGACACCCCTGTCTATGTAAAAAAAATAATGAAGTTACGGAAACAACATCAAATGAACAAACTTTGCTGCGGGATGGACATTCGGAGTCTGTGGCTCGTATGACTGTCAGTGGTGTGAAAGCCGAAAGGAAGCCACTGACATGAAAACGGATGTCCTGACCGCAAAACAGGATACAAGAATAGGATTTTGGAATGTCAGGACAATGTACGAGACAGGTAAACTAAGACAGGCCACGGCAGAAATGAGAAACTATAGGTTACACATCCTGGGGATAAGCGAGAGCAGATGGACAGGGGCAGGAAAAGTTAAAACAGCAACAGGAGAAACAGTACTTTACTCTGGAAGAGAGGATGGACAGCACAGTGAAGGCGTAGCCATTATTCTACAGAAAGGGATAGAAAGGACATTACTGGAATGGAAATCCATCAACAACAGACTGATACGATTGAGATTGAGAGGGAGATTCACCAACACTACAATAATACAATGCTACGCACCAACGAATGATAGCGATGAGGAGGTCAAGGATGAATTCTATCAACAACTGCAGAAAGAAATGGAGGACACACCTAGATATGATCTTGTTATAGTAATGGGAGACCTCAATGCGAAAGTTGGTACACACAATACATATAATGAAAGAACAATGGGGAAATGCGGCAGCGGAATAGCAAACGAAAGTGGGGATAAACTAATAAGTTTCTGTAGCATTAACAACCTGGTCATTGGAGGAACACTTTTCCCACATAAGGAAATTCACAAGTTAACATGGGAATCACCAAATGGTCGGGACAGAAACCAGATAGACCACATCATGGTTAACGGTAGATGGAGACATGCATTACAAGATGTGAAGGTAAGAAGAGGTGCAGATGTGGGAAGCAATCACCATTTAGTAGTAGCAAAACTGAAAGTGAAACTAAGAAGGGCTGGACCAACTGTAACTACACAGAAAAGGTTTGACATCAGCAAATTGAAGGACCCCCTTACCAGAAAAGCTTTTGTGGCCGACATTAAGAAACGATATCAATTTGCCAAAAGCCAGGAAAAGACATTGACTGATGATATAGACCAGAATTTCAGCACCATTTCAACAATATATAAGGAAAGCAGCAAATCATGCTTAGGATTCCAGGAAAGGAAGAAGCAAGACTGGATAACACCAGAAACACTAAACACCATAAAGATGAGAAAGGAAATGAAAAGAAAGAAAACAGAAGCGAAGTCCCCCAGGTTAAAGCAACTATATAGCAAACAGTACAGTCAACTGGACAGGGAAGTTAAACGCCAAACCCGAGCCAACAAAAGGAATTTCCTAGACGATCTTGCACAACAGGCAGAAGAGGCAGCACTGAGAAATGAACAAAGCACAGTATACAAAATAACTAAATTCATCAGCGAAAAACAAGGTGCAAACAATATTACATTAGTAAGAGATAAGCAAAGAAATCTCATCAAGACAGCAGAGGGACAGGAAACAAGATGGGCAGAGCACTTCAGAGAAACTCTGAACAAGGAAATACCAGAGACACAATTGAATGTTCCTGAGGCTGAAAACGATCTAGATGTAAATACAGACATTCCACGAAAAGAAGAAATCATCACAGCAATCAAAGGGTTAAAGAACGGTAAAGCTCCGGGCCATAATAACTTAAATGCAGAGCTATTTAAGACAGACCCTGAGCTAGCAGCAGAACTATTAGAACCACTATTTGCACAAGTGTGGAAAATGGGGACAACACCATCAGAGTGGAACAAAGGAATAATTGTCAAATTGCCCAAGAAGGGAGATCTTTCAGACTGCAATAATTGGAGAGGAATCACTCTTCTCTCAGTTCCCAGCAAAATACTAGGCAGGATAATTATACAGAGAATTTCAAAGGCAGTAGACTACAAACTGAGGAAAGAACAAGCAGGATTTAGAAAGAACAGAAGATGTGTAGACCATATATTCACTCTCAGGAACATTATAGAGCAGTGCTCAGAATGGCAAAGACAGCTTTACATAAATTTTGTTGATTTTGAAAAGGCTTTTGACAGCATACATAGGGACAGTTTATGGAAAATACTGAGGGCTTATGGAATTCCAAGCTGCATAGTGTCAATCATAAAAAGCCTCTATGCCAACTTTACGTGTAGTGTTGGGCAGAGCAACCTAACCTTCGAGGTGAAGACAGGAGTACGACAGGGATGCCCCTTATCAACCACTCTATTTTTAACAGTCATAGACTGGGTGATGCGCCAGACAACAGAGGGCAGTCCAAGAGGAATAAGATGGACTACATTTTTAACATTGGAAGATCTGGAATATGCAGATGACATTGCACTGCTGGCACATTCACATCAACACATCCAGGAAAAAACGGATAGACTTAATAAATTTAGCCAGCAGGTGGGCTTGAACATCAATTTAAAGAAGTCTGAGGTCATGACGCTCAATGTGAGCAACCCTGAGCCCATATCAGTAAGGAATCAGCAACTGGTACAGACAGATACCTTCACATACCTAGGAAGCATAGTAACACCAGACGGTGGGGCAGGCAAAGACATCAACATCAGAATGAATAAGGCAAGAACAGCCTTCTTTAGCCTAAATAACATCTGGAAGTCCTCCCAATACAGCACAAGCACAAAATTAAGATTATACCAGAGTTGCGTGCTTTCTGTGCTTCTCTATGGTGTGGAATGCTGGAGAGTCACAGAGAAGGAAATGTCAAAATTGTCCTCTTTTCACACAACATGCCTAAGAAAAATTCACCGAATCTTTTGGCCGAATACCATCACCAACCAAGATCTGCTTACTCGTAGCAAGCAAGAGGACATGCATACCATCATAGCTGGCAGACGCTGGAGCTGGATTGGTCATGTCCTCAGAAGAGACCCCGATGCCATCACAAGAACAGCTATGCTTTGGACCCCTGAAGGAAAGCAAAAGAGAGGCCGACCAAAAACAACTTGGCGGAGGACTGTGGAGGCTGAGATGCAAAGAATGAACCAGAGTTGGGGCACTGTACGAAGGATGGCCACCGACCGTGCAAAGTGGAATCAATTTGTTGTTGCCCTACAAGACGCCACTAGGCGTGATGGCCACTGACTGCTTTGACGGTCGGTGGTTAAGGATCGAAGAAGAATTACGCTTCTTACATGCTGGCATATTTGAAGAAGCAAATCAAGTAATTGTATACTTTCAAATCACAGTTGTAGCCTGGCTAAATTAAGTTTCACTATTACTTCCTGTGTTATTCGTCTTCCACTACACATTACTGGACACAAGTATTTTGGCCTTTATTTGGTCTATACTTGCTGATAGGTATGTCATATTAATGATTGTGTCTTTAAACTGTCTGGGTCGTCCACGGGTCCTATATACCATAGTTGTGTGGGTGTCATGAGAATGACCTCAGCCAATAATGCACTTTTTATTGGGGTGCAAAATTGGCTGAGCGTCCTTTCACGATGTACTGTCACAGCAAGGCGGTGGCGCTGTCTGGTTAGTCCTAAGTTTGATTCCCGGTAAGCCTATCACTTATATTTTCTTTTCTGTTGTCTAGTGGCATCCTTTATGTCATTACCTTTATTTATTTATTGACTTATTTATTTACATTTACTGGTAGCGTTGTTAATCATTTATGTCATCACCATTTTACTGTGTGCTCCTTACAGAGCAAGGAGACACCACTACTGCTGGTTCCCTTATAGGAAACTTGCACCAACAGTCACATGCTCTTGCAGTAAATAAATAAACAAACAACACACAAAGGTATTTTATCAGGCACTCAGTGAGAAATAAAGAAGTAGAAGACCAGACAACAGAAAAACAACAGAAGTGATAGGCTTACCGGGAATCAAACCAGGACCTTCCAAACGGCACCCACCGCCTAGCCACGGGAGCGAATCGCCACTATCCACTCTGCCAGCTAAGCATTACAAAAATAATGCTTCACCAACAGAGGTCTAGCTCGACCCCCCAAGTGACCCAAATATGTACCATAGGACAACCCAGACTAATTATAGATGCAATCACTTCTGCAGTTTCGCTATTAAACAGTATAGGCCAGATTACACAAGACAAAGACCTTAATAATGTGTCTAGTAAATGATAAAAGAATGAGAATAAGTAAAGGACAGAATGTAGGTTTTTGGTATTTTATAAACGTATAAACATATAAGGAGGGGAAACCTGAGGCCTGTAAACAGTAAATAAATAAACAAACAACACGGTGAGCTCTTGCAGTGATGGTTCCTATTCTAATCTGTTTTACATGATGAGGATTATGTGATAATATACTGTCTAACAAAAGAAACCTGTCACACCTTGTATTTTGTTCTCAATAAATGTGCATTGAGAAACTGATCAAGCAAACATGGCAGTTCGATAAGAGATTTATGTCCTGAAAGAAATTAGGTTACAAAACAAAAATGTAGTAATCGAGTGTCACGTGGTCGTACCTTAAAGAAGCGTGGTGTCTAAAACAAAAGTCACAAACTCAGTAACGAATGTGACAACCAAGGACTTGCACCTCTGTACTGCAGCGGCATCTCATGGAGAGTTCCAAACATCTGATCTGGTCTGGGACCCAAAGACGCAGCAATAGAGAATGCAGTCAGCGACTCATAGCTTAACTGCTTGCGTCAGGGTCAGCGAACCAGAGCTGACCAAGACCCTACTCTACCTCCACGTGGTGGTCATGGAAACAGGCTGCAGTCTGGCTGAGAGAGTAGGGATCGAAGAGGGAAGGCAAACCCGGTCCCAAAAAATGCCGTGCTGAAGTCGGATGTGCCGGCCAAAAGGCGCAGATATTGCAGCTCCACTGTAAACAGACACAACGCAACCAACGTCCTTTTCAGGACGAACAAGGAAGAAGAAGATCTGGTCTTCTGTGATGTTGTTCCATGCTTCAGTATACACTGTATACAACTGGTCTAAGGTATCTGGCTGATAATGGAGGGTGGGCACCCTTCTATCCACATGGTCCCAGAGATGTTCAATGGGATTCAGGTCAAAGGACAGAGCTGGCCAAGGGTCGATGATGTTTGCATTAGCTGCATTGAGGTAGTCTAGGGCTGCTACTGCTCTGTGAGCCAAGGCATTGTCCTGCGTTGGCCCAGTTCATGTTGGTGAAGGAACGGCAGAGCGTGCGGCTGCAGTACTTCATGTATGTAGCGATTGACCTCCTGTGATATACCCGGATATAGTGCTTCATTCTTCAGCAACGCTTCAGGTCATACTGATTGAACTGACCGTGCCATTTGAATCGAGATTAGACAAGCAACATTCGTTTAAAGCGGCCAAGTAAAGTGATCTGGCCGCCGATCTGAGACACGATGGGTTTACTGCAAGGGTCATGGCTGTTGAAGTGGGTGCAAGAGGGCTTGTGGCTGCATCAGTGTATGATTTATTGAAACTGTTGGGGCTGAGGGGACAGTCGAGAACAAGGGCACTGAAGAGGCTTAGTGAAACTGCCGAAAAGGCATCAGGCTGGCTGTGGAACAACCGCAATGGGCAATGGAAATCATGACAATAAACGCTGCGGTACAGAAAACACCAAAATTTTTCTAAGTCCACAATACGCTGAGTTTTTTGGAGTACTAGTGAAAGGGCTGTGACTGAGGGGCAACAGACAGCGTATATTATAAGGGGTGTCAGGCACACATTTCAGTGGCTAGCGCATAGTGGCTAGACTCGTCGTTTCACGCAGGTGTGTGTCCTTAGTTGTGATGTGCAACGGAACGAACGGAATAATTTGTCTTCTCTTTGTTACTTTCACAATTGCCTCCACGGCTGGTGGAGTTGTGGATTTTAAAGTTGCTACCATAAGTGAAATGGGTTCATTTTCAATACAAGACAACAAGAGGCTGAGACGCTTGGGAGTCATGACCCAAGTGGGCCCCCCCCCCTTCCCCCTTTAGAGTGTAAAGGAGTATATCGGGCCGAAACACTTGTCGGATGGGGGGACTTCTTTTGATGATCAGATTGCTTCCTGTTGTATCGCTCTGTAAAGAGTTTCCTATCATACCAGGATCCTGCTATCCTGTTTAAGAAGAAACCTGGATTCATCAGACCATACAACAGCACGCCTCAGATTGTTAGTCCATCTGAGGTGCTGTCTGGCCCATTGGTATCTTGCTGCAATGTGTCACAGAAGCAGGCGTGACTGTTGTGCTGTTCTTTAAACATGTATGTGTACTTCTTGAAGACGTCTGAGGACCATCAAGTTACTGATAGTCCTGAAGTCTGGGAATGCACATGCTGTTGCCTGAGCATGTTGGAAGTGGTTGCTCAGATGTACCATCTGTATGTAATGGTCTTCAGCTACTGTTGTTACCCTTGGTCTACCACTTCTGTGCTTGTCTTGAGTTGTCCCTGTAGTGTGCCATCATGTGTACAAGTTTCTATTCGTGTCTTGGCATACACCAAAGTAGTGAGCAGCGTCACTAACAAATGATCTCACAACTGGTTGTCCGATGACTTGGTTACGCTGTGCTTCAGACAATCGTGGCATGGTGAAATGTAGGTACAGTCAACACTAAAGGCTGTTTTCTGGCAAGTGCGATCGCCAAAGCAGAGGAATCAGTCGTTAAAACTCACTTGTCACATACGTGGGGCACATGCTACTCAAAAAACGCATATTGCACATATCGCACGTGCTGCACGTACTGGTTGTTATTACAGCTTGTACTCTGTGCACTAATTGCTCGTACATCCTGGCAACCTGCCCATGCATATTTTACCATCTTTTGTGCAATGATCTCGAAATATTTTCAATTCTATACCTGACAGGTTTCTTTTGTTAGTACTAATACTACTAATACTAATAGCCCCTTCAGTCATAACTGACTATGGGAATGCGCCCCTGAGGTAGCAGCCCTCAGCTGCTTATTTTCCTGGTGCTCCTTTCGACGTTTTCTCCTCACTTCTGCTTCTTGTGTGAGCCTCTCTTCGCCCAATCTGAGGTGGTGCCGTAAATAGCATCGCCACTTAGTGCGATCGGCAGCTTCATCCTCCCATGTTGCTGGATCCATGTCCCAGTGCCCTCATATCTCTCTTGCACACATCTTTGAACCTCAGCTGTGGTCGCCCAACTGTTCTCTTGCCATCTGCTAATTGTCCGTAGAAGATATCTTTTGGGATGCGACCATCTTCCATGCGGCGAACATGGCCAAGCCAGCGAAGTCTGCGCTGTCTAAGCAGCGTATACATACTTTGAAGGCCAGCACGTGACAACACCTCGACATTTGTCACTTTATCTTTCCACGAGATGCCGAGGATGCGGCGTAGACACCGCAAATGGAAGGTATTGAGCCTTTTGTTAGTGGGTATATATATATATATATATATATATATATATATATATATATTGCAGGTACGTTATGATAGACCCAGTTGTTTGCCAAGTGAAGGAAGTAGCATAGGATGTTCTGCCTCCAACTTCAGTAATGATGATGGTGTCTTTTCTGTACAACTTCACAATCTTCGTCCACATACTAACTACAGCGTGAGTGTAACAGCTGTCAATAAGGCAGGGGAAGGAACTGTTAAAACTGGATTACTTACAACTGAGGAGGCAGGTAAGTGTATTTATGAAGCACCTTATGCTACATCTTCTAGATTAATGTTAATGTAATATCAGTTACAATTTATTCTTTACCATTTATCTCCTTAAAAAATGTTTGCCCTAAACTAATTCATGAAAAGTTCTTCTATCCAATGCCCAAGGTCTTCCCATGTCTACTTTATTTGTTCATTTCTGTCTCCAGTTCTCTTCTTCAAATAATTTTAGTCTTCTTCTAAAACTCTTTAATATTTGAAATGCATGTGAGAATAAATGGATTCTTTATAGTAGAAAGTCACATGGGCCTGTGTGCCCAATTCTGAACCCTTTGAAAATAAAGTTCATTTCATTTATTCTTTTTACCATGGGGATTCTTGAATATGGACTGCCTTGTAATGTTATCAACCAGTTTCCTCTATGTGTGTGTCCTATGCATTGTGAGCATCTTCTTTTCATCTTTTTTTTCATTGTCACATGTCTAGTTCTTGTCATCAATTTCAAATTGGTCATCTTGGTGTACCATGTCTGTCAGGTCTTTCATTGCCGCGTATTCCTGCATGACCAGGATGGTGAATCCGCAACAGTTCGTGAAGATTCACAGCTTCTAAGGAGGTTTTCCATTCATGCCAAAGCCATCCACTTTAGACCTTCTGAAGCATTGATTATGAGTCTGATACAATAACTGCCCTTCTTAGTGCAGTTTGATATAGCCACCTTAAGGTTGCAGTAACTGCTTCTATTTCTGTTCTCATTCTGGAGGTTGTTGTCATGTAAACCCCACCTGTGTTAAGTAACAATTCTGCCATTTACTCTACCAGAGCAGCCCCGCCCAGATTTCTCTCCACGGATTACAGACCTATCAGTGTACACAATGGCATCATCATCCCCAGCATGTTCATTTATCAGCTGATCAATTTCCAGTTGTGTCCTCCCATTGGCCCAAGTTCTGCACTCTCTACCAAGGCTGATGATGACTTGCTAGTAGTTTATCCAGTTCTCACCTGACTTACTCCACTCTTCTCCCATGAATATATTTTCAACTGTGGTCTAGTGTCTAATAATTGCCCCTGCCTGTGCCATCCATGACATCTCCCTCTTTCTTCTTTGATGTCAGCTACATTCTCATGCAGCGGATGCCCTGTGTCTGTGGTTACTGGCATATAAGCTTTTGCCTGGGCCATAGCATATTTGGACCTAATTGACAGCAGTACAAGCATGTGCCAAATCATCACAATGGGGGGCATCTCGCATACAGCCCAAGACTATTTGCATCCCTTCATTTTTGAATGCGCTCTAGTCAAACACATTGTGTTACTGACAACAGGATTATTCATATCCGATACTTATGAAAGTATGTAGCTTTTTGGTTGTTGTTTATGTTTGTCTCCATGTTTCAGAGCCATACAATAACCCTGACACGATATTTGAGTTGACAATTCTGATTTTAGTTTTGAACTAGATCTTTTTTTTATCTCCATATATTTCTCAGAGCAGTGAAAGCTCCTCTTGTCTTTGTATTTTAATTTTGATTTCATTGTCTGTCCTTCCTAATGTGTCTATATTGCTGCCACGATATATGTATGATTCTTTTAGATAATAACTCAGTAACCAGACCACACTGTCTTTTATATTTGGACATGCACCCTAATATAACCGATGGAACTTGTATCTAGGTGAATGGGGCCAAAACAAGGCCAAATTCTCAATATCTTATTTTTCCTCTGTGTATTTTCAGACCCACTTGCTGTGATCTCTCATCAAGTATTTTCCTTTGTCTTGCATATGAATACGTTATGGCACTGGAGAGGTCATCAGTAAAATCTAGATCATCAAGCTGTTTAGTCATAGTCCACTGGATTCCATTTCTTCTGACTGGAGTCAATGTTTTCCTTTTCAGCCTATAACCAATAGGAAGAGAAATGGTGACAAGAGGAACCCCTGTCACACTTGAGTTCTTAAGTTTTCCTTCATGAAGAACTCTGCATGCCATGTCTTCATAAGTTTTCATTATTAAGTTACTGATCTTCAGGGGGATTCCTTAATGCCTCATCAATTTCCAAAGTGATTCTCTGTCAAATGGCTTTTCATAGTTGACAAATCCAACGTAGAGAGGCGAGTTCAATTCCAAACTTTGTTCCACTATTTTTCTCAATGTGCCTATCTGGTCGGTACAGGATCTCTTTAGCCTAAATCCTACTTGTTCATCTCTCAGCTGTATATGCATGGAGGCATGTCTGGAGTCATCCTTATATGACCACCAGCTATGCACAGTGCTACAATATACGTACATGGAAGTGAACCTATGTCTGTGAGGCTAATTACATCCTCATTGACTTTAAATCATCCACACACTTCCAGGGATTCCCACTGTGGTGAAATTTGTTGAGAACCCAGCATTGCACACTAAGCTTGGAGAAGTCACTTGAGTCCCAATCGTAATTTTTTGGCTTTGACTTGGTTGACTGCATGCAGAAGGATCTCACTGTAGACTCGGTGATAGGCAGGGGAAGCTGAGAAGTGGCTCTGTGCAGGAAGTGACAATTCCTTGGGAGAGCCCAGAATCAGAGTACAGTATGTTAGCTCTGCATAGTTGGGGAGCCCCCTTGGATGGCGGGGAATGCACAGTATGCCACACACCTCTTTCTCCTAGCTTGGGACCAGATCCTTTAAATGCAAGCCAAGCTAGAGAAACTGGAGCTCACAACTTCAACTCAACACATTTCGGAATGGCAGAAAAGCCACAGGAAAAGCCTAGATCTACAGTGTAGATAACACCTGGAGTCTTCAACTTGGTATTGGCTACAAAAGAGCGAGAAGCTCAGCAGCCCTAGTTAAACAACAACAACAACAATCTCTCAGCTGTCTATGGACTCTTTTAATCTCTCCAGGATGATCCTGTCTAATATTTTTCCTGGCACTTACAGTACAGTATAGCTCTGTAATTTGTGCACTCTTGTAAAACTCCCTTCTAAGGCAACTTGACTAAATATCCTTTCATTCTGCTGATATTTTTTCTCTCTCCCAGACTTTGCCAAGTAATTTGTATAATATCTCTGTAGAGGTGTTAATTTCCGTTTTAATGACCTCTGCTGGAATGCCATCTAGACCAGCCACTTTTCCAGCTTTTAGAAGCCTTATCGCTTACTTTATTTCTTTTTAGTTGGTCTTTCACAGTTGACTGTCAAGTTTCCGCTTCTGCTGGTTGGATGTCTATATGATTTTGTGGACCTGGTCTATTGAGAAATTCCTCAAAAGGTTCTGTCCACCTCTTCATTTGCTCTTGTATATTACAAAGCAATTTGCCACTCTTACCTTTGATGAGACCATATGCCTGCTTGTATTTCCCTGTTAGCTTCATTGAGCTGTTGTCTAGGTCCATAATTTCTCTCTGACTGTAGCTTTCTGTGGCTCTCTTGCCAGTTTATTAATATATTTCCTTATGTCTCTTGTGATGTTTCTTCTTAACTCTTTCTTCCCTTCAGTGTACACTTCAAGAACCACGGCTGTGGAGCTTCTGGTTTTGTTTGTGATTAAATCGCTTTCTTTTTTTTCTTTTTTTTTCCTGTCCTTTACCTTTTTTGATGGTTTTTGTTGTTATCTATCCTGTTATTATTGATGGTTTCTGTTGTTATCCATGCTTTGTGCAGGTGTTTTATTTTGCCCCATACTTCATGTCTCATTCCACATATTTGTTATCTCTTGCCCATTGTCAACAATATTTGCTGTGTCTTTTAGTTTCAGGGTACCTGGTATCTATCTGATATTGTAACCATAAATTTCCTCACTTTTTTATTTCTGAGATATCCCACATTAAACTGTTGTCTGTGGCAGTATATTGTTGTATATATTTTGAGTTTCATTTTTATTTGGGCTTATAAAAGATGATGATTTGATGCCAGATCTGGTCCTCTATATACTTTTGTCATATATTGATGATCTAAAATAAATATCCCGCTGGGTGGAAAACGATAGAAGAATTACAGCATTACCCATACATGCACAATATAATAAACAATAGTAATCAATATTAAGGAATTAGTCCACCATGGGAATTAAAAGCACCAAAAACTGACTCCAACCTCAGATAAATAATTAACTCATTATATCCCAGGCTATTTTGGGGTTTTACCCAGGCACCAAAATGGATGCAATTTTTTCAGACAGGTGAAGTTTTAAAGACAGACAGTGGATAAATACATTAGTTCAGTAGGTACATATGTTATACATATAAATGTGGGAAATTGACTGGATAATCTTATGAATTGCTTCAAATAGTTAATTGATATGAATAGGTGTCTGATATGTCTTGTGAAGTGTAGACTTGAAAGTGTTTAAAAAATTAAGTAAAATTGTATACTTAAACTTAAATATTTCAGCTCCCAATTAATGTATGGCAATAAAATGTTAAGAATATCAGTGCACATTTAGTTTGAAACATATCTAGAAACGTTTATCACTTCACATATGTAATTTTTACGATTTTTTTCTCAAAACCACGTATGTTTGTAAAAATAACAACTCAAAATGTGTGCAATTTTTCTCTTCAGGTTATGTTTTTAAAACAGGCAGTAGACACACATATTATTTCCGAAGGTGTTTATGTTATACATACAAATGTGGGAAATTGACTGAAAAATATTGTGAAATGCTGTAAATAATTATTTGATGTAGAAAAAGTGTCTGTCATGTTATGTGAAGTGTAGACCTGATCAAAAATAACTGGTAAAAAATGATAAATAAAACTGTGTACTTACATATTTCAGCTCCAGTTTAATCCATAGCAGAAAAATCTCAGAATATCAGTGCACATCCATTTTGAAACACAACACATTTTTACCACAATCACTTCAGATATATACTGTTCAAAAAAAGAAACGCATAGCTATCCGAGGGCGCGTTTTTATGAGTTTGTAAGTAAAATTTGGTGCTAGGGTATATAAAAACCAGCCTCAAATGTTCTTTACAGTGTCAAATGCACGTGTTGACCTGAATTGCGTTCGTTTTTGTAATCGTTACAACGCAGTGGTCAATAGTGTTTATGACGCAATTTTTGACCACAGCTCATGTTGCGCGCACGTGAAAGCAACAAAATTTGGGGTGAACACTATTCACTGACTACGCAACTGAAACCCTATAAAAACTGAAACGCTACACACACAAAATTCAGTTCATTTTCAAGCAGACATTTATGGCATCTCTATCGATAAATTTAAGGAACATTGCTATTGGCCGACTGCATGCAGGCGAAAGTCAAAGTCAGGTTGCCAGGCATCTAAACGTGCATCAGAGTACCATCAGTCGACTTTGGCACCGGTTCTAAGCCACTGGCTCAGTTGAAGACCGACATCGCAGTGGACGACCCAGAGTGACAACAGCAGCGGAGAATCGCTTTATTTCGGCTTCGTCACCTCAGAGACAGGTTAACAACAGCTTCCTCAACTGCCCAGTCATTGCCTGCAGGACGTCATGTGTCTGATCAAACTGTCCGGAATAGACTGCATGATGCTGGTCTTTGGGCACAATGACCTCACCGAGGACCTATCCTTACGCGCCGCCATCGCCAAAATCGACTTCTTTGGGCCAACCAGCATCGTCCCTGGGCAGCTGACAATCAATGGAGACGTGTCTGGTTTAGTGACGAATCTTTCTTTTTGTTGCAGCGTCATGATAGACGGCGTAGGGTTTACCGTAGGTGAAATGAACGTTTTGCCCAAAATTGCGTTGATGAAGCTCCGCCGCACGGTGGTGGAGGTGCAATGGTGTGGGGAATGATCAGTTACAACGGAAGGAGTCGATTGGTGCACATTGAAGGAGGCTTGAATGCGCAACGATACGTCAATGAAATTCTTCGACCCCATGTCCTTCCACTTTTGGCTGCCCAAAGGTCTGTGTTTCAACAGGACAACGCCAGACCCCATTGTGCACGGTTGACCACGCAGTTCCTGACTGCCAACAACATTCTCACACTTCCCTGGCCATCCCTGTCTCCAGACATGAGTCCGATTGAGCACCTGTGGGATGAGCTGCATAGACGTGTTTGTCGACGAGACTTTGCTCCAGCCAATCATCGTGATCTGTTCCAGGCCCTCCAGGAAGAGTGGGCAGCCATCCCACAGGCCCACATCAGACGTCTGATCGCATCCATGCCCAGGAGATGCCAGTCAATAATCGATGCATGAGGAGGCCACACACCATACTAACGGGAAAGCCCGTACGCCAAAAAACTCTCGTGACCCAGATGCAAAACAACTGTCAATTGATTGGTTGAACCCTAAGGTATTCTTGTGTGCAATTTGAACAATTAACTCATTAAATTAAAAAAGTTATTGAATGTCAAAATTATGGCTATGTGTGTGCCTTCAGTAGCTATGTGTTTCTTTTTTTGAACAGTATGTAATTTATATGACTTTTTTCCTACACCACATATTTCTGTAAAAACCAAACAACTGTGACTAACATTATTTACACCGACCAAATTCTATTTTACTTTTCCCAGAAGAATTTGCCACCATTCACATGCTTTTATGGTAGTCATAAAAACATTATGGGTGTAGATGTGGCAGGTCTGGACATCCAGTGCAATAATAATAAGAGCGCTGACGACAAGCAGGTGTGCTGCAGTGGACACAGTTCTTATCTCTTTTTTGCATAACATACAAGATGCCTTCTGTCACAAAGGTATAAAGTTGAGGCAGCTTGGGATCTAACCGTATTAGTAGCTGCATTTTCTTGGACACTAAGTGGGCTCAAAACAGCAGAAGCTTCAGTTAGTTGGTGAAGCAGATTTCTTTTGAACTGCAGCAGTGATTACTTTTCACCTCGATGAAAACAGAATAACACTGAAGCTTTCACCTGCACTGTTTCAAGCAGCCAGAAGAACATTTTTTCCACAATTTAACAGATTTTCTGTTATGCACACCATAATAACCAACTTTTTGATCCAGGAGATCACACCCATTCATTGAATTGTTGTATTCATCTATCATTTTTGGTTTAACAATGTGCTTATTGTGTGGTTATGGTCTCCACTTTGGCCTGAGAAAATGCAAGGAAAACTGATTTCTTGGCCTTTTTGTCTCTAAATGCTGTACACAACACCATCCTTGTTTGTATCACATACCATCTGTATTCCAGATAACTAAGGCGCAGAGTCTTCAGCTGTAATGGAAAATTTCTCCGGATAATGTTTAGAGTACCAGTGTAGTATTGCTTCTTCTCCAGTAAGAAGTCAATGAGTTCTCATGTGGCGTAATAGCTGTCAGCAAATAAATTGTGGCCTGTACCCAAAGGCTGTAATAGGGTCTGAAAAATCTTGACAGCTTGCCCACTGTTTGCATCTACTTCAGGATCATATGAAGTAGAACCAAAATATGTGAACATGTTCACCACATATCCAGTTGCTGAATCACATAAACCAAAGACTTTTATGTGATATTTGCTTGGTTTACTTGGATTATACTGCTTATATTGCCATCTGCCTTTATACCCTCTGACACTGCCAGCCGAGAACAGCTTGAGAACCGTCTTATACACCGCATGGGGTGTCTAAAACCAGCCGGTCTCAACATTTTTCACACCTTTGTCTGAGGTCACCCTTTCCTCTCTTGCTCTATTTGACTCTTCCCACTCTTATCCTATTCTTCTATTTGTATGCCATATACATTTTTTAATTTCACATTTATTTATCTCCCACTCATTCTGTCCTCTTCTATTTCCAGTCCCCACTTTTATCCCGTTGGGTAGTTTATTGTCCGGTTTCGTTTTTTAGTTTTTCAGTATGTATTGTGTACACCCGGCGGCGGAAGTCGCTTTCTGTTCAACCACGCGCTCTTTAACAGACAGCGAATTTCGGTTCTTGCCTTCAGGGAAGTACCCAGTTTTTATTTT
Organism: Oreohelix idahoensis; assembly: GCA_024509875.1. Lineage (NCBI taxonomy): Eukaryota > Metazoa > Mollusca > Gastropoda > Stylommatophora > Oreohelicidae > Oreohelix > Oreohelix idahoensis. The sequence continues at coordinate 125,368 of JAMPIV010016977.1, read as the reverse complement.
TTATTATTTTATTAAGTTTTTTATGTGTCCTATCTAGACTTCACTTTCTTTCCTTTCCTGACGAAGGCCTTGTGGCCGTAACGTAGACTATTTTCTTTGTCTTTTGTCCTCGTAAGACGAATCACCTTTTTTCGATTTTTTTTCAAACCCACCCATTGTATTCCACGTCTTACCGCAGTTCCCCTCAACTTCCTCGATTATATATATATTTTTTTTGACTGCACCGTGTCTCTGTTGTCTCGTATCTCTATCTACCTATCCTGCTTATCTCCCTGATCCTATCCTATCTCCTTTTCTCAGTTTTTATATCCTACTTAGGCCTACTTATTATTTTTTTTCGTATTTCCCTATTCTTCCTTCATACCTTATATTACCGCAATCTACCCTATTTATTTATTGTTTCATTAATCTCTATTTTCATTTAGCGTTTTATATTTTATTTATTTCATATTTTATTTTCTGGACGTTTTTCTTTTTCCCCACTATGCCCTCTCTGAAATATTTTATCAACTCTCTCCGTGTGTCGGTCACCACCAGCTTTAGCTCCCTACCTCCTGATATATCCCGTGTCGCTATTGACTTTGCGTTCGTTACTTTCAAGAAAACTAGATTCACCTCTCATCTCCACTTTATTCACACCTGCCTCCATCACAAAATTCTTCCTAATGGATTTTCTTCCAATTTTCATCCATCTGCTGGTACACTCAATCCTAGGGAACAACGTCTCCTACAACGAATTGAGACCAGATGTGGCTTTCAACGTATGCGCGTAGTGGTCGCCAGTCACTCCCGCCTTTTATCAGACCTCAGTGCCCAACAGACCCAGCTTCTGCTTCGCTTACGTTGTCTCACCTCCAACAACTTCCCTTTCTATTCTATGATACGCACCACTATCCACACATTGAACCGGCAGCTGCATGAGTTCCTTTCCACGTCTAAACACCATAAACTATCCCGTCTCATCCCTACCCCCAAAGCTACCCCTCCATCCTCCACTCCATCATGCGCTCAGGTAGTCTGCATCCCCCCAGATCTACCCCTCTCTGAGGAAGAGCGCTCTGTTCTTAGTAAGGGCTTAAAATTTGTTCCTCTTCGTCCGACCCTAGACCAATACAATCTCCTCCAGGATGTTCATCGGTTTCACCGTCGCATGAGGCTGAAGCTCCATTTTAGAGAGGAAGACAGCACTCCGCAGTCTCAGGCTGAATCCGACATCTTTGCACGCTTTTCTGACTCTACTAAACCTCCCTTTACACCTAAACCTGGAGCCTCTCATGCCCTGGACCTGTATATCAAGAACACCATCCATGACATTCAGCAGCTCCGCCCTCGTAGATTGCATTATTCCAATCTCACTTCGGCAGAGTCTAGTGCTCTCTCCCTTCTTCGCCGTAGAGACGACATTGTCATCAAACCGGCTGACAAGGGAGGAGCCATTGTCGTCTGGCAGAAAGACTTGTACCTAAGTGAAGGTAAAAACCAGTTGACCAATGGCTCTTTTTACAGGTCTAGGACCAGCGATGCGACTGTCTCTAACAATCGCATTGTACACAACACCATTAAACAGCTTATCAATAGTAATGATCTTCCTCCCGGGGCATCTCGTCTTAGGATTCATGACAGCTCTTTGGGCAAGCCTGTATTCTACATGCTCCCCAAAATTCACAAGATCGAAAACCCTGGAAGACCTATTGTCTCAGCCTGTTCTTGTCCTACTGAACACATTTCTGACTTCCTCGACAGCATTTTCCAGCCTATCGTTGAGAGTCTTCCCTCCTTCATCAAAGACACCAATCACGCTCTTACTACTTTCTCCTCTATCCGACTCCCAGCAGACCGCTCCTACCGTCTTTTCTTGCTAGACGTCTGCTCTCTGTATACCTCTATTCCCCACTCTGATGGTCTCCGAGCTCTTCGGTTTTTTCTGGATCAGCGCACTTGCCCTTCTATATCCACTGACACCCTTCTCCGTCTTGCTGAACTGGTCCTTAACCTGAATTCCTTTGAATTCAATGGTCAATTTTTTGACCAAATTAGTGGTGTTGCCATGGGAACGAAGATGGGTCCCAGCTATGCCTGTCTATTCATGGGCCACTTGGAGCATCAGATATGGCAACAATACTCCGGTCCTTTCCCTGGGTTTTACCGCAGATATATCGATGATGGCATAGGTCTCACAGATATGTCTGAGACTGATTTACACCGCTTCATCGACTTTGTGAACCACTTTCACCCCACCATTAAGTTCACCTCCCTCGTCTCCACAGTTTCTGTCAACTTCCTTGACATTACTATTTCTATCACGCCCTCCGGCCTTAATACCTCAGTATACTACAAGCCGACAGATGCCCACAGCTACCTCCTGTATACCTCTTCTCATCCTCGGGCCTGTCGTGACTCCCTTCCTTTTTCACAACTTCTCCGCCTCCGCCGTTTATGCCAAGACGACGATGACTTCCACTTACGAGCAAATGAGATGTTGGATTTCTTCCGTAACAGACTTTATCCAGAACATGTTCTCACCTCTGCTCTCCAACGTGTGCTCCCCATCTCTCGTCAGGAGGCCCTCATACCTCACCATAAATCCACTTCGGATAGAGTCAAATTAATCTTGACCCATCACCCTCATAGTACTACTGTCAAACAGATCCTTTTCCGCCACCTCCCTATCCTCCAAGCAGAGCCTGTGACCCAAGAAGTATTCAGTGAAGCACCTTTGGTGGCATATAGACGTGACAAGAACTTGAAGGATCTTCTTGTTCACAGCCGTCTCCCAAAGGAGAATGCCACTCACTTTGGCACACTACCCTGTGGTCGGACAAGATGCAACACGTGCAAGTATGTCACCTCAACCCAGAAGGTGTCCTTTCCTAAGGCTACGTACACCATTACTAGTAGCTTCACGTGTGAATCGCGCAATGTCATTTATACGATCATATGTAAACGTTGCTGCAAAACGTATATTGGCCAAACAGGCAAACGACTTGGGGACAGATTCAGCCAGCACTTAAATGACATCGCTCAGCAAAAGTCCACACCAGTTGCCATACACTTCAATGGTCCTGACCACCATGGTCCCATCGACATCCAGGTCACAGCGATCCGATCCTGCTCCTCTGACACTGCCAGCCGAGAACAGCTTGAGAACCGTCTTATACACCGCATGGGGTGTCTAAAACCAGCCGGTCTCAACACTTTTCACACCTTTGTCTGAGGTCACCCTTTCCTCTCTTGCTCTATTTGACTCTTCCCACTCTTATCCTATTCTTCTATTTGTATGCCATATACATTTTTTAATTTCACATTTATTTATCTCCCACTCATTCTGTCCTCTTCTATTTCCAGTCCCCACTTTTATCCCGTTGGGTAATTTATTGTCCGGTTTCGTTTTTTAGTTTTTCAGTATGTATTGTGTACACCCGGCGGCGGAAGTCGCTTTCTGTTCAACCACGCGCTCTTTAACAGACAGCGAATTTCGGTTCTTGCCTTCAGGGAAGTACCCAGTTTTTATTTTTTATTATTTTATTAAGTTTTTTATGTGTCCTATCTAGACTTCACTTTCTTTCCTTTCCTGACGAAGGCCTTGTGGCCGTAACGTAGACTATTTTCTTTGTCTTTTGTCCTCGTAAGACGAATCACCTTTTTTCGATTTTTTTTCAAACCCACCCATTGTATACCCTAATACCATTTCATCCAAACTGAAGTTTTGGAATGGGTAAAAGGCACTCTGAAATTTTTGCAACAACATGTTCATAAAAGGTTCAGTCTTTTCTTTTCCTTGTGAATTTTCATCAGAGACATGAAGCATTGTTTGATATAATGCTTCAAATCTACTTCTTGAAAACATCTGACGAAACCAAGGAGTACATAATTCTGCAGATGTAGACCAGTAGTTGCGAATGAATGGTCTTTTCTGAATCCCAATATTTATTAGGACAGCAATAAACTTATCAAGTTCTAGGCATGTGACTTTGGTCCACCGAGAATACATTTAATATTGTTTTTCAGGGTTATTTTTAATACATTTGAGTCTGGCATAATCATTGATGCACTGGCACATGAAACCTTTAACCTCATCTGTAAATAAAACATTGAAATATTTCAAGGGGGTGGGCTTGACCAGTCACACCTGGTGTTCTCTTTGGACAAAATCAAAATGCATTTTGTGTCATGCCCTCAGTAATTTCTAACCACTCTGGGACATCTTGTGAGGATGCACCTGCCTCTAGACTTGTGACAGTTCTCTTAGCTTTCCTGGTTGTCAGAATGGGGTTTTTACCCCTTCCTTTTCCTTTATGGACTGATAGTTTAGCTCTTTTTATACTAAAGTTCAATCAGCTGCTCGGCATCGCCGTCAGAATAATCACTTTGATGAATATTCTGACACAAAGTCTTTACATGTCTTCATCGGAACCACTAAAACTAACTTCTAAATCACTGTCGGGAGAATTATCTTCTGTCCACTGAGAAATAAGCACTCGCACTTGATCAGCTGATAGCCGGTGTTTAGAAGGAGAATCTCGCTCCATTTTGTTTGTAAACAAATGATTAGCAACGTTAGCAATGGATATAAAGCACACAATTTTAGCTTCATAAATTTTTTTTTCGCTCACAAATGTTCACACACATGTGCCGGATGTAATGAAATGATTTAAAACCAGCTCGTTGCCAGGTATTTTATAATTGTCCGTTCAAATTTGACATATATTATGCTGGTGCATGATACACCCTGGGTATAACGAAAGGCCTATCTGGCGCGCCAGACGCCCATTTGGGCAGAATGAGTTAACAAATCTAAAGACCTTAGCTTAATAAAAGAGAAAGCCCTAGAGTACATCAAACAGTACATAGAACACAGCTTAACTATATATACAGATGGGTCTAAAGATCACAGTGAGCAATTAGGGGCAGGAATAGTATTACCAAAATAGGGAATTAGAAAAAGATACAAAGTAACCAGAAACACATCTATCTTCATGGCAGAATTAGTAGCAATACTCAAAGCTTTAGAAGTAGTTGTAGAGAACCCACCACAGACAGTAACAGTACTCACGGACTCACTCTCATCAATACAAGTAATCAATAACAGAAATGAGAGTATCAGACCCGATATAATAGAGGAAATAGATAAATACACACCTAGTTACTGCTGGATGCTAAGTCACATTTGCATGGATTCCATCTCATGCTGGCATAACAGGAAACGAACTCGTTGACAGGGAAGAAATAGCAATAAAGTAATTGAAACAGGGCAAGGGAGATCCGAAATAAAGAGTCTAATAGCAAGGGCAATAACCAAAGAATGGAGAATAGCATGGGACCAGAGCACAAAAAGAAGACAGGCATACCAACATTTTAAAAAACCAAATTAAAAAATGTCAAATTCAAGATGAACTAAAAAATACCAGTAAATAAAAAACTTCTCCGACTTAGATTAGGAACTGGCTACTTTAGAATAGAGGAACCCATCTGTGTAGAATGTTATGAACCTAATAGCACTAAACACTTCTTACTGGATTGCAAGAAATACGACCAACACAGACAAAATATAAAAGATTACTGTAAAAACTGCAAAATAGAACTAAATGTAGAAAGTTTAATGGGCACCAAGTCCCCACAAACTACAAAAATTAGTAAAACAATATATCATAAAAACAAAAGCAACAATATAAAAGACAGGAGGAATGTTAAAAAAAAAAATATATATATATATATATATATATATATATATATATATATATATATATATATATATATATATATATATATATATATATATATATATATATATATATATATATTATGAAAGTAAACTCATAACAAAGCTATCTTATCAAAAAGGAATAACACAACACAGTAGAAAAAGAACACAAATAAACCCCTGCCATTTTATGTAAAATAAAACCCACACACACGTAGAAATTTTCATTTACTCTATTAACAGTAAATGACATTGAGGGATAATAACATAAGAAAATTGTGACAACCACTTATACTATCTAAAGTCACAGACATTATATATCCTTAATATCACCTATAAGTGATTAAACAGGATTATTTTTCTCCATAAATTTAAAATTTACAAACAAAAACCAATATATTAAAGTAACTACTGTGTCTTCATGAAAGGGAGATGTGCTAATAATGGAAATTTGAAGAGACACATTTTGACTTGTCTGTTTGGGAGGTCTGTCTACTTCTAATAATCAGAGTTACAACATTTTGGTATTCTCCTGTAATGATTTTTAAAATATCTTGTCATATACTGAATTATCTGTCAGTCTGTCCCTCTTAGTCACTTTCTATTGCCTGTCACCCCAACTCCAAGAGTCACTTTCTATTGCCTGTCACCCCAACTCCAAGCTTGCAGTAGTTCTTTATCTACCCCATCAGCCTTTATGGCACGTCAAAATTTGGTATATTATTCTCTCAGAGGCTGCCTAACCGACATGTTTAATTACACTGACAAACAACATTTTTCTTTCTTATATAAGAATAAGTGTTCTTAGGTCAGTTTCTTGCGCTGATTTCAAATCTGAAATCCGTTTATCTCTATCACGTCGGGTTCTTAAGATATTTGTGAATAAATATATTTTTGGGAAACCGTTATTTGCTCCGTTTCATTTTACTATATAACTTATTAAAAATTAATAAAATGCAAAATAATTCTACTTTTTATACTGCTAAAAGATGCATGACATATGTTACGCTATTTTTCAAATAGTTACTGTATTTTGAAATAATTCTGAGCGAAATATGGCTTCTAGAAGTTGTAGAATCGGTATCGAAACCAGTGCCTCATGATCCAATCACGTGTCCGATCCCAGTTCCACCATAACAATATCCGTTGGACGTGAATGAACCATCAGAAAGTGATAGTTTACCTGCTTTAGAAACTAATTCTGACTCGGATTATATACCAGTGAATGATGGTGTTCACTTAATTAACCATTCAGAACTTTCAGATCTAATACGTGATCTCGCTCTTACCAAAGGACAAGCGGAATTACTCGGTTCGCGACTCAAAGAATGGAATCTTTTAGCGCCCAATACTCCGATATCTAAATTTCGTCATAGACACAGAGAACTTGTTCAATACTTTGAGATGGATGATGGCATTTGCTATTGCAAAGATGTAAACGGTCTAATGGTGCACCTCGGTCGTGAGCACATAGTCAACAAATGGCGACTTTTCATCGATTCTTCCAAGACTAGTCTAAAAGCCGTGTTATTGCATAACGGAAATTTATTTTCATCAATTCCAGTCGCCTACTCTGTTCATATGAAAGAAACTTATGACAATATGGCTATACTTTTGGCAAAAATAAAGTACAATGACTACCAATGGCGGATTTGTGGAGACCTAAAGGTCATTGCAATTCTCACGGGCATGCAGACTGGGTATACTAAATTTTGTTGCTTCCTATGTGAATGGGACAGCCGCAACAGACAGGAACATTATGCAAGAAAGGTGTGGCCTATCAGGGATCGTATGCAGCTCTGGCATAAAAATGTAATACATGAGCCATTAGTTAACAAAGACGGCATCATTTTACCACCGTTACATATAAAGTTGGGGCTCATGAAGAATTTCGTAAAAGCGTTAGATAAAACGAGCAAAGCTTTCACTTATCTTCGAGAAAAGTTTCCGCAAGTTAGCGATGCAAAGATAAAGGAAGGTATCTTTGTAGGACCTCAGATTAGGAAAGTTATTGCAGACAAACAATTCGAGAACTTGTTACATGGTAGTGAACTTCGCGCATGGATGGCATTCAAATCGATCGTCGATAACTTTCTGTGAAATCACAAATCTGTCGACTATGTGCATATTGTTAAGCAGTGCATAGATGCATACAGAATTATGGGCTGTAACATGTCCCTCAAAATCCATTTGCTTGATTCGCATCTTGACTTTTTCCCTGACAAACTTGGCGAAGTCAGCGATGAACATGGAGAACGATTCCATCAAGATATCGCCGTAATGGAATCACGCTATCAAGGACGGTGGAGTGTGACCATGCTTGCCGATTATTGTTGGATGCTTCATCGCGATGTACCACATGCCATTCACCGACGAAAGTCGACTGCAAAGAAATTCAAGCCTACATAACTGTTACACTTCTTGTATGAATGATGTTATAATACTTTATGCCTTGTTAAAAAACTTCAATTGCGTATTTCTAGAGATCCCGACCTGATAGAGAAAAACGGTTTGCAGATTTAAAAACAGCGCATTAAAATTGACCAGAAAAACATAGAAATGTTAGAGAAAGAAAAAAAAAGTTTTTTTTTGTTAGTCAGTGTTATCTGCAGATTTCCTTATATCAACAATTTACAAGGTACACGTTATAGTATATCAAACAAAAAAAGCTTCCTGCATATGGGACTTAAAACATTTGAATATATTCTTCAGTCCTTTTATGATTTCTCATAAATATGTGTTTACTGCATGTTTTAACTTATCTTTAGAATTTCCATCCATTTTGGTGTATGAGTAAAACAGAGAAACTTCAAGAAGCATAAAAAGTTAATGGAGAAATCTGCTTAATAACTTTGAAATCATGACTTTCACCTGTGAGATAATTTCCTTCAGTCCAAGGCTGAGAGAAGATTGGCTACCACATCAAATATGGGACACTAAGAGCCAGGGATCCAGACCACTAGGACGACCCAGAGTCTGCTGGGAGGACAACATTAGACACTTTCTGAAGGACCAAGGACTAGATTGAAACCAGGCCAGGAGGAAGACAGCCGATAGGATAGTATGGCGCTCTCTCTGGCAAACCCCTACACCCCAAGGTAGAAGAGGAACAAATAATTAAGTAGAAAGTAAGTACAAGAAAGTTATTGTGAATTTAAATAAAAATGATAGTGAATTTCATCATCATGTGACGTATTCTTTCCAGAACGTTGTCTCCATTACAGCTGCTCTGAACACATCACGATTCTGGGCAAGTCGACCTGCATCAGCCAAAGACAAGTTCAGACTCTCTGTGATGTTCTGGGTCCACCGTCATCTAGGTCGACCCCGTCCCCCTTTTCCAGGGACCATGCCTTCCATCACTATTTTTTCCAGACTATTATGTCTTTTTATATGACTGAAAAACTTCAGCTTTCTTATTGTGATGGTATTTAGGAGCCAGTTTTCCTCTATGTTTAGTGAGTGCAGTACTTCTCTGTTGGTCTTTTTTTCTTTCCAGAGTATTCTCAACATAGTGAATTTACCTAAGCTAAATATTTACACTAATTAAGTAATAAGTAAGTAAGTACAAGAAAATTATTGTGAATTTAAATAAAAATGATAGTGAATTTACCTGAGCTAAATATTTACACTAATTAAGTAATAAACAGTTGGGCGACCACAGCTAAGGTTCAAAGATGTGTGCAAGAGAGATATGAGGGCACTGGACATGGATCCAGCAACATGGGAGGATGAAGCTGCCCATCACACCAAGTGGCAAGGCTATTATGGCGCCACCTCAGATTGGGTGAAAAGAAGCTCACACAACAAGCAGAAGAGAGGATAAAACGTCAAAACGTCATCAGGAAAATAAACAGCTGAGGGCTGTCATCTCAGGGGTGCATTCCCATAGTCAGTTATGACTGAAGGGGCTATTATTATTATTATTACTAGCAATAATTAATTATAGTGTGCTGTTTCCGTTTCCGGATGAGCAGATAGAAGTACATTCTTGGAATATTTTTGGTTTCTTTCCAGTATACAGTGTAATCAAATTGTTCATGAACACCGATATTTGAACGCTTTTCTTTGTTGATTGTAACTATTTTCCGGAGAGTGTATATAATGGAAACAATACATTTTTTCAACACGGTTGCATTCCTCAGCTGTGACCAACGTACACACGGCGAGAATTATGTTATTTTAGATTTAATTTTTTTTTTTTAAATAAATAAATAAAACCAAAGTATTTGTTTTATATAACACCCACGCCGCGCAAGTTGCACACCGTGCGTTGTGCACTTTTTTTTTCTGGCATGAGTTACTATTTTGAGTGAGACCGACCGACGTAACATACATCAGTAATTATGTTAGTGTAGATTATAAGTAAGTACAAGAAAATTATTGTAAATTTAAATAAAGATGATAGTGAATTTACCTGAGCTAAATATTTACACTAATTAAGTAATAAGTAAATAAGTACAAGAAAGTTATTGTGATTTTAAATAAAAATAATAGTGAATTTACCTGAGCTAAATATTTACACTAATTAAGTAATAAGTAAATAAGTACAAGAAAGTTATTGTGATTTTAAATAAAAATAATAGTGAATTTACCTGAGCTAAATATTTACACTAATTAAGTAATAAGTACAAGAAAGTTATTGTGATTTTAAATAAAAATAATAGTGAATTTACCTGATCTAAATATTTACACTAATTAAGTAATATGTACTAGAAAGTTATTGTGACTTTAAATAAAAATAATAGTGAATTTACCTGAGCTAAATATTTACACTAATTAAGTAATAAGTACAAGAAAGTTATTGTGATTTTAAATAAAAATAATAGTGAATTTACCTGAGCTAAATATTTACACTAATTAAGTAATAAGTAAATAAGTACAAGAAAGTTATTGTGATTTTAAATAAAAATAATAGTGAATTTACCTGAGCTAAATATTTACACTAATTAAGTAATAAGTACAAGAAAGTTATTGTGATTTTAAATAAAAATAATAGTGAATTTACCTGAGCTAAATATTTACACTAATTAAGTAAATAAGTACAAGAAAGTTATTGTGATTTTAAATAAAAATAATAGTGAATTTACCTGAGCTAAATATTTACACTAATTAAGTTGTTGATCTTTACTGTTTTATATAGTAAATGTTGCTAAATATATTGAGACGTGGCTGGCTGTCATATATTCTCACATCACGAAGCATAATCACGAAGGCAAAGACACTGAATACATAACGACATGTTTAATCGACCATCTTAGAAACAGGAAGTAGTAAGAAGGAAGCAGAAGAGTTCCCATAAGGGCAAGTAACTCTAGTCGGGAAAACAAACTAAATAATGAGACAATCAACATCCCCCCTTCTTTATGAGTGAACAAAGTCATTCATCCAAGAGGGTTTCTTGTGATCTCTTTGAGGTCTCTTAGGGCAAGATGGTAGGAGAGAATGTTCTTTGCCAGCTTTTCCAGGACTAGAAGTAGCTGGAGTTGAAGGATCAACTTCTGGAGGATTGGAAATGTTCACTTCACTAGTGTTCTCCATGTCTGGCAAAACAACCTGTTGCTCGGGTAGAACTGGAGAGGAGACATCAATTTCCAGGTCCTCGGGATCAGGTGTGAAAGGTGTTGTTCTTTCAGAGAGCCTCTTATCAATCCTTCCAGGTTGCCAGTTTGGTTGTTCAGGGTCTTGATAGTAGACTGGCTGGTGAGACAACTTGGGCAGATCATAAGCAGTTTCATCATGATACGTCTTCACTGATCTGTCTCTTTCGCATCTACTTTCAGTAACTCTACTGTGAGATGCAACGGGTTTCACTGCAGAAGGTATCAGCGTACGCAGTTTCCTGTTGAACAGTATTTCTGCTGGACTTTGATCAAACCCTTGTCTCGGCGTATTACAAAGTTCAAGTAGTGCCTCATATGCATCTGTATTATTTTGAACAGTCTTTCTCATCATACCCTTGATGAGTTTCACAGCAGATTCAGCTAATTTGTTGGCTTTATGGTGACCTGGTGCTGATTTAACATGAAGTATTCCCCATCTAGCAGTAAATGATCTGAACTGTGCAGACGTAAACTGAGTACCTTGGTCAGATACAATAACTTTAAGGACACCATAACGAGCAAAATGAGACTTCAATTTCCTGATGACTAACTGTGCTGTCATTGTAGGTAGAAAGTCTACTTCAATGAAGTTGGAGAAGTAGTCAATCAGGACTAAATAATATCGGCCTTCTATAATAAAGATGTCAGTGCCAACTTTCTCCCAGGGTGATAAACCTCTTGAGTGTTGGTTTAAAGGTTCTTTAGTATTCCTTGCCTTCGTTTCTTGACATTCTGGACAACTGTCAGCTATCTGTCGAATCTCAGCTGTCATGTCGATCCAAAACAGACAACTTCTGGCCCGGCGCATCATGCTGTCAAATGCAAGATGAGCAGCGTGCAGCTTCTGCTTGATTTCAGGCCTCAGTGCTTTTGGGATAAGAATACGCTCTCCTTTAAGTATTATGCCTTGTTCTGTTGTCAGAGTGTCACGAATGTCAAAATAAGGCATAAGCTCAGCTGGTACATCAGACTTTCTTTTAGGCCACCCATCCAAAATGGTCGACTTCAACCTCTGGAGCACACTGTCTTTGAGAGTTTCAGCTTTAATCTTTTCCATCATCACATCTGGTATTTCAGGTAATCTTACAGGTGCATCAGCTCCTGCATTGCTCTCTCTATCAGCTAAGGAATCCAATGTGACATTATGAATACAAACTCTGGACAGTGTGTCGGCTATAAGAAGATCGGAACCTTGTACCCATTGGAATTCAAAGTCATATCGATGGCTGCGCATCAGTAAATTCTGCAGTCTTCGAGGAATTTGACTCAGAGGTTTCTTAACGATGGCCGCCAAAGGTTTATGATCGTTGATGACTGTAACTTTCCTTCCATAAGTGTACTGGTCAAAGTGTTCCAAACCATATACAACAGCTAAGAGCTCCTTCTCAATTTGAGCCCAGCGTTGTTCAGTTTTAGTTAGAGCTCTTGAAGCAAACTCTATTGGATGACCATTTTGTAGGAGGACAGCCCCAAGTCCATAGCTGCTACTATCAACTTGAATACACAAAGATTCATCAGGATCATAGTATGCGAGTACTGGAGTAGAAGTAATCAGTTTCTTGACACTCTTGAAAGCTTGTTCACATTCAGCAGACCAGATAAAGGGAGTATCCTTACGTGTAAGTTCTCTTATTGGATGAAGAACTTCTGAAAGATTGTTGAGAAACTTTGCTAGATACTGTATCATGCCACAAAATCTGCAAACCTCATGACGGTCCTTAGGAACGGGCATGTTTAGTATTGTCTCAACCTTTTTCTTGTCTGGTTCAACACCTCGAGCAGTAATAAGGTGACCCATGAAGGTAATTTCTTCTTTCTTCTCTTGAGCTTTAGCGTCATTCAGTTTAATGCCTTTCTCTTTTCACCTATGTTTCAGTGCTTTGAGCTTCAGTTCATGGTCCTTAATTGTTTGCTGTCTATTTGATCAACAACCTGCAATAACTATGTCATCAGCAACATTGATGCAACCATGAAGACCTTCAAGAGCTTGTGCTAGATGCCTCTGGAAAATGTCACTGCTTACATTCAAGCCAAATGGTAATCTAGACCATCTGAACCTACCATAAGGTGTAATCATTGTTGTAAGTTTACTAGACTTCTCATCAAGTTTGATATGCCAGAATGCTTCCTTGATATCCAGCTTTGTGAAAATCTTGGCATTGTTGAGTTCAGGCAATACATCATCCAAAGTTGGTAATCTGTAATGCTCTCTTTGCAAAGCCCCATTCAGGGGTCTAGGATCAATACATATTCTTAAAGAACCATCAGACTTTTCAACAACAGCCATTTGGTTAACCCATTCAGTCGGTTCCTCTACCGGTATTAATATGCCTCTGTTCATTAGATTTTGAAGCTCTGACTTTACCTTGCTCTTAAGTGAAAATGGTATTTTTCTGCACGGCAGTGCCTTTGGACGAATATTAGGATCAATATGCAACACAGCTTCACCCAGGACACCTAGATGGTTATCAGAGTTATGATCATTATCTGAACTGTCAGTAGCCACCTTAGCAATAAATTTGTTTGTGTTGACTGTCACAAACTGTAGATCCTGCAGTGTGTTGTTGCCCAGCAAACATGTGAATCTATTTTTCACAACGGTAAACCTTATATTGTGTTTTGTCCCAGTCTTAGGATTCTCAGCAGTTAATAGAACTTCTCCCAGTGGAGTCATCTTAGTACCATTCCACATAACAAGCCTCTGTTTAGTGGGTAACAGTTGTTCTTGCATCACAAAGCGTTGACAGATTGTATTCCCATCAGCTGCTGTGTCTAATTGAAATTTTTCCATTGACAATGAGTTGTGCAGATGTACAAGCTGTGCTAGACTTCACACAATTAAGAAAAACTTCAGAATCTTCCACTGACTCTGTGTGAACAGTATGAACTTTCTTGCATTTAACTTTGAAATGGTTTCTTCCCCCACAATTTGAACAAAACTTCCCCAATGCAGGACACTTTTTCTTAATTAATAGATGTTTCTGTCTGCAGTAATGACACTCCTTTCTAGGTTCAAAGTACCCACTGTCAGTGTTACTTTGACAGGCTTTACCAGCAGCATGCCCAGTGTCTCTCTTGGGAGGTTTATGGTTGAGTGATTTTTTCTGTACCTTTTCAACCCTTGCTTCAGAAGGTTGTACTGTATTACTCATCTCTCTTATGTCGTTTCCAGTTTGCTCGAAGACTCTGCATATGTGAATGGCTTTCTTTAGATCGAGGTCAGCTTCTCTCAAGAGTTTCTCCTGTAACCTTTTGTTGACAGTAAAGACAATTTTGTCTCTTATCATACGATCCTTGTCGTTAAAGTTGCACAAATCTGCCTTAGTTCTCAGCTCAGTCAAAAAATAATTAAAAGGCTCTTGAAGAGGTGTGTTCCAGAATCTGAACGTATGTAATACTTCATTGCTTCATGAGCTACAATGGTTCTGGAGCAAATCGAGAATTTTAGTAGGATTAGAGTGGTCTCCTTCCTCTGCCAGTTGATCAAAAATTTCAACAGCTTGAGGTCCAGCACAGTGTAGAATAATTGCCGCCCGAACAGGATCAGGTTTAGAGGCCACTTCTATTGCATGCATGTATAGTTCTAACTGTCGTCTCCATTTACGAAATGTGTCTGGTTCAACGTTATTTATGTCTAGGCAGGGTGGTAACCAAAATAAGGGCCGTTCTGCCATGACGAAATGTCTAATAATGGTATGCAAGCAATAACCCGTAATTACACCTCAAGTCTAATGACATTCAGCACACGTGTTACAAGATATTCAGCAGAATAGTCCGAATTCTGTAGAAATAAACACCGCTGCCACCATGTTGATCTTTACTGTTTTATATAGTAAATGTTGCTAAATATAATGAAACGTGGCTGGCTGTCATATATTCTCACATCACGAAGCATAATCACGAAGGCGAACACACTGAATACATAACGACATGTTTAATCGACCATCTTAGAAACAGGAAGCAGTAAAAGGGAGCAGAAGAGTTCCCATAAGGGCAAGTAACTCTAGTCGGGAAAACAAACTAAATAATGAGACAATCAACATAAGTAATAAGTACAAGAAAGTTATTGTGATTTTAAATAAAAATAATAGTGAATTTACCTGAGCTAAATATTTACACTAATTAAGTAATAAGTACAAGAAAGTTATTGTGATTTTAAATAAATATAGTGAATTTACCTGAGCTAAATATTTACACTAATTAAGTAAATAAGTACAAGAAAGTTATTGTGATTTTAAATAAAAATAATAGTGAATTTACCTGAGCTAAATATTTACACTAATTAAGTAAATAAGTACAAGAAAGTTATTGTGATTTTAAATAAAAATAATAGTGAATTTACCTGAGCTAAATATTTACACTAATTAAGTAAATAAGTACAAGAAAGTTATTGTGATTTTAAATAAAAATAATAGTGAATTTACCTGATCTAAATATTTACACTAATTAAGTAATAAGTACAAGAAAGTTATTGTGATTTTAAATAAAAATAATAGTGAATTTACCTCAGCTAAATATTTACACTAATTAAGTAATAAGTACAAGAAAGTTATTGTGATTTTAAATAAAAATAATAGTGAATTTACCCGAGCTAAATATTTACACTAATTAAGTAATAAGTACAAGAAAGTTATTGTGATTTTAGATAAAAATAATAGTGAATTTACCTGAGCAAAATATTTACACTAATTAAGTAATAAGTACAAGAAAGTTATTGTGATTTTAAATAAAAATAATAGTGAATTTACCTGAGCTAAATATTTACACTAATTAAGTAATAAGGACAAGAAAGTTATTGTGATTTTAAATAAAAATAATAGTGAATTTACCTGATCTAAATATTTACACTAATTAAGTAATAAGTACAAGAAAGTTATTGTGATTTTAAATAAAAATAATAGTGAATTTACCTGAGCTAAATATTTACACTAATTAAGTAATAAGGACAAGAAAGTTATTGTGATTTTAAATAAAAATAATAGTGAATTTACCTGATCTAAATATTTACACTAATTAAGTAATAAGAGGGCTATTGTTACTGCTCCAGGTACATTTTTGTATGTACCTGCAAGGATACTTGGAGAGGAGATGGGCACCGCCAAGCAAACCTCTTGCCCACTGAAATGCTATGATGGAAAGTCAACTCAGTGATAACATCAAAGAATGGGCAGGACACGGTTTTTCCACACTTGTACGCATTGCTGAGGATAGAGAGCAGTGGAGAACCCTGTCTGCTGATGCTTCCACCATGGCACCCCTACGACCCATGACCGGTTACGGGCTGAGATGATGATGAAGTAATAAGTACAAGAAAGTTATTGTGATTTTAAATAAAAATAATAGTGAATTTACCTGAGCTAAATATTTACACTTATCTTCATTTGTCCTTGTGCTCCTTATGGAGCATAGAACCACTATTACAGCTGGTCACCTTTCAGGAAGCCTGCACTATTTATTCACATTCTCTAGTAGCATTAGTTTCTTTGGCAATTTGTTTTACTCGATGATGCTGCTAGCCCTATACTCAACCTCATATAAATCGGCTTATTTTTATTGTTAAGCATTGATATCATTGCGCTCGGGGCAAACCCATAGTTGCTCAGTCTCCCTCAGCAAATGTTGAAAGGTATGACTGCTAATTGTTCCTGTTTACGCCGCATCCATCCTCTCATACATTATTTCCTGCCAGTCTTATGCATGATGCCAAACTTCAGACATCTTAGCCTTGATGATTCATTGATTGCAGTGTCATTCTCTAATAGGTGATCATTAATTATCCTCAGTATCACTCCCATGTCCATAACCAGTGCATCTACTATAGGTGCTCTTGAAGCTAGTCTTTCAGCTCTTTCATTGCCGAGTACCCCTGCATGACCAGGACAGTAGATCCACACCAGTTCTTGGAGATTTATGCTTCTACGGGGGTTTGTGTGGAGGTTTGTGTGGAGGTTTGTACAACATGTGTGAGGATCTTTTAGTCTTATTCTTTCTTTGTCTCTTAAGAGAGCCCCCCCCCCCCCTCCCCAGGAACTACATGGGGCACTTATTAACACTCATTTGATGATTAAAGCTAAAAGTGTTTCAGCTTGTTTTTAAAAATGTGTCCAGTTGCAGACAAAGTTGATAACATAACGCTGAATTCAGCCAGAAACTCAGAAACCAAGCAAATAGAACTGACCATCAGCTGGAGTCCTGGTGTCTATGCAGGGCCTACATCTTACAACGTCTTTGTTGAGGAGGAAACAAGTTTCAAGTCTAATCAGTTTGACAACATAAATTCTACAGGTCTGAAGTATTAGTTAATCGTTTATATATTTCATTTTTTTACCTTTCTTATATGTTAACCATATTATAAGCATGGCTGTCGACCAAGCAAAGTAGAGACTTTGTTGCTGCCCTATAAGACGCCACCAGGCAGGATGGGCACTGATTGCTTTGTCAGTCAGCAGCCAAGGACCAAAAAGAAGAAGAAGATAACTTCCCAGCATGCCAGTGAAATGTCGTTTATTTAATTCCCATGATTCTTCTTCTTCTTCATACACTCTCAGACGTCTGCTTTAATAATTTCAAAGAAGGTAGTGGTCAGTTTGAGGTTATTCATATCTCTATAGAGTTTTTCCAGGAATGGTACTGATGATGACCATATGTGCTTTCTCTGTTGCTCATCTTCTTCTTGATCCTTAGCCGCCTGACCTCAAAGCAGTCAGTGGCCATTACGCCTGGTGGCGTCTTGTAGGGCAACAACAAATTGATTCCACTTTGCTCGGTCGGCGGCCATCCTTCATACAGTGCCCCAACTCTGGTTCTTTCTTTGCATCTCAGCCTCCACAGTCCTCCGCCAAGTTGTTTTTGGTCGACCTCTCTTTTGTTTTCCTTCAGGGGTCCATAGCATAGCTGTTCTTGTGATGGCATCGGGGTCTCTTCTGAGGACATGGCCAACCCAGCTCCGATGGTGTGCATGTTCTCTTGCTTGCTCCGAGTAAGCAGATCTTGGTTGGTGATGGTATTCGGCCAAAAGATTCAGAGAATTTTTCTTAGGCATGTTGTGTGAAAAGAGGACAATTTCGACATTTCCTTCTGTGTAACTCTCCAGCTCTCCACGCCATAGAGAAGCACAGAAAGCACACAGCTCTGATATAATCCTAATTTTGTGCTTGTGCTGTACTGTGAGGACTTCCAGACGTTGTTTAGACTAAAAAAAGGCTGTTCTTGCTTTGTTCATTCTGTTGTTGATGTCTTTGCTTGCTCCGCCATCTGGTGTTACTATGCATCCTAGGTATGTGAAGGCATCTGTCTGTTCCAGTTGCTGATTCCTTACTGATATGGGCTCAGGGTTGCTCACATTGAGCGTCATGACCTCTGTCTTCTTTAGGTTGATGGTCAAGCCCACCTGCTGGCTATACTTATTAAGTCTATCCGTTTTTTCCTGAATGTGTTGATGTGAATGTGCTAGCAGTGCAATGTCATCTGCATATTCCAGATCTTCCAATGTAGAAAATGTAGTCCATCTTATTCCTCTTGGATTGCCCTCTGTTGTCTGGCGCATCACCCAGTCTATGACTGTTGAAAATAGAATGGTTGATAAGGGGCATCCCTGTCGTACTCCTGTCTTCACTTCAAAGGTTAGGTTGCTCTGCCCAATGCTACACGTAAAGTTGGCATAAAGGCTTTTTATGATTGACACTATGCAACTTGGAATTCCATAAGCCCTCAGTATTTTCCATAAACTGTCCCTACGTATACTGTCAAAAGCCTTTTCAAAATCAACAAAATTAATGTACAGCTGTCTTTGCCATTCTGAGCACTGCTCTATAATGTTCCTGAGGGTAAATATATGATCTGTACATCTTCTGTTCTTTCTAAATCCTGCTTGTTCTTTCCTCAGTTTGTGGTCTATTGCTTTTGAGATTCTCTGTATAATTATCCTGCCTAGTATTTTGCTGGGAACTGAGAGAAGAGTTATTCCTCTCCAATTATTGCAGTCTGCAAGATCTCCCTTCATGGGCAATTTGACAATTATTCCTTTTCTCCACTCTGTTGGTGTTGTCCCTGTTTTCCAGACTTGTGCAAATAGTGGTTCTAATAGTTCTGCTGCTAGCTCTGGGTCTGTCTTAAATAGCTCTGCATTTAAGTTATCATGACCAGGAGCTTTTCCATTCTTTAACCATTTGATTGCTGTGATGATTTCTTCTTTTCAAGGGATGTCTGTATTAACATCTAGATCATTTTCAGCCTCAGGAACATTCAATTGTGTCTCTGGTGGTTCCTTATTCAGAGTTTCTCGGAAATGCTCTGCCCATCTTATTTCCTGTCCCTCTACTGTCGTGATGAGATTTCCGTGCTTATCTCTTACTAATGTAATATTGTTTGCACCTCGTTTTCCACTGATGATTTTAGTTATTTTGTATACTGTGCTTTGTTCATTTCTCAGTGCTGCCTCTTCTGCCTGTTATGCAAGGTCATCCAGAAATGTCCTTTTATTGGCACGGGTTTGATGTTTAACTTCCTTGTCCAGCTGACTGTACTGTTCACTATATATTGCCTTTAACCTGGGAGACTTAGCTTCTGTTTTCTTTCTTTTCATTTCCTTTCTCTTCGCTATGGTGTTTAGCTTATGTGGTTTTATCCAGTCTTGGCTCTTTCTTTCCTGGAATCCCAAGCATGACTTGCTGCTTTCCTTGTATATTGTTGAGATGGTGTTGAATCTTTGGTCAACATCATCGGTCTCTGTTCTTTCCTGGCTTTTGATAATCTCATATCTTCTCTTTACGTCGACCACGAAAGCTTTTCTGGTGAGGGGATCCTTCAGTTTCGTGATGTTGTATCTTTTCTGTTTGACTGCAACTGGTCCAGCAGCTCTGAGTTTCACCTTCTGTCTTGCTACTACTAGGTGATGATCACTTCCCACATCTGCGCCTCTTCTTACTTTCACATCTTGTAGTGCATGTCTCCATCTGCCATTGATCATTATGTGATCTATCTGGTTTCTGTCTCGTCTGTTTGGTGATTCCCATGTTAACTTGTGCACTTCCTTGTTTGGAAAAAGTGTTCCTCCAATGACCAGGTTGTTAATACTGCAGAAGCTTATTGATTTGTCCCCATTCTCATTTGCTGTTCCACTGCCGCATTTCCCCATTACTCTTTCGTTATAATTATTGTGTGCTCCCACTTTCGCATTTAGGTCTCCCATTACTATAATGAGATCATACCTGGGTGTAGTTTCCATTTCTTTTTGTACCTGTTGATAGAACTCGGCCTTGATCTCTTCATCGCTGTCATTTGTTGGAGCATAGCATTGTATAATTGTGGTGTTGGTGAACCTCCCTCTCAGTCTTGCTCTTATCAGTCTGTTGTTGATGGGTTTCCATTCCAGTAAAGACCTTTCCATTCCTTTCTTCAGGATAATGGCTACACCTTCGTTGTGCTGACCATCCTCTATGCCAGAATAAAGTACTGTTTCCCCTGTAGCTGTTTTTATTCTCCCCTTACCTGTCCATCTGCTCTCGCTTATTCCCAGGATATGTATTTTGTAGTTCCTCATCTCTGCTGTGATTTATCTCGGCTTCCTGCCTCATTCATAGTTCTGACGTTCCAAAAACCAATTCTGGTTTTGTGTTTTGCGGTCGGGGCATCTGTTTTCATGCCAGTGGCTTCCTTTCGGCTTTCACCACTGTCAGTCATACGAGCCTGAGACTCCGGATGTCCGTCCCGCAGCAAAGTTTTTCCATTTATTGTTGTTTCCGTAACGTGCGATTTTTTACATAGGGGTGTCGGCCCTATGCTAAAACCCCCAACCTGGAGGACCAGAGTACCAGCTTTTGTCTGACCCCTACCCACGCAGACCAGTCCAGCTTGGTTGAACCTACCAGGAGTAAATCTCCCACTGGCATAGATCTGGGGATTGTCAGGGTACCCAAGCTGCTATACCGCTACAAGGTATAGGTACCATTGATGGCAGTCTGTTGCTCATATGTTGGGCATTTTTGAAGCAGATGTTCAGTAGTCATTTTATCTGTGCCAAAGTTACACTCATCAGCAGTTCCTATCTTTAACTTGTTGAAATAATGGTATCGCAATCTGTTATGGCCCGCATGGAGCCTGAAGATTACCACTTGTTCTCTCTGCTATGATTACTACTTGTTCTCTGTTTCCCATAACTCAGTACTTGAAATGTTGAAAAAGCAAAGCCAAATTATACTATTTGGTCAATGTAGACTCATTGTACTTATTGAGGCATGTGCGTCTGTTGTTTCTCTTTCTTGCCGCTTTCTCTTTCTTTTACTGTGCTGGTATGTAACAAATTATATACTCTGGTAGTAATGATAATCGTCACACAGAGGGAGTAGCCATCCTAATGACACAGAAAGCAGCAGCATCGCTTATCAGCTGGGTACCTATCAATGAGAGGCTAATATTAGCTAGATTTCAGACACGATTTTTCAAGCTCTCAATTGTACAATGTTATGCACCAACTAACGACGCTCTTGATACCACAAAAGATGACTTCTATGAAGCACTTCTAAGTACCATCAACACAATACCCAAGCATGACATAATAGCAGTCATGGGTGATTTTAACGCCAAAGTAGGTGACAACAACGATGGAGTACAAAGATATCTCGGTACTCATGGCATAGGCTGTTTGAATCAAAATGGCGAAAGACTTCTAGAACTTTGTGAAATATCAAACCTCGTTGTGGCAGACACCATCTTTCCACATAAGAATATCCACAAGATAACATGGAATTCACCTGATGGCAGAACTAAGAACCAGATAGATCACTTCTGCATAAGCGCTAAATTTCGCTCATCAGTTCAAGACGTCAGAGCATACAGAGGTGCAGAGATCGGAAGCGATCATAACCTCTGCATAGCTAAAATGAGAATTAAACTGAAGAAGTTATACCAACCGAATAAAAATAGAAGAATAGATGTACACAGACTGCAATCAAATGATATAAAGAAGGAATATAATGTCAAAATGAACAACTATTTCGATGCTTTAGGCAAAATTGACAACGATATCACCACCAAGACAATCGATACTAAATGGGAACAACTGAGAACAGCAATGACAGAAGCAGCTGTAGCGACCACCGGATACCTAGTACATAAAAAGAAAAAATGGATGAGAGAAGATACTTGGGATAAAATACAAGAAAGGAAAACAGCAAAACTTAAACTACTAGCGGCAAGTACACATAATGCAGTTGAATCTTGCAAACTAACTTATAACTTGTTAAATAAAGAAGTGAAGACAAAAACTCGAAGAGATAAAAGACATTTCATCAATGAACTGGCCGTAGAAGCTGAAAATGCTGCAAGAACTGGTAATAGTAGGTGCCTTTATCAAATTACAAAACAACTATGTCACCAGCCTACTGCTATGGAAACACCTGTTAAAGGTAAATTAGGGAATTCGATACCAACAGAAAAAGAACAAATGAAGAGATGGGCTGAGCACTTCATGGAGGTGCTAAACAGACCACCACCAACAGTAACACCTGATTTTAATAATGAAACATCCACAACCACCTTGCCAATAACTTGCGATGAATTCACGCTGGACGAGATCAAACAAGCCGTTAAAAGATTAAAAAATTTTAAAGCTGCTGGAGTTGACGAAATTTCAGGGGAAATGATTAAAGCAGTTAATGACAACAACCTCTTGAGAATTTTAGATATTATAAATGAAGTATGGAGAGAAGAACAACCACCACAACAATGGAAAGACAGTATTATTGTAAAGTTACCGAAGAAAGGTGATCTATCAGACTGTAATAACTGGCGTGGTATATCTCTATTATCAGTACCTGGAAAATTATTATGTTGCATGATGTTAGAAAGACTTAAATTGCATGCTGACGAAAAGATCAGAGAAGAACAAGCGGGTTTCAGGCCGAAACGATCATGTATTGATCAAATATTCACACTAAGAACAATTATAGAAGAATCAGTGGAAAGGCAATCGCCACTTATTATCACCTTCGTCGATTTTCAAAAAGCCTTTGATAGTCTACACCGCCCATCATTGTGGAAGATACTTACAATCTATGGTTTTCCAACAAAATATGTGAATATAATCAAAGCGCTATATGACAATGCAAGATGTTGTGTTAGAACAAATAAAGGGAATACAGAATGGTTTACAGTAGAAACAGGGGTGAAACAAGGCTGTATTATGTCACCACTACTTTTTGGAATAGCTATTGATTGGGTTATGAGAAACTATACCCACAATGAACAATTGGGTATAAAATGGACAAATGGAAAATTCCTGGGGGACCTGGATTTCGCAGATGATGTAGCATTCTTAAGTTCAACACCAAGACAATCCCAAGAAGCAATAAATAATTTGTGTCATCTCTCGGTTAAAATTGGTCTCCAAATAAATGCCTCTAAAACTAAAGCTATGAACTTTTCTAACGAGACCTTTGATATCATCTTGAACGGGGAAAAACTACAGAAAGTTGAAAGTTTCAATTATTTAGGCAGTAAAATGACTCAGGATGGTGACACAACAAGAGAAATCCATACTAGAATTGCTTTGGCAGCTAGCGCCTTCAATAGATTATCTAACATTTGGAAATTACGATCATTGAATATACATACCAAGCTTCGTCTGTTTAATTCAAATGTTATCTCAGTGTTAACATACGGCTGTGAGAGTTGGAAAATAACAAAATCATTGGAGAACAAGCTGAATACATTCGAGAACAAATGTCTTAGAAAACTCATGAACATCAGTTGGAAAGAATTCAAGACTAATCGACAAATAAGAGAAGACTCTAGGCAGAAATATGTCTCCGACTATATAAGGAAAAGACGATGGTCATATATCGGTCATGTCCTACGAATGCAAAACAACAGAATACCACTACAGGCGCTCACTTGGGTTCCTGAGGGTAAGCGGAAAAAAGGAAGACCAAAAGAAACACTCAGAAGAACAATAATAAGAGAAGGAAGAACGTTGGGCCTAAATAATGTGCAAGAGCTAAGAGGAGTGGCGTCACAACGAACAACCTGGAGAGCACTGGTTTCTGCCTTATGCGCCGTGTTTGGCGCTTAAAGAATTTATTATTATTTATTATGTAACAAGTTCATCAGTACTTGTTCTGTTAAAACGTATAGCTGATATCCAGGAAAGAACTGTAAAATTATGGTGTGAACATTAATCAAGTGTTTTTTTTTACAACTTTCAGTCTTCATTACTGTTTATCGATTCTGGTGTTTACTTCTTTCCATACCATGATGTCAAACAGTCTCCTCTATATATTCATTCATTGGTGTGTTCTCTTTATCATCATATATCTCTTATTCCTTCAATCTCTCCTGTTGTCTCAGTACATGCCAGCTTTATTCTTCTCATAACAAACCCAAAGTAAGTGGATTGCTTCCTTCTAATGTAACTAATTAAAAAGCGTCCTTCGCATACTAGCCGCTCTCAGGACATCAACATTTCTCTGTTTAGCTGTGCATGGTATTCTTAACACTCTTCTGTAAAACCACATGTCTGTGGGGGTCTCCTGGGCTTTTGCTGCTTATATATACAAATTGCCTTTGACTCATTGCCAATATGAGAATTAGTAGGAGTTAGCTCTTTATCAAACCAAAGAACTCTCTTCCTTACTTCCTTTGACAAAGAGTTGTTGCATAAAATACTGTTCATTTTATGGTAAACTGATTTTGCCTAAGCTCTTTTACTGTTCACCCCTTTTTGCATCTTCAATCTGTTATTATTAACATGTCTAGGTATTTGAGTCTATTGACTTTTTTTCAACGTTGGTCCATTTACGTTGATAATGCAGTCTGTAAAAGTCATGAATCTTCCGTTTTTCTGCCTTTTTAGCCAGCGCCTATATTTTTACTTTCTGTCCATTATTTCACTCATTTCCTGAAAACTTTTGTGACTGTTTGTTATTAAGTCTTGATAATACTTTCTGATGCTATGAAACCTATATTTAAATTATTCATTTATTTATTTCATATAAAATTCAGCTACTACTAACACCACAGTTAAGCTGCTGGATGTACTAGCTCACTGGAACTACAGGGTTCGTATACAGGCCAATACATCTAAGGGGAGCAGTGAGTTGGTTTTATCAGACACACATTTAACAGCTGAAAATAGTAAGTCAAGATAACTAGGAAAACATTTTCTGTTATTTATTAGCTGTTTTCAGTTTGTTTCATAAAAGCTTTTGAGAATTATTCTGTTTAAAAGTAAAATTGAGGAATGTGGATACGATATCATTTCAGACAATGTCTCAATCAACACCCTTTAGCTCTCCAAGGAGCATAGG
Source organism: Oreohelix idahoensis (assembly GCA_024509875.1). NCBI lineage: Eukaryota > Metazoa > Mollusca > Gastropoda > Stylommatophora > Oreohelicidae > Oreohelix > Oreohelix idahoensis. Next base: position 99,761 of record JAMPIV010016977.1, on the reverse strand, counting down.
CCTTCAACAAACACATGCCAAGTCTTCCTGTCCCGTGCCATCCACTCAAGTTATTTCCATGTTTTCTTCATCATTTTCACCTCTGAATCCAGTTCTCTTCTCCATGTGTTTTTTGGTCTACCTCTGCCTCTCTTTCCCTGTGGATTCCAGAACATGGACTGCCTTGTAATGCTATCAACAGGTTTCCTCAGTGTGTGTCCTATCCATCGCCAACGTCTTCTTCTCATCTCTTATTCCACTTACACTTGTCTGGTTCTTTTCATCAGTTCCACATTTGTGACTTTGTCATACCATTTCAATTCTTCTATTTTGAACAAGCACCCGTTTATGAAAGTCCGGAACTTTTTATTTGTTGTTTTTGTTGTTCTCCATGTCTCAGAGCCATACAATAGGACTGACTTGACATTTGAGTTGAAGATTCTTATTTTCGTGTTGGACTTGATTTCTCTTGTTCTCCATATGTTTCCCAATGCAATGAAATCACCTCTTGCTTTTTGTATTCTTTTTGATATAATTGTCTGTCCCTCCAACTTTGTCTATATTACTGCCAAGATATGTGTACGATTCTACATCTTTTAGTGTTTTTTCTTCAAGTTCAACCTTGTCATTTCTTGCATTTATTCTCATAATCTTTGTCTTTTCTCTGTGTATTTTCAGGCCCACTTGTTGGGACCTCTCATCGAGTATATTCATTTTGTCTTGCATCTGCTTATGGTTATGGGACAGAAGAGCCAAGTCATCTGCAAAATCTAGATCATCAAGCTGTTTAGTCAGATTCCACTGGATTCCATTTCTGTTATGGGATAACAATGTTTTCATAACCCAATCTATTGCTAGTAAGAAAAGAAATGGAGACAAGAGGCAACCCTGTCTCACTCCCGTTCAAATCCTAAACAGTTCTGTAAGTTGTAACAATGTCTGTGGAAAATGAATTTTTTTTTTTAAACTTGCAGATAGCAGTTAATGAGCTTTTCCAGACCCATTTATTATGTTCCAATTGTATTTGCTTGGTTCTTTCCATCAGTTCTTCATTGGTGATCTTGCCTTACCATTTCAATCCTTCTATTCTGTACAGCAACCAATTCTTGAATGTCTGTAAATTCTTAGTAGTCTTTTTTCTTTTTCCTGCATGTTTCATGGACATGCAGCACAGCTGCCTTGACATTTGAGTTCAAGATTTTTATGTAGAGATCTATAGTATGGAGGCATATCTGACATTATCCTTATATGACCACCAGCAAAGCACAATTCTTTAGAATACAGATGTGAATGAGAACCTCTGTCTGTGAGGCTAATCATACTCTCATGGGCTTTTGAAACCATCCATACACTTGCAGGGATTCCTCCTTTGGTGAAACATGTTGAGAACCTAGCATTGCACACTAAACATGGAGGATTCAATTGAGCCAAAGGTGTAACTCTGGCCTTTACATGGTTGGCTGCATGCAGGAGGATCTCTTTATGGACCCATGATAGGCAGGGGAAGCTGAGACAAGGCTCTGTGTATGACGTGACAATTCCTTGGGAGAGTCCAAAACCAGAGCACAGAATATTAGCTGTGCATATTTGGAAAACCCCTCTTGAATGGTGGGAAATACACAGCATACACCACAGTTCTTCCTCCTAGTTTGGGGCCAAATGTGATGATCCTTTAAATGCCAGCCAAGCTGGAGAAACTGGAACTCATGACTTCAACTCAACATGTTTTGGAATGGCAGAGACAAGCCACAGGAAAAGCCTAGATCAACAGTGTAGATAATAACAAGGAGTCTTCAACTTGATACTATCTGCAAAAGAGCTAGAAGCACAGCAACCCTAGTTAAATAACAAAAACATGTAGAGATGTATTCTGCAGCAGTTGCTACCATAATGGTCCCTGACAAACAAGCTGTCTGTTTTGTCTTCTTGTGTCTTTTATATTGATGATTAGCATGGCAGGCAAGGGCTAAACCATAGCATTTTAAAACACTGCTGCTTGACTGCTCATGCTACTCCTTCCACTTCCTTACTTCTCTTTTGGCTGTCTCAGGATGAGTTACGTGTGAATAGGTTGTGGATATTTCTGAAGTAACTCATTCTCAGCATCACAACGTAGTCTCTCCTCAGATTCTTCACCAGTGTATTTAAAAGTGAAATAAGAAGACAATGTTTTAATAAGACAACAACATCTTCATCATAGTTTGTTCCAACACTTAAATCTTTCTTGTGAAACAAATGTATAAAGTGGTTTCCCATTTTTTTCAAATCTCTGGAACCAAAATCTAATCATACACAAACTTTTAATGGCAGTGAGAAGTGTAAACCATGGTGATTAGCAAAACAGACAATAAGCCGACATTAAAGATAAAAATAAATGGGAAAATCCTGGAACAAATCAAGAGTTTTCTCATTTCTTGGCCATATAATACAAGAAGATGGCATATGTAAAACAAGGAGAGAATAGGAATGGTGATAGCTACATTCAGCAAAATCAAACAAATACTGACATCTAAACAATTAACTGACAAATTAAAGCTGAGAATCATCATATGTTATAAATATATTCTTCATTACTCTGGTGTAGAAATACAGACAATGAACATGCAATTGGAAGAAAGAATTGAGATGTTGATATATAGAAGAATGGAGCAGATCACATGGAAAGAGAAGAAAACAAATAAACAGGTCCTAGAAAATCTAGGAATGAAAATAAAATTAATGAAGGAGATCAAAATTTGGCCTAAAATATTTTGGCCATTTAAAAAGACATAACACCTGGCTGAAGATCATAATGGAGGGCAGAGTTGAAGGCAAACGTGCAAGAGGAAGACATCGCTGAATGTGAACAGATAACATAAAGAGATGGACAGGAAAGAGTCCATCAGAGTGCACCATCAAGACAAGAGACACAAGACGTTGGAGATCTGTTGCATCGAGGAAGTTGAGGGGAACTGCGGTAAGACGTGGAGTACAATGTATTGTGTACATCCGGGGTCAAGAGTCACTTCCTTTTCAGCCAAGCGTGATAGGACTTCGATGCTTCGCCTTCAGGGAAGTACCTAGGTTTTATTTATCTATTTTTTTATATTTATTTTTATATTTATTTAAGTTCTTATGTCTCCTATCTAGCCTTCACTGTCTTTCTTTTCCTGACGAAGGCCTTGTGGCTGTAACGTAGACTACTTTCTTTGTATTTTGTCCTCGTAAGACGAATCACCTTTTTTCGATTTTTTTTCAAACCCATCCATTGAGATCTGTTGCAGCAGACCTTCATTGTGGAGATGGCAGTCAATGATGGTGATGATTGTAAAACATTGACAGTGTACTTGATAATGTACTTCATTACAGGTTTTCAAGGGCTGTACTTCAATAACTTTAAGTCTCTAACTTTGCTACGTTCATACCCTGTGCGATATCAAAGTTGGCTTCTCCCAAAATAAATCTCAAAGTAATAACAATCTTCTTATCAATGTTATCACATAGGTAGCAACATGTTATAACATTTGTTTTAAATTGCCTACTAAGTCATTTCATGGAAACTTATTGCTCACTGAACCTCTGCAAAAGCTCATACTGCTCACTTAATCTCTGCAAAAGCTCTTATTGCTCACTGAATCTCTGCAAAAGCTCTTATTGCTCACTGAATCTCTGCAAAAGCTCTTATTGCTCACTGAATCTCTGCAAAAGCTTTTATTGCTCTCTGAATTTCTGCAAAAAACTCTTATTTAGTTATTGCATAAGTGGTAAACATTTCTACTTATAGTTCCTTTCCTGCATCTTCTGAAAACTCTCTATGAATGCACAGAATCTCCAATAATCCTTAACTTAATCCACGTATAAAAATAATCCAGAAGTATCTTTAAACTGCACATCTCGATTTCTGTAGTGACACAGGCAAGACACTCTAGAATTGCCACGTTAACTAATGATAAATTATGAATCACACACCAGTAATTCTACTATAACCTTATTACTAAAGCTCCGTACGAGGTAATTTTTTTGTTTTTGGAATTGAACAGTAACTGCAAATACATGTAATTATGGCAGTGGAAAATCATTATCTTTGGTAACTGACTAGGAAATCAGGAGTTTGTAAAATAAGCACAACAACCTCAAAATTCTCCCCCCCCCCCAAAAAAAAAAAAAAAACTACCGCGGAAAGTGAACTCAAGCATGGACCTCCGTGAGAGAAAAGGATAGATTTAGGTTAGGTATATAAGCCTGTTCAGATCTCATCAGTTTCTTGTTACATTTCAACATACTCATCAGGTACAAGCAGCATTGGCGTAACTGGCAGTCCTTTTCACTACAAGTCCTTTGGTTTACCATGCTAGCAAATAGGTAATGTCAGTCCTTTTCAGGTCTTAGTATCTATCAACACTCCTAATACTCACTACTAATACAATCCAGTGGTTGCACTTATAGTTCACTACATTCTGTAGTTTGCTGAACACTGAGGGGGTACATTGGCGTAGCTGGCAGTCATTTTCAGGGCTTTACTTTGCTAGCAGATAGATTATGTTAATTCTTTTCAGGACCTAGTATCAATGCTGATCGGGCTATACAGTCCTTTTAAGGACTAGTGCTTTTCAGGGATACTTCAGGCTAGCCGACAGTTGTCCTTATCAGGGCTTAGAGTTTATCAACACAGCGCTTCAGTTAACAGAGTTTACTTATTTTTGAATGGCCGATTGTGCTCCGATTTAACCAAATGACTTAAGGCTATGTTGAAAGGAATGTGCCTTGCCACAAGAAGGCAAAACCCACAAACAAATTATAATAAAAAATACTGGACTCTCACAATTTCACTCATAACTGAAAAGACGTCCAGTCGAGTGACATGCTCTTGTGGAAGCCACATAACTACAGACCATAGCTGAGAAAAGAAAAGCTGTCCTGCTTGTGAGTAGACGTGCATAAGTGATAAGCTCAGATCCATAATACTGTGTCTGAAGGGTTTCTTGTCCAAGAGAGAATCACAACAAAAGCTTCTGAGCTGAGGCATAACAGACTGCAGTGTAGGTAATTAAAGGAACACCTCTGCAATTCGCTGAATAGTAGCATTAGGCTACCTGTCCAGGGAAATAAATATCTTGGGAAATAACACCTGATTAATGACGGGAAGTGTCTGTAGTTTAAGGACTTGAACTAGATAAGTATTAGTTACCTTGAAAAAAAAAAAAAACGATCCAGAAGTCACATTGGCCATAATGATGAGAAAGACAATAACAATCTATAATTTTCTGCCTGTGATTTTGTAAATACACATCTGCAATTTTTACCAACCTTCTGTTTTAAATTAATAAATGAACAGATATATTTTATAGATCACAGTTGATTGATTTGGTTAAATTCCAGTTTCAGTTTGAAATTTTGTTATTGTGTGGAAATTAAGAGAATTAATTAATGTTTTAAATTGGCAGGGATAAAATACAAGATTAATATGAAACAAATATAAAGGTATGTTATCAGGCACTCGTAGGAAATAAAGAAGTAGAACACTAGACAACAGACATGAGTGGCTTACCCAGGATTTCTTCTTCTTCTTCTTCTTGCGATCGCATCTTTGATGATTACACCGTCAGACGAGTTCTCATGATGAATTCGACACCCAGGATTTAAACCCTGGACCTTCCGTGCGACAACCCCGCCTAGCCATGCAAGTGAATCACACTATCCTCCCTGCCATCTACGCATCACCAAAAAATGATGTTTCAATGACAGGTCATTAGTGCGAACCGCAATTCATGACACCGGAAGTCCACCATGGGCAGTTCAGCCTATTAATGACGCAATCACTTCTGTTGTTTCCCTAACATGCAGTATAGGCCAGTCCAACAAGACAAGGAACTTAACAATTCTCTTCTTAATATTAATATGTGTGAATCACTCCTTTATGTCACTATTTATCAGAAATATAATAGTTATACCAAATGCTTAATAAAATAGATTTAGTCAAAGACATAAACTTTATGAAAACAATTACATGACAGACGTACAATGTCTGATAAGAAATGAACTCCAGAACTGTGATAACAAGATAATACACATTAAAGACATTTGCTAAGTATTCATGATGAAATGATGAACGGTATTAAATATGTTTAGTCGTCTGAATGAGACTTGTTCCTTGAAGTGTTCTACAAGTTGCAATTACGTTCCATGACTTTTGACCGTTAACCTTCAAGGTTGGTTCCATGAATATAACACTTCAATACAAGCTGCTAATAATAGCAATAATAAAACACAGTCAATATGAATACCAAGTTTAATGAAAGAAACGCTGATACAAAATTATAAAAATAACGTAGATAAAACCCAATGTTGCAGCAGAAAGATACTCCGTGTGGACAGAACAGATGAATTTAGAATGCATGAAAAGAAACATAATATCAGCCCAATTATCTAGGACGAAAGTCTGCAACAGGGTACACCACTATAGAGCAGTGTGTTGCCATCGAGATCCATGACTCCTTGTCCTTTTTTCATTGTTTCATTTATAGCCAGGATTTCTAGTTTTGCTTTCCTCATCTCTTCCACCACCTCCTCTTCTTTCCCATTTATACTTCTTGTGTTCCAAGTTCCATAAGTCGTAGTCCGTAGTCTTTTCCAGTTCATCGCCTTTAGAGTCAGTCCGGTTTTCTCTCTTGTAGTTCTCGTAATAAAAAGTTTAAAGCAAACAGGTGATTGGCCTGTTGTGCCTTTGCATGGTGGAGGGGCTGTCTCCTTACAGCCTCCATGCAGGCCGCCTTCCTCCTTTTTCAGCCGGGCTTGGGACCAGCCTAGGTGGAGTTGGCAAATATATCTTGTGATGAAATTTGGGTCGATCTCTTCTCCCCTACGGCCGCATTCAGTCATATTTGTTGTAAGTACTGATTGTGTGCAGTTTCTGGGGTCGACACATTTTCTTTATCTGCTATCAAGCAGATATGTGCTCATTTCTAATCACCCTACACTCCTTTCTGTGATAATTCATCATGTTTGCTTTATACTTTTCGGCTTTGCTAAGATTAGGCGGAGGTAAAAACCCATATGGGCCTGTTCAGTTTCGCACAGCGACCTGGTGATTGTGTTTACCCAAGACGGCCAGGCAAGACATTATTCGCTCGCTCGATAATTATCAGGCGGACACACCTGAACGGAAATGTAATATTTCTGGGACGATGTAAGATGTTGTATTTATAAACATTGATGAAAATATTCGATTGTCACTATTACCATATTTGGGATACGTGACCTTTGCATCAACTCACAGAAGTTTCCATTTTTGAACTACTCAACCAAAATACGTATGTTTGAAATGGTGGGCAGGAATTCAGAAGGAAGGAATAACAACCTTCCTGATTGGTTCCTTGCCTAAATCGTAACAAAGTACTGTGGGGGAGGCGAAGTGCAAAATAACCTGACACTTTTGCAATTTTAAGACACTGTGAAAAATCCACCCTCGTGCCAACATGACCACCAGACAGCCAGAGTTAGATTCAGATTTCATTATATCGGACCGGACCATAGTTTGAGCATTTTTGAGGACTTAAGAGCCCAGGAAAAATTCTACCATTTTAACAAGGAAAACCAGAATCTGAGGAACCTGAAACACAAAGTCATTGAGGGAATGCATTGTTAAAGTAAGAACCCTCAAGAACACGTGTAAGAGGCATCTTCAGGTGCCTTTATTTCTCTGAGCTAGCAGTCTGTGAGCCCAAGATTATCGTAAGTTATACATTTTAAATTCTGTATTTTATATTATTAACGTGTGAACTAATATGTAAATATTGACATGTGAATATTAATATGTGAAAATTGCTTGTGGAAGTCCAAGTCATTTGAGGCTGGCAACCTCAGCATATAGAATGATGATATCATGAACTGCCAGGGCTGGTGATTGCTTTATAGCGAGTTCCTTACAGAGAACCAAAAGCAGAGGTAGTCCCACGTTCCGTATGGAGCAGGGAGGGAATGATGACAGAAATGATGCACATTCTTATTATAGTATTAACAATTTCAGACCAGAGTCGATGTCTACTTAACCATACTTAATCTATATTGTTAACATTATTAAACATTGTAGATGTAAAGATAAATGTAAATCTATTGCAATCTAAATGTAATGAAAGTTTTCAACCTTTTAAAAGGTAAATGTAAATCTATTCAATCCACATGTAAAAAAAGATTTAAGATTTTCACTCCTTGGGATTAAAATTAATTCTCATCGAGAGTAAAGTTCTGAAGTAGATGGGATGGTGAAATAGGAAGAAGGGGACAGATAAGTATGTGTCGGGAAAACTCAATACTCAGGAGGGTATTTATTTGTTTTTCATCTTTTGCAATACTAGTTGCTGGTACCAGCTGAGGGTACTATCCCTGGAACAAGGAGGGTATAAGTGGCCTGAAGTCGATGCTAAACACCATCATCAGACAGGTCTTAGAGACACGGACCCAACTTCATAGACACTCCCTGATACTTCTGGGAACATGCTGCACCCTACAACCTTGACCAGTGATGAGTGGGATCAGCGATCCAGTCTACTAAGAACCAAAACATCAGAAGGAGTAGAAACCTCCTTGACAGCCAAGTACCCATAAAAGCTGCCAAGTGAACACTTACCCAACCCTCCATCATATCAGTGATGATGAGCATTTTATGTTCACTCATTCTCACCCAGACACTTTTTCAGTTTTACCCAATATGCAGACATTTTTTTTCTACAAGTGATGTTTTAAAAACAGGCAGTAGACTCATGTTAATTTAGTAGATATATGTATTATGCATCAAACTTTAGGAAATTGGCTGCAGAATGTTGTGAAATACTGTTGAGTTCTTATGTGATGTTGTAATTGTTTGTTATATCATGTGAAGTGTAGAAACAATAAAAATAAAAAATGAATAAACAATTATGCACATGCACGTAAATATTTCAGCTGTACTTAATCCCTTGGTAGTAAAACATCAGGAATTGAAACGTGTATCCAGTTGACAACTAATTCAAGAAGTTTAATAAAAAACAAATGAAAATTGTAATTTATAAAGATTTTTGTGCGAAGTCACATATTGAACTGGAATCTCATTTACACATTCTCGTCCCATGCAAATTAATTAATGCATTACATAAAAATATCATGTTTGTTCAACGTCCTTATCGGAATCAAAAATCGGTTATTATCGCTACTGATATCGCTAAAATTCGTTTCGAAATTATGTATTGAGGTTGATTCGTTAATAGTTTATGAGTGTTATGTATGTGACACTGCACACTGCATGTAAACAAATAACCCTATATGTCATTAATTGATAAAAGTATGCAAAAATTAAGCACCAATATAATGATTTTGCTACCAGTTCAAAATACGATGTCCACAGGAAGTGTTTACCTGATATGAACACTCTATGGCCACTTATTTTATAATTTTTTGTTCAATTTCGGAATCTTATAAACCTTGCTTACCACGCCACTAGCGGCTAGATCCGAAGCAACTCTAGCAATGGATATAAAGCACACAATTGTAACTTCATACATATTTTTTTTCGCTCACAAATATTCACACACGTGCCGGATGTAATGAAATAATTTTGAACTTGCTTATCACCAGATATTCTATAATTTTCTGCTCAAATGCGGCACATATCACCTTGGCGTGCCATAGGCCCATTTGGACAGAATGAGTTAAAGAATTATCCATCCTTTTAATAACTTAAAATTTAATTGATTATTAAATTTGCTACTTGTATATATACAAATTTAACGTTGATTTAATCATTTTGAATGTACTACATCTGTTTGTCTCAGTCAATTTCACAAATACACTCTAAACAGAGCTATACCATAATAAGAAGAATTCCACTGAGTAAATCAGGGTGGGGGCTTGAACGATCTGAAATTAATCATGGCATAAATCTTCATAAAAGGCGGCGGATCAGATACTAAGTTAACAATTGCCCTGCCACATGCAGCATTGTTCTTGACTTCTGAAATATCTTATGAACCCTCCCTTTAGATTGAAGATCATTATCCTTCTATCTTCAACTCTGCCAAGAGTAATCTTGCGCGAAGGTAGACACCTTTGAAGACCCATATTAGATATTCTTGAGCTTTGGCCACTGTTGGACCACTACTGCAAAGCAGGGGAGGCAATTCCATGACATATCTATTGTTACTTTCCAGCATCCATCTCGCCACAATTTCTAACATGAAGATAATTGTCAATAAACTATATTTGTAGTTTCTCTCTTCTTTGTGCTTGCAAAAACTGGTCACAGGACTTGAAACTTTGCCCTTGGCAGCAATTTTTTGTGCACTACGTCTAAAGCTTAAACCAGCTTACAACATTTCCTATTTAATTGTGAATAAGTCCAGGGCTAACTGTATTATGTCGACCCCTCTATGCATAAAACATTTACTGACAATCGTGTTATATTTTCCCATATTTCATCTATCTGTCTCCACCATAAAAAAAAAGCTTCTTAAATTAGTTGTTCTGAATTTTTTATAAATGCAAGAAATGATAACAAGGTTGAACTTGAAGAAATGCCACTAAAAGATGTAGAATCGTTCACCTATCTTGGCAGCAATATAGACAAAGTTGGAGGGACAGACAGTGATGTCAAAATAGGAATACAAAAAGCAAGAGGAGCTTTCATTGCATTGGGAAATTTATGGAGAACAAGAGAAATCAAGTCCAACATGAAAATAAGAATCTTCAACTCAAATGTGAAGTCAGTCCTATTGTATGGCTATCAGACATGGAGAACAACAAAAACAACAAACTAAAAGCTACAGACTTTCATAAATGGGTGCTTGTGTAGAATAGAGGGATTAAAATGGTATGACAAAGTCACAAATGTGGAACTGATGACAAGAACCAGACAAGTGCCAGTGGAATAAGAGGTGAGAAGAAGATGCTGGCGATGGATAGGACACACATTGAGGAAACCTGTTGATAGCATTACAAGGCAGTCCTTGTTCTGGAACCCCCAGGGAAAGAGAGGCAGAGGTAGACCAAGAAGCACACGGAGAAGAGAACTGGATACAGAGGTGAAAATGATGAGGAAAACATGGAAAGAACTTGAGCTGATGGCACGGGACAGGAGGACTTGGCATGTGTTTGTTGAAGGCCCATACTCCCTGGGGAGCTAAAGGGTATTGTTGTTGTTATTGACTGAATTTTAAAATTTAATTGGCAGTAAATTCTACCACTCACTGCTTATCATTCAACAATTTAACTCCAGATAACAATCTACGCATTATAGTTGATTTTCTCATATTTCGTCTGTGGTTTTTGACGAGATAAAAGAAATTTTCAAAGTTGTGTTACTAAATTAAACTGTGTCATACCAAATTTTGAATAAGTCTGGCTCAAATTTTGTTGTTGTTGACTTAGAATACTTGTGGTGTGCCGACCCTGTTCACTGCTTTAGTTTGATGTCATTACAGTATGATGCTGTTAGCTGAAATCTTTACTTGGTAAAATAATTCTTCTACATTTGCTTCTTTCTGTCTTGCTGATAAAAAAAATGCATTTCTCAATGCTTGTTTTCAACATAAGATAGTCAAAGATCTCTTCATTATTTCTGTTTTTCAACTTCTGTAACGTTTTTGGTTATTTCATTATACATCTCTGCTCTTCAAGCTCCCCACTACTCTTTTAAATACTCTTCATATTACTCTTTGTTGCCATTTTCTATTGACAGTGGTAATGAAGATACCAATAAGTGTATATATTTCTTCCAACAGATCCAGGACTTGTTCAGAATTTAATAGTGACTCAAGATGAGAAAGATGCTCAGTATGTTACAGTAACATTTGACAGTCCTAAAGAAAAGGAGCGCAACGGAACCATTACTGGATTTGTTATAAGTAAAACCTTAAACTCAAGTAGTGACATGGTAAGCCAGCATGGACAGAACTGAGTAGAGCATGGAAGCAATAACATCTATTATGAGATACTATTTAATTCTCATGTCTAGTGGTATTGATGATCAGCTACCTCCAATGCTGCTTGTTTTTTGAGTATCCCATTTCATCTGATGTTTGCTGTTTTCCCAGCTATCTTGTCATGTTATCTCAGATCTTTTATTTAAGCTTTCCAGAGCTTCTTAGACCTTCAATCTTTCCAATATCAAGATGTTTGTCAGAAAGGGGAGAAGTGCCAACATATACATTTGAAGAGGAAAACTTTCACTTCCATGTTTGTGAAGTCTACTTCATGTCTATTTTTATTCCAAGATTTATGTATTATTCCACAACTTGTAGGGATTTATGTCCTAGTGCAATCTTCTTCATTGATCCTTAGCCACCAACTGTCAAAGCAGTCAGTGGCTATCATGCTTGGTGGTGTCTTGTAGGGCAGCAACAGACTGCTTCGACTTTGCTTGATCAGCAGCCATCCTTCATGCAGTGCACCAGCTCTGGTTCATTCTTTGCATCTCGGCCTCCACAGTTCTCCTCCAAGTTGTTTATTTTTTGGCCTCTCTTTCACTTTCCCTCAGGGGTCCATAGCATAGCTGTTCTTGTGATGGCATCAGAGTCTCTACTGAGGACGTGGCCAACCCAACTCCATCATCTACCAGCTATGATGGTGTGCATGTCCTCTTGGTTACTCCGAGTAAGCAGTTCTTGACTGGTGATAGCATTTGGCCAAAAGATGCGGAGAATTTTCCTTAGGCAGACTGTGTGGAAAGGGGACAATTTTGACATTTCCTTTTCTGTTACTCTCCAACATACCACACCATAGAGAAGCACAGAAAGTACACAACTCTCATATAATCTAAATTTGGCATTTGTACTGTACTGAGAGGACTTCCAGATGTTGTTAAGACTAGCAAAGGCTGTTATCGCTTTATTCATTCTGTTGATGTCTTTGCTTGTTCCGCCATCTATTGCTACAATGCATCCTAGGTATGTAAATGTGTCTGTCTCAGCTTCTGGTTCCTTATTGTCATGGGCAATCCGCCCACATTTAGTGTCATGACCTCTGTCATCTTTAGATTGATGTTCAGACCAACCTGCTGGCTATACTTATTTAGTCGATCTGTTTTTTCTTGAATATGTTGATCTGAATGTGCGAGTAGTGCAATGTCATCATGACGCAGCAAAGTTTAAGTCGAACTGACTTTTGAAAGATTAATAAATAAAATACTATAGGTTTTCAGAATTGGCTCCTGACAGAGACACCTACATGAGATACAGAGGTGGTACAGAGAAAGCGAATCCTCTCTAAGGAAGTAATCCTGACGACAATGAGAGGAATTCCTGGAACTCTTGCGACACAGTCCACTCTGTGATCTCAGACAGACAAGCCCCCACTCCCCAAAGGAAGAATTACAATATATATTTATATCACTAGACAGATAGACATACAGCACTAGTGATAAATTCACTCAACACCGTGGTAAATTCACACACGCACAGCAACAACTATTTATTATCTAAATATGATGAGTATATGTATATTAAGAAAGAAGTCAAGGTTAAAGAATGATGATGGTTAGAGGAAAGAAATTATAGTAAAATTAAACCCATAACCACAGGTGCAATGTTTAAAATATGAGGACGACTTATAACGAAGAGTTCTGGATAAAATAAATTGGAGCGTCCTCCTCTAATATATACAGGTACTACTAAAGTCCTTGATTTCAATAAAACATTAATAGACTACTGTTCTTGACTTCCATGAAGAAATGATAAAACTGGATAGATGATAAACCGGAGTGCACTGACCAATATTCTAACACTGTCCTGGAACTACCTAACCTTCTCTGGGCAGTAGATTCACAGCACAATATTAATTATATTACTTTTACTGTCTAGTATCAAGGGCTAATCTGGATACGAGTGCACCTCAAATATGACGTTGAATACAAAATATTCAATTCTCAGGACCTGCATAAACTGCTTATGGATGTGGATTTTCTCAGGACTGTTAGCATTCTATGGAAATGCCCCACAAGACTGAGAAATAAAAATACTTATAGATACGAAGTATGAAGACTCGACCACCCTGCCTGCCACGTGGGTTTAGTGATCTGGCGGTGGCAAGGTCACACAAATCAGCCGGATGTACACAGACTGTACAGTCTTTTTCTGTGATGGTACACAGTGGTTCTAACAATGAAGAAGCCGTGTACCAGATTCTGTTAACCTTGCACTGTTGAATTCCCTTGTCAAGCCACGCTACTTTGACTACCCTAGGACAAGGGGAATTCTCACCGCTCTGGATCTAAGATGACTCATGGTCTGCTGAATTGGAAAGGCTCGGCCAGTCAAAATCTGCACCTTTAAACGGCTTCCTGTCTTGCGATTCATGAGAGTTCCATGGTTATCCGCTCCCAGCCAGTCGGCAGCCGCCTAATAATTATGTTGTCCGAACGGTGTCTATCAAGATTTTACGGGGGCGGTGAAGGTTTTATAAAATAGCGATAAAAATAGGGCCGCCATACGACACATCAGCATATTCCAGAACTTCCATTGTAGAAAACATTGTCCATCTTATACCTCTTGGACTGCCCTCTGTTGTCTGGCACATCACCTATTCTATGACTGTCAAAAATAAAGTGGTTTATGAGGTGCATCCCTGTCATACTCTTGTCTTCACCTCTAAAGTTAGATTGCTCTGCCCAACACTACACGTAAAGTTAGCATTTTATGATGGAAACAATGCAGCTGGGAATTCAGAATGCCCTAAGTATTTTCCATAGGCTGTCAAAAGTCTTTTCAAAATCAATAAAGTTAATGTATAGCTGTCTGCCATTCTGAGCACTGCTCTTTAGTGTTCCTAAGGGTGAATAAATTACATACATGCCACACCTCAGACATGAAAAACCTGTACAAAAAATCCAAAATCCCTGTACAAAGACCCGCAAAACCTGCACAAAGACTGAAAAACGTAACAAAAGAGTTAATTCATGTAAAAATATATTCAATTAGATGGTTCTGCACCATCATAGTGACATGCGCCCTTTGCCTTTTTAAGCATGTCTTCACTTGCTTTAAAACCTAAACAACAGGAGTTAGAATTTATTTTGCATTGTAGAAATTCTGTAACTGTATCATCATTTAGTCTATTTCTGCAAAAAAAATTAATACAATTTATGGTGGAAATGAAGAACAGTTTGGTGTCTGTTCTATAGTTCCTAATAAAAGTATAGGTCTAAAGAGACCAGTAATAAGCTTTTTGGGTTAGGTTTACTAATCTAAAATCAAATATATATATATATTTTTTTTTAAACTAGCAATGAAAATATAAACTGGCGCAACTAATCTCTATCAAACTTCAATAATTGGAATAGCCGTTAGGCCTATAGCCCAACTGGTAGCTTTTTTTTTTTTTCTTAACCAGCAGCACTTGGGCTTTCAGCCCTTCGGCCCAATGACATGTCATTGCGAGGCTGGTGGGGAACCTGAGGACTTTCCTTCTAACCCGGTCAGGAGCTTCGCTCCTTCCCATCCACAGAGGGTTTATCACAGGAGCCGTTCAGGCTATTCAGTCAAATTTCCGGTCGTAAACATTCCTTCAAACGCTGACTCCCGGGTTTGAACCATGAACACCTGGTCTCCAGTACAACGCCAAAGCCATTACACCAGCGCGGCTCCCAACTGGTAGCTTTAAATAGACCTATTCATACGACATTTAGTGTCAATCAAACATTGATAGTAATTAATTATTTAATAAATATAGGCCTAACCTAAATCATTAGTTGACCGTAATGATGATCACCCAAGACAAAATTGCATTGTTTTTTAAAGAAACGAAATTAACACATTAACTACCGAATTGAAAAACACACTGTGGCCGAATTAAATTTTTTCCCATTTTCATCATGTAAGTGTTTGCACAAAGTAAGCTGTAGTTTTCGTAATTGTTTACAGATTTTTATGAATTACACGTCATTTTAAAGATAAATGAATGTACTATTACAATAAACACCCGTTGTAACTCTAATAGAGGTTGTTGCTATTTAACGGCCCTCCGATGGCCGAGGACTTGCAATATTTTCCCAATTATAACTATCAAAATCACAATTTCAATCAATGTGCACACCGTTTTCACTCTTGTCCTCGTCGCTACATCTATCAGTCAATTGTTGAAACACGTTTCTATCCTATTCAGCCGTTAGACGAGATGTACACGCATTTTTTGTAGTCCTATCACTAGTTGCCACGGTAAACAGTTTTACACGATTTGGTAACTAACCCAAAACGCTGAAAAATATGAACATAATATCAATTTTCCAGTGTTCTACAACAACCATGCTTTGGGAATTTGTTTTCCGGCGGCAACTTAAAATCTTGAACCAGATCAGAGAGTGTTTCAGTACATTTTTCATTCGTTTTATTACTAAAATTAGATTGGCGCTCTGAGCGGCTTGCGGTCCAAATGTGATTATTTTGTGAGCCGCTGACAGCGGCTTGCGGCAGTTAATGTGTTAAAACTAAGACAAGAAGTAGGCCTAACTCCAAATAGGCTAAACTTTTCTCTGATCGGGTTAAGATGCAAATTTGCCTTGCTTTTGTGTGTGTTTTTTTTTTCTTCAGTTTCATAATTTGGTAATATCGGACGCCGAACGCTTCGCATGTATTTTCGTACCTGTTACGCACAGAATTTTTCTAAGACTGTGTGTAATTAATCTGTCTGAATTGTACACTGTAATTTTTTCTTGGTCGAAGGTAAATAACCCTTGTTTGACTATGAGTACATTTTCAATGGTGGTTACCTTCTCTTGTGTCCTGGCTCGCCGGTCCATTTTTTCGATCGATGTCAGTTCATTATCCTTATATGGTAGTATCGGTCAACTGTTTCTTGGAATGATTGAAACCAGAGTTGATGTTTTATTCCCTGTCCATATAAGGCGTGATTTCGTTATATCTTTGTCTGGTATGTCTCCAACATCGTCTCGTTTTGAGTCTTACTCAGGTGTATGCGTTCTGCGCATGTCTGAACTTTAAGTAAGTTGGAAAATCTTCCGGTCAAGGGAGTTCGACAAGATGTTTTGGGCAGAGAGGACGCATCCTTGCGTCTGTGATCTTTTGATAGGGAATTGGTAGTCCTCCTGTGAGTTAGTTTAGCTAACGAGGTCTTTCCCTATATGATTCGAAAACGCCTGGAGGCGTATGTGTTGTGGTGTGATTTCGAAGCAAGGTAATACCCTCCTTATGTTCAAATCTGTAATCTATTTTGATGTTTGACATTGGTCGTTCTCTGCTCAGTTACCAGTTACAGGAAGGAGAGGTTCTTCTATTAGAGATTACACCCCAGGTATCTTCATACCTGAGATTTAGATGTATACGGGTCATGCTAGGCCCAGAGAACAGTTTCTATGCTCTTTGAACTTCGCAATGCTAGCGACGGTATCTACAGCGAGGTTAGACTTAGAAAATCTACAAAGGTCAATCTGACCTGTACTCTTGAAACGCCATTCCCGTGCGTTCAGTGGTGAACTCATTTACATATCTGATCGGATAGCATCAGAGAGGAGTTTGTTAGACTTATGTACATTATGATATGAAGCTGACGCTGTTGTAAGCTGGAATTATATATATATCAGCTCATAGGATTTACAAGATCCATTGCAGAACTTTATGTATGCACATTACCATGTACTACAGTGACTATGACTTTTGTAAAATGGATGTACAGTGTAATGTTATGATGTATGTATATAAGCATTACCTCGTCATCTACACAAGCACACGCATGTTTCAGAAGGCACTCAGTAAAAGCATGTTCAGTTTGTAGCCATGTTTATTTACAGAATATCGTACATGTGAAGATTCGCATATTATTACAATGTGTGGTTCGTATTATTAATGTATTATATTACATCCCCCCTTTTTTGAAAAAAAAAAATGTGTGCAAACATTTCCAACGAAATGTTTCATGTGAGAAAGGATAAGTATGTGTAATGCTCAGTGTGAGTATATATATGTCACTGTCTGTATCGGCTGGGAGGTGTCACTGTACGGCCAGAACGAGTGGTGTAAAGTGCTGGTGGTTCTGCGGAAGTCCCTGGTTTAGCTTGAGTTGGTTGTGATTTCGGCCTTGGCGCTTGTTGGTTTTGTGGGGCACCAAGGTCTGGAGTTACTGCATTGTCTGTTGAAAGCATGGGAATTCTCTGTTCTGTTGTATTCTGTGGGATTTCTCTTATGTCCACTCTGTTTCGCCTCAGGAGGTTGCTGCTGCTGTCTGGTCTTAAAGTATAGCTCCTGGGTTCAGGGTTTCTGGAAATGATTGTTGCTTTTGACCATGTGTCATTGTCGTGGTTGTAGGTAGTCACATGCTGACCAGGATATAATGGTGGTAAGTCTTTAGCACATTTGTCATAGTTGGATTTCTGAACTTGCTGACGATGCTGAAGTTGATCATATGTGCTGTCTCTATGTTGTGGACGGAAGTGGACCTTAGATGGTAGGAGGTCTTTAATTCTTCTATCAAACATAAGTTCTGCTGGACTGTCGATCTTACTGTCTACCGGTGTTGTTCTCCATCTCAAGAGTGCTAGGTGTACATCCTCTGTTCTTGTTTTCTTCATGATTGACTTGATAGTTTGTATCTGTCTCTCAATGAAACCATTAGATTTAGGGTATCTAGGTGATGATGTTGTGTGTTTGATCTTCCAGTCCTTAGTGAAGTTTCTGTATGCTTGACCTGAGAAATGTGGACCGTTGTCTGATCTAATTTCATCTGGGATGCCAAACATGCTGCAATACTTCTTTGTAATGTCTGCAATAACAGCTGATGGTGAGGGTTGTGGAAGTTTCTCAATGATGGGAAATTTGCTGTAGTAATCAGCAATAATAAGATAGTCATTATTGTCGATTGAGAAAATATCAGTTCCTATAATGCTCCAAGGGCTCAATGGTATGTCTGATGGTATGAGAGGTTCTCTGCACTGCCTATTTGCATGTTCTTGGCAAATTGAACAGTTTTTACATAGTGTTTCTATGTCCTTGTTTATCTGTGGCCAGTAAACATCTTTCTTTGCTCTCAGTTGTGTCTTCACAATACCAAGGTGACTATTATGGAGCTGTTTAAGGATGATATCGCGTTGTGTTTCTGGTACAACAATGCGATCTCCTTTAAGGATCAGACCATCTTCGATGCTTAACTCGTCCCTCATCGAGTAGTATGGACGGATGTGTGTTGGAACTTCCCTGATAGAGCTTGGCCATCCATGGTATATCAGTTCTTTGAGAGAGTTAAGGATAGGATCTCTCATTGTGTCTTCTCTGATGTGTTCAAGCCGATTATCGCTAAACTTGACAAAATCAACTTTGATGTTTGGGGTAAGATCTGCTGTCTTGTTGGGGTTTGGTAGTCTGCTGAGAGCATCTGCAAGACCTATATCCTCTCCTGGGATATACTGAATATTAAAATCATAACCTTGTGTTTCCAATAACAGAGCTTGTAGTCGTGGTGGTGCTGAAGCTATTGGTTTTTTATGAATCATCTCAAGTGGCTTGTGATCTGAGAGAATTGTAAATGGGCGGTTGAAAAGAAATGTGTGGAAGCGTTTGATTCCAAAACGTACAGCTAGCATTTCTCTTTCAATGTTTGCAAGTTTCTTTTCGCCAGAACTTAATGATTTGCTTGCGTAAGCTACAGGACGAAGTTCTTTGGCATAGTGTCCTTCAGGATTTTTGTCTGGTTGCAAAAGTGCTGCTCCTAGGCCTTTCAGACTGGAATCAACCATGAGAAAAGTGGGTGCTTGCATGTCATAGTATTTCAAGCATGCATCAGATGATATGAGGGTCTTCAAGTGGTTGAATATGTGTTGGTAGTCTTCTGACCATTCATACGGAGTTTCATTCTGTAGTAGAGATCGCAGAGGTTCTGCAGCAGCTGACAAATTTGGTATGAATTGTGCTAGGAAATTGACAGCACCTAAGAATTGTTGCAGTTCCTTCTTTGTAGCTGGTGTTGGCATGTCATGAATATCTTCAACCTTTTTAGGGTCTGGTTTTACACCATTCTGGGTGTACAGCAATCCAAAAAATTGTATCTCCGTTGCCTTAATTGTACACTTTTTGCTGTTGAATGTTAGCCCATTGGCCTGTGCTACATGCATCAAGTTAATCAAGTTACGGTCGTGTTCTTGTTCTGACCTGCCGCAGACTACAATGTCATCCGCAATAGCCACTGTACCAGAACATTGCTCAACAATGTTGTCAATCTTCTGTTGAAAGATGTCTTGTGATACATTCAAACCAAATGGGAGTCTCTTGAAACAATATCTGCCGAATGGTGTTCGAAAAGTTGTAAGGAGTTGACTTTCCTCTGCTATCTCAACACTCCAGTATCCGTGTACAGCATCTAGTTTAGAAAAATATTTGGCATTGTGGAATCTGTGAGTTATCTCTTCCACTGTATGCATTTTGTGTGGACAGCGCTTTAGACTGTTGTTTAAGTGTTTTGGGTCAAGGCAAACCCGAAGAGAACCATCCTGCTTCAGAACGGTTGTGATACTACTACACCAATCAGAATGCTCTTCAACCTTTCTAATAACATCATTCTGCACCATCTTTTCTAGTTCTGTGGCAAGTTTCTGTTTAACATGTATAGGATACTTTCTAGGTGGGTCTATCTTTGGCTCAGCGTTGTCTTTTAAAAAGAATCTTGCCTTTCCTGGAAGTTTGCCTATTCTGTCGAACTGTTCTGGGAATCGCTGTTTAAGGTCATCTACTCCAGTGACGTGTAGAGTAAGATGTTCTTTTTTGTCAGCTTTAATGTTGTTAATAGTTACCACACTCAGCTTTTCGCACATTGGTAAACCCAAAATTGCAGGTCCTTCAACATCTACCAAGTAAAATGTTGACGATGTCCATTCAGAGTCTCTGTATAAACATTCAAGTGTTACTGCTCCGAAACAGTCTATACTTGTTCCATTGTAAGCTCTTAGCTTTGTCCTGCCACTCCTACTTTTTACATCCCTTGTGGGAAATCCTTGCTCATCCACCTTGTCAGGCATGATCTGTCTGAATATTCTTAAGGGTAGAGTGTTACCTTGGGCACCTGTGTCTATCTTGAACCGAATATATCTTTCTTTGTGCCTTTTAATTCCTGGTATTCGGAATTGTACCTTGCAGAAAGCCTGCGTTCTCTTTGGTTCATTACTGAAAGTTAGTATCTTCACAGTATCAAATGTGGAAGGATCACTTTCTTCACTGGAGTCAAGGTCCTCAGTCATCATGAAGTGTGTTTGTTTTGATGACTCTCTGCTGTGAAGGTTGTGTTGAGCACTGTCTTGTTTCCTCTTGAAACATAATTTTATCCAGTGGCCCCTCTTTCTGCAGTAATGACATGTAGAGTCTTTAGCTGGACAGTGGTTTTGTATGTGGTTTAGGCCACAACATTTACACATAGCACTTCTGCTTGTGTTGTGTTTTTCTTGTTGCTTCGAACCGGTTGCTTTGTTTTGTTTGGGTTTATAGCTTTTTACTGCATCCACCTGGGCTGTTACTGTACCTTGCTGAATTTGTTTAATGTTTAGTGCTTGTGCCTCGTGTTTCCTGCCTTCATCCAGAAGTTGTTGTAAAGTTAGTGTATCACTCTGGCTCAGTATCCATTTCTGGAACTCTGGCATTGGTGTGCTGAGAAGGATCTGTTCGATAATTCGCTCTTTTTCTTCTTCTTTGTTAAATTTGCATACACTTGTTTTCTCCTTGATGCGAGTGAAAAAATCATCTAGACTTTCACCAGGTTTCTGTCGCAGGTGGTGAAGTTCTAATCTTGCCGCTCTAAAGTTCGTGTGCTTTATTATCAGACGTTTTTCAAATTCGTCCAATATGGCTGCGGGGTCTGTCGCCGACTCCACAGGCATGGCGGTAGCAAAACTGTTGTAAATTTTCAAACCTTCATCGTCCAATGCTTCTAGGATATATGGAGTTAGGGTTTGTCCTTCCAGACCAGTGGTCTTGGAATATAGATCTATGCGTTGGCGCCATAACAAGAAAGCTTCACTCTTATCATCTTTACCGGCGAATCTCATTTGCGGTGCGTTGCAATATTGTTTCGCCGCCATGGCTGACCTCGATGACGAAAATTAACCGAATACTGTACTCACGTGTTATCGTGTAGCTGTTTTGCGTCAGTCCGGTATCGACCGCTGCCACCATGTAATGTTATGATGTATGTATATAAGCATTACCTCGTCATCTACACAAGCACACACATGTTTCAGAAGGCACTCAGTAAAAGCATGTTCAGTTTGTAGCCATGTTTATTTACAGAATATCGTACATGTGAAGATTCGCATATTATTACAATGTGTGGTTCGTATTATTAATGTATTATATTACCTGTTTTGTGGCGTCAGAAAATAAACGATGGAAAACGTCAATAGCAGTTTACACCCTTCTATGACTTTTCATGTCATACCACATGTGTTGTGAACCTGTGAAACCACATCACCTACACTCGCAGCCAGCACCCATAAACCAGACAAGACACCTCACACTCCATCCTATAACCTACCTGGTGTCTATAGGGGTGGGACTTTATATGGCTACACACTAGCAACGACTGTGGACTTATACCTGCAACATTGGTGGCTTACCGTTCATAGTGGCCAGTAGTCAGCCATAAACCACCCTTATCATTTTTGGTGGCCAATAACTGGTTTTGTTTGGTACCAGCACTCTCGGGGTCAGTAACCCATGCAGTACTCAGCAATCAAGTTCATGATCTACACTTACTTCAAGAAATCTACATCTTCAATGAAATATTTTGAAAGTACCCGGCGTTGCTGCATTTAGATGGATTTTGAAAGTACCAGGTGTTGCCGCATTCAGATGGTCAAGTGCCGATTGAATCAATTTTGCTGTAGTTCGAAGGTCAAGTGCCGATTGAATCAATTTTGCTGTAGTTCGAAGGTCAAGTGCCGATTGAATCAATTTTGCTGTAGTTCGAAGGTCAAGTGCCGATTGAATCAATTTTGCTGCATTTAGAAGGTCAAGTGCCGAGTGAAGCGTGTTGCTGTTACATCTGAGAAGTACAAGTTCCATACTTTCTGCAATACTTCATCTGAGGTTCAAGTTAGTAACCGTCGTCTTTGCTGTGTTCTGGATGCAAGTTCAGATGTGCGATCAACGTTGGATCATCTATCCTTAGAATGCTGATCACCACCTGTTCTACACCGTGTTGACGATAGGAGATTAATAAGATAAGTGGCCTGTTTTGTTTGTGAACTGTGCCCTTATACTCTAACTGAGCCTTCTGTATTTTCACATCCTAACTGTTTATATGTTACATGTTTACATGTTATATGTTATTTGTATATTTATTGTTTATATTTCAGCGGGTCGGTTGGGTAGGTGACTATTATAAGGTATACCACGTCATAGAGGTCTTATAATAGCGTTCAGTAGGAGCAATTTTCTAAATTGAAAATTTGCATGCAACATTTGTTTCTATTTGTGTTAGTTGTGATGAGGTGTGTTTTTTCTTCGTTGTTTTTGTAACATTTTTCTGTTCTTTAGTTTGATTTCATTTGTTTGTATTTGTAGGTCTACTCTTTCCTGTCATTCAGTTCTATACACCTTTTCGTTTATACACTGTGACGTCATTTGTTTGTTTACCTTTTTCGCATTTGTCATCACATTCTTTGTGATATTTTTATTTTATTTTCGCTGTTTATTTAGTTGTCTTTTGCGAATGTTTTCGTATTGTCTTTGATCTTTGTTATTGTTTACATTGTCTTGGATCTTTGTTATTGTTTACATAGTTCTTAGTTAGCATTCACTATTGTTAAATATTTGCTTATGCACTATTAGCTGTGTAGTGCACTTATCATAACTAACTGGTGGATTTACTTATGCACTATTAACTGTGTAATGCAGTTATGATAAATAACTGATGGATATGTGGTTATGCACTATTAGATGTGTAGTGCCCTTATGATTAAGAAGTGACTGGTGATATTATTATACATTTGATAATACAAGTTCTTTGTCAAAGACTTGTTTCCCACAGAGATTGGGATAAACATTGTGATTATACAAGTACTTTATTTAAGTCTCGTTACCATTAAGGTTGAAATAAGATAATTAATTATTTCAAGTTTTGGACTCGTAATATAAAACATCATGTCTACACTTGAGTACTTTATCTAGCAAGGGAAAGCCCTTGGTAAAACTGGTGATAAATTAGAAGAGTATGCAAATACTCAATGGACTAAAGCACTAAAGTCTGAGGAGAAAAGACAAAAAGAGGAAAAAAAAAGATTAGACAGAGAAGCTGAGCAAAAGAAGATAGATGCTGAGAATCTGAGACTGCAGATGCAGGCAGATGAAAGAAAATTCCAGATGGAAATGGAAAAACAGAAAAGAGAAGCTGAAGCTGAGGAGAGAAAAATTCAGCTACAATTAGATGCTGAAAATAAAAGAATACAAGCAGAAGCTGAAGAGAACAAGTTACAAAGAGAGGCTGAAGAAAGAAAGTTACAAAGAGAGGCTGAGGCTGAGGAGAGAAAAGCAAAAATGAAGCATGAAGAAAAACTCTTAGCTTTGGAGTTAGAGAAGTTAAAGTTGATGAACATGGGTAATGCTAATGATCCAAATAAGGGGTCATCTTCTGATAAAGCTAGTACTTTTAAGATTAAACTACCAGCATTCAATGCTTCCAGTGACGATATAACATTTTACCTGGATAGATTCGAACGTTCATGTAAAACACATAACATAGATAAATCACTGTATGTTTATCAGTTGTCCAATATACTTAGAGGTGATGCTTTGAGTGTGTTAAGCATGGTAGATGAGCCTGACAAGAACAATTATGAGGTTGTCAGGGCGGTCTTGTTAAAGAAATACCAACTTAACGAAGACGGCTATCATCTTCAATTTAAAAATATGTTGCCAGAAACTGGAGTAGAATTCTCTGAATTCATTTCAAAGATACGTCTTACTTTTACACATTGAGTTGAGCTGTCTAAGACAGAACATACATTTGAAGCACTTATGGACTTACTACTTAAAGACAAGGTTATGTCTTCTGTCAATGAATCTTTTCTTGCTTTTCTTCATGAGCGTAAGCCTAAAAACATAAAAGAAATGGAGGAATACTGTTGCCAGTATGTCACTGCGCACCCTCACGTAACCATTAGCAACTCTAGAGTAAAAGAAGGTTTGCCAGTTGCTTCGGCAGCACCATATGGCCCAAACTTCATGCGTAAATTTCAAGGTACTCAACAAAATTTTAATAGAAAGAGTAACCGTAATTATGCTCAGAATCATGGCAATCAATCACATGGTGATTCTTCTTCGAAGAACTGGAGACAAGCTGATAGTCCACGGTATACTACACCCAATAATTTTAGACATTTCCGCAGAGGTAGTCAGTATAGAGGCAATCAAAACTATTTTTCGCAGAGACCTCAAAACCAATATAATAGAGGTTCTCATCAATATAGAGATGATAATAACAGTTATGGAAACTGGGATTCAAACCAGGATAACAATTACAGTAGAGAGTATAATAATAATTTCAGAGGCAATAATGGTCGCGGTAGATCTCAACATAAAAGAAAGAGATATCAACAGACAAACTCTGTACAGCAAGAGTCTCAGGGAGCATGTAAACAGGTTGATGATAATAAAAACTCTAGTGCTATCACATGTTCTGCCTTTGACTTTGGTAGGGCAACTAAATGTCCCCAATGCAGTACTTTGTTCGAACCGACTACCGTAACTACTTTGAGCTGTGGTCACCCTCTTCCCGCTTTTCCTGCTGCAGTTGCGCATGACGGGAGAGGTTCTCTTATCCTACATAAGGGTCTTGTAAATAGTAATCCAGTCTCAGTCCTTTTTGATTCTGGATGTACTACTATTGGTGTTAGGCAATCTCTTGTCGATCCATCCTGTGCAACAGGAAAGGTGATCAAATGTGTCACATTTGGTGGCACTTTGGAAAAGTATCCTACTGCCATAATACATGTTGCTACTCCCTTCTTTATGGGAGATGTCCATGCCTGTCTTCTACCAAACCCTATTGCGGACCTTATTATTGGTCGTATTCACGGAGTTAGGGAATGTACCCCACAGCAGATTTCTGTTTGGGAGGAACAAAATATACAAGCTACTAATGCAGTGGTCACAAGAGCACAAGCTCTGGAAACACCAAAAACTTCATTAACTGATAATAATGAAGTGAATAGCCAAAATAGTCACTTGATTATTTCACGTGACTCTTTCATAAAATTGCAAGAAGAAGATCCTTCTTTACAAAAATTCTTCATTCTATCAAAAAAAGGTGATCCAAATCAAAATACAAATAGAAAGTCTTGGATTACTATGAAGAACGGCGTACTTGTGCGTATGGTACAAGACTCGACTACGTCTGCACATTCTCAAATTCTTGTGCCTAAGAGTATGAGATTGCAAATATTGCAACATGCTCATGACTCACAATGTGCAGGACATATGGGTTTTTCCCGTACAAAGTCAAGGGTTATTGCGGCTTTCTTTTGGCCATTTGTGAGCAAGGACATATGTATTTACTGTCGATCTTGCAAAGTATGTCAGGAGGTCAAATCTAAAGGACCACGACATACTGCACCTATCCAGGCTGCTGACATTCCTATTCGGCCGTTTCAAAAATGGCAATAGATATTATCGGTCCTTTTAGGATCAAGTCGGCCAGAGGACATCAATTTATCCTTACATGTGTCGATATGTGCACATGTTGGCCAGAGGCTATATGTCGTAGATTTCCGATAGGAGAATTAAGACTAGGTTTGGTCCCTTCTGAATAGGTTTGAATAGGTGATAGACTCAGTGAGAGTTAGTGAAAGGTAATAGAATTTCCACACACGTGAGATGATAGATTTGATATAGTGGCTGTCTCTGAAAGCGAAAAGAATTCTTCTCTCTCTCACCTATCTTCTACAACAGTTGTTACAGCGTCAGACAGACTACACCCATATACATATTACGTATATTTCTATCACTCACAGGCACGCACATACACGTGACGGCAGGTAAACACACAGACGTGGGAAAACTATAACAATGATATATATATTATCTAGAACGAGCTGACCAAACACGATTATTAAGTTCAAGAGCGATTTTATTATCAGGAAAAATCGGCTCACAACATCAAAGAAAGTACATCAAGGAAAATACATATACACATAGTCATAAAAAATCAAGGAAATGTTGCAAGGATGATAGCCCCGTTATAGTGTTAACTCTAGGTTTAGCCCGGCCCCGTTAAGAGAACAGATGATGGCGCCAGAGTCACAGATACATAGGGTTTGAGTCTAAGAGTTTTTCTTTGTTTTGTCTCGTAATTATATGCACAGAGTTTGAAAAAATCTGATTTAACCTAAGACAAAAACACAAGAACTCTAGCCTTAGCAACAAATTATGCAGATTGAAAAAAAAAATTAGGACAGCAACAGGGTGTCAAAGATAAAATAGTGAAAAATATCACTCAAACCAGCGTACACTCATTCATTCCGCCATGGCTTTTCACACTTGTACTCACGACTTTGCTTGCTGCCTCTTGGAACACATTGATTTTAGATTTTCACACAGACTCAAAAAAAATGCAGTCTTCTGCCAAGAAGTCCCCAGTTCCAAAAGACGTATTTAACTTGGAGTCTCCGGGAACGACTACTTGGGTATGCAAATTTGTTCAAATGTCTGATCAAGTCACCTAACAATTATTCCAGGCGCGGGAGTTAGCAGAGCACAGTGTCAATAGCTTAGGTTTCTAAAAAATGATGAATGTCAGGTCGGTGCCTTCCCTCAGTATAGGATTCACTTTAGTCACACCACAGATTTGTCCACAAGATATAATCTAGTCGGGAAATGATTGTTAATATTCACGCCACAAGGCAGCAAATTATATAGAGTTTCTAGAAGAAATTAAGTGCTGGCTCCAAGGTCCAGTATTTATCATTACAGTCTTTGAAAACCCGTTATAGGGATATTAGTATTTCTGTCTAACTTGCACCGTCAGATCAGTGTTACTTGAGAAAACCCACGTGGTTCAAAATAAGGACTGTCTATTTCTTCACAAGTATGGAAACTACTACTAGGTGCTGGTAAAGTTAGGGTCACCCCAAAACTTTCACTGTGTGGAGGAAAAATAACACATACAATATAATAAACAGAATCTGAACTGGTTATAACTTACATTTAAACTTGCAAGCAGAGAGCTTTGCTTATCATTTAAACTTCCCGTGACGTAAGTTATATTTAAAAATCAGCAATCCTCATAAATTAAGAACACGTGCGTATTCCGTCACCATTCATGAGGCTGGATTCTAGAGTTTATACGTTAGTTTAGAAAAATACACTCGACTGAGTATTAGCAGTTAAATTAAATTTATAAATAGCTACAATTGCCGTTATAAACTAGAAATTTAATTTTTTAGTCTGCTTTCCACTGAATGCTTCCCTAGAAAATATAATAGCCTACCACTTTATTTCTCTTCTGCGCTAAAGAAATAGATTAAAATGAATTAAGCGATTTAACACTTTAACACTCACAAAATCTATATATCTATCATATTAATTACCTCAACCACAGAATTACAGGTAGTCGCACAACTTAAGAATAAAAATGCTGAAAATATTTCTGGAAGTCTAGAAGTTCGACAAATTGCCGAAACAAACTGAGATCTTCGCTAACAGCTATTCTGTTTTCGAGCGACCTATCTACTGTGGAGTCTATGAGCGAGAATGAAATTAAAGTTTCAAACTTGGCCAATATCTTAAAATCAGACAAAGGGCCCAAACTTATTTCGCCAAGCGAAATTATCTCCCCTACTCCCAACATTTACGTCCGCTTAACGCGTGTCGTAACTGTCACCTACTGACCACGATGTACGCGTGTCAGTTTCAAATCCCAGACAGCCTGACTCCATTGCAGGGCAGTTTTCACACTACAGCTGACCATGGCCCAAGTGAGCGCCGTGTCAGTTTGGGATTTTCCAGACAAATGTCTGGATACTGACCGGTGCAGATGTAAAGTATCACACCTCACCGGGACTAATGCCGAGAAGAAGCTCGCGCGCTCGGTGAGAATGTAGACGATTTGCTACGTCCTATGTTCAGCGAACCGACTTATCACGCCTTCTGACGCCCTGCAGCCCTGACATCTACGTAATATCGTCCTAGCGCGATTCTCAGTTTTAGAGAAAGGAAAACAGGTAAAGTTTGCGAATTATATGAAAATAATATTCGCAAAACGAATGGATGAAAAATATACAGGAAAAAATGAAATACAGAGATAATAAAAGAGAGAATTTGGGGGAACGAATAGGAAGAAGATGTAGGAAATTAAATGAATATAAACCCTACGTGACAGAGCCTCCCCCCTTTAAGATATGGAAGCACTCCATGTCTACGTTATGGAGTTTAATTTCCTATAACCGTAGCTTCGGGGTGTCTGTCTTCTTCCCTCTCATCTTCCCCCTCCATCTCTGTCCAATTCCTACTCAAGTCCACTCCTCAAAGTTTCCTTCCCCTGGAATGTCTCATATGCGCGCTTGAAAGAGCGTCGCCGCTTCTGACATTTTTGAAAGATTTCCTGTGATAGCGGTGGAATATCCCTGCCACTATCGTCATCTTCGTCAGTTTTGGCGATCGTCAGGAGATGGTCGGAGGTTGGCACTGGTTTTTCCAAGTATCTCTTAAAGAGATTTAAATGGAAAACCTTCTCCTTTCCTTCAATAGAGATCTGGTAGTTAGCCTTAGAAATCTTTTTCAGGACGGTAAACGGCCCTTGCCATCCGATCTTCAGTTGGTTGTTCTCGGTAGGGAGCAACACCAAAACTTTCTCTCCTGCTTCCAGTTCTCTCTCTTCCGCGACTTTCCTGTATCGGTTAGCGTGCTTTGTGCGTGCTCGCTTAAAGTTAGTCGTTGCTAGGTCCCACCCTAGTTTCAACCTTTCCTTTAAAACCGACACATATTTACTTGCTGAGACAACTGTCTCATCAGCCTTCTCGTCTGTCAGAGACTGAAGTAAGGCTTCAAGCGGGCCCTTAATGGGTCTGCCGAATAAGAGTGTAGCTGGCGGAAATCCTGTGGAAGTATGAGGAGATTCTCTGTAGCCAAATAATGCTGCAGGAATACAGAGATCCCAATCTTCAGGTTTCACTTGTGCCAGCTTACTTAGCATCATGGTGAGGTTTCCATTAGCACGTTCCACGAGCCCATTTCCGGCCGGAGTATATGGCTTAGTGTGGATGTGCTGGGTCCTCAAGATCTTAACGATCTCATCCATCAACAGGTTTCGGTATGGAGATCCATTATCCGTCAACACTTGCTGAGGGAATCCCAACCGAGTGAAAATCTGCACGAGGGCTTCTGCGACATGCTTGGCATCTGCGCATGTTAGCGGGATAGCTTCTGCCCATAAAGTGCATGTATCGACTAAGGTCAGGATGAACCTGTTCCTTCTTTTAGTCCTTTCGAAAGGCCCTAAAATGTCGATCACAACCCGTTCGAATGGTGTTCCCATTATTGGCATTTCACCCATGTGGACTGGGGGTGCCCGTTGCTTGGGTGGCACACGTTGGCACTGGGCACAGGATTTGACATATCTGATAATATCAGTATTTACTCCTGGCCACCAATAATGAGTGGTTATACGTTGGTTTGTGGCGTTCTGTCCCATATGTCCGCTAAAGGGAAGAGAGTGCCCCATTTCTAGGATTTGGCTTCTGTACTGTTTCGGTACTAGGAGCTGGTTGTAACCTTGGTCAGGCTTGCCCGTTCTCCGATAAAGTACGCCATCCTCAGAAAAAATGTCCCCGTGCTGTTTGGGTTCCTTAGCCATGGGCAGTTTCCTAAAGCAGGGTGCCAAAGTAGGGTCCTTGTATTGCGCTTCTTTAAGTTCCATAGGTAACAAATTAGGCGCAGGCTCCCGTTCCTTCTTGGTTTGCCCTCTTGTAGTTACTGCTGCCACAATCGGCTCTTCCGGTTTCCCAATACACACGTATCTCCCGCCAAGTATGACTGGGTAGATGGGATCATCCATAACAGCCGCTTTGATCACACCTCTGACAAAGTCAGAGTGTATCTCCACCAATGCGATGGGAAGCGCTGTAGGTGCATCACTCTTACGAACTCCACAAAGTTTGACGGTCTCTCCTGTCTCTTGACCGGGTTTAACCAGGTTTCTGGCAACAATGCAATCGTAAGAAAGCCCCGTGTCAAATAAGCAAGAAGTTTGAGAACCGTTCAAAGTAACAGTACCTCGCGTTGAGGGTCTATCCCCAACAGGTTGGGAATCACTGTCAATAATTCCGCCTTGCGAGACTGTCAATAAGCATCCGATGCGTTTAGGCTCGGTGTGCTCGGTCTGATCATATGTCCCGTGCTCAGGGGTTCTCCCTTTGCCACCTTGTCCTTTCTGGCTACGCTGCCATGTAGGGCGGTCGGGTTGATCAGACTGTTTGGGGTGGTTGGGGTACTTGTTCTTGTAGAACTTGGATTTTTCAGGAGGGGGGTTTTGAGGTCCAGTTTCTCTGTGGTTATTTTGGTTAGAAGCCTGAGAAGATTGCTCTAGGTTATGTTTTCGAAAATGCTCCTCTGTCGGTTTCCGCTTTGTGGCCGGTAGTTCAGCCAGCGCATTGTGATAACGCTCAGACTTTTCCAAAATGTCTTCAAGTTTTTCTGCCCCCTGCTCAGCGAGAAATCTCCGGGTATCAGCAGACAAAGTGTTCTTTATTTGTTCAGTTAGAACAAGTTCCTCAAGACCTTCATAGGTAGAGGGGAGCTGCGAAAGCTCAAGGCACTTTGTTAGATATCCCTTAAGACGAGATGAGAACTGGTGAAAAGTTTCAGAATTCTCTTTCCGGCTGTTGCGAAACAGTTGCAAAAACTTGCGAGCGTTCATTTCAAAGCGCTCCAGTAACGCTTTCTTCAACACATCGTAGTCGTCTTGTTGGCTACTTTCCAGCTTAGAATAAACATCATAAGCAGAACCTTTTAGGGCCTGGGAAAGTTTCATATTCCAACGCGACCTCTCTAACCCGTACAGAGTTGCAATTTTCTCAAATTTTTCTAACCATGTGTCAATCTTCTCATTTGGACAAGGAAAAGATTCAAGAGTGAAAGACATAGCATTTAGTTGAAGAGATTGAGTGTTAGCAGGGTCAGTTAAGGAAGAATGAGGAGAAGACTCTCCATTGCTGGAGGTAGAGGCAGCACCACGACTTTGGAATTCTAGAGTTTTAAGAGCCAACTCATGCTGTCTCTTCTCTTTTCTCTTTCCTCATGCTGTCTCTCCTCCCTCTCCTTCTCATGCTGTCTCTCCTTCTCTTTTTCATCATGCTGCATCCTGCGAATTTCCATTTCCTCATCCATCTTCTTCTGCTGTAAAGCTTCGGCTGCTTCTTCTTTCCTCCTAGCTTCTTCTTTTTCCTCTTTAGCTTCAGCTGCTTTCCTCTCCGCATCATATCTCTCAAGTTCGTCTCTGACAAAAGCTTTCGCTTCCTCTCCTTCCAGTCCCTCCTCTCTCGCTTCGTCCCTGAGAAGTTGTCTAAGCTTTGCCCTCTCGGCCATATTATGTCAGTGACTGAGACACGTGGAGATAGAAAATAGGAAAAAGAATAACCTGGTTCCTACCACTTACGAGAAAAAAAATTCCAAAAATCAAAAGATGATATCCTTAACCCTGGGATACCTCCTCCAAAATAAAATCTAACTATCGCTGCTATTATCGGCAATAAAGCACTCAATGCAAAACACGACTACGCCAAATAAATGGTAGTTAAGATTACAACTGAAAAATAAGTTGCTACAGTGGAAAAGCAAAAGAATATTGCAAAAATTAAAGAGAAAAATAATCCCTTAATTTTTAAAAATCCACTATAAGTTCGCCCCTGAAGTCAGATCGGGTAAGGGAGGGAATTAATCTGGACAAAAAGTCCGAAACACACTCCTTAACTTAGTTCAAACGCCGTTCTGCCTCAGTACCCAGTGAATGTTATACACTCACCACTTTACCAGCATTTAGTATTACAATCAGCAGTTAACATATATCCCGACAAAATCAACCTGTAACCAAAATGTATATTATTCAAAGATGCTGTGGAAAAAAAAACTTATTAGTTTGTGTGGTCAGCACGCCCGTAAACAGATCGCTAGTCTAGGGGGTAATTTTTTTTAAAAAGATACACAACTCACAAGACATCACACTCTTACTCTATATCAGAATACAGAATCTTAAATACAAAATCCAGATAGACGAGTCCACGTTTGTCGTACTCGTCTTCCTATTCTAAGTTCAAAGACCGGAAACGAGCCCTCATTTGTCGTACTCGTCTTCCTATTCTAAGTTCAAAGACCGGAAACGAGCCCTCATTTGTCGTAGATTTCCGATAGGAGAATTAAGACTAGGTTTGGTCCCTTCTGAATAGGTTTGAATAGGTGATAGACTCAGTGAGAGTTAGTGAAAGGTAATAGAATTTCCACACACGTGAGATGATAGATTTGATATAGTGGCTGTCTCTGAAAGCGAAAAGAATTCTTCTCTCTCTCACCTATCTTCTACAACAGTTGTTACAGCGTCAGACAGACTACACCAATATACATATTACGTATATTTCTATCACTCACAGGCACGCACATACACGTGACGACAGGTAAACACACAGACGTGGGAAAACTATAACAATGATATATATATTATCTAGAACGAGCTGACCAAACACGATTATTAAGTTCAAGAGCGATTTTATTATCAGGAAAAATCGGCTCACAACATCAAAGAAAGTACATCAAGGAAAATACATATACACATAGTCATAAAAAATCAAGGAAATGTTGCAAGGATGATAGCCCCGTTATAGTGTTAACTCTAGGTTTAGCCCGGCCCCGTTAAGAGAACAGATGATGGCGCCCGAGTCACAGATACATAGGGTTTGAGTCTAAGAGTTTTTCTTTGTTTTATCTCGTAATTATATGCACAGAGTTTGAAAAAAATCTGATTTAACCTAAGACAAAAACACAAGAACTCTAGCCTTAGCAACAAATTATGCAGATTGAAAAAAAAATTAGGACAGCAACAGGGTGTCAAAGATAAAATAGTGAAAAATATCACTCAAACCAGCGTACACTCATTCATTCCGCCATGGCTTCTCATACTTGTACTCACGACTTTGCTTGCTGCCTCTTGGAACACATTGATTTTAGATTTTCACACAGACTCAAAAAAATGCAGTCTTCTGCCAAGAAGTCCCCAGTTCCAGAAGACGTATTTAACTTGGAGTCTCCGGGAACGACTACTTGGGTATGCAAATTTGTTCAAATGTCTGATTAAGTCACCTAACAATTATTCCAGGCGCGGGAGTTAGCAGAGCACAGTGTCAATAGCGTAGGTTTCTAAAAAATGATGAATGTCAGGTCGGTGCCTTCCCTCAGTATAGGATTCACTTTAGTCACACCACAGATTTGTCCACAAGATATAATCTAGTCGGGAAATGATTGTTAATATTCACGCCACCAGGCAGCAAATTATATAGAGTTTCTAGAAGAAATTAAGTGCTGGCTCCAAGGTCCAGTATTTATCATTACAGTCTTTGAAAACCCGTTATAGGGATATTAGTATTTCTGTCTAACTTGCACCGTCAGATCAGTGTTACTTGAGAAAACCCACGTGGTTCAAAATAAGGACTGTCTATTTCTTCACAAGTATGGAAACTACTACTAGGTGCTGGTAAAGTTAGGGTCACCCCAAAACTTTCACTGTGTGGAGGAAAAATAACACATATAATATAATAAACAGAATCTGTACTGGTTATAACTTACATTTAAACTTGCAAGCAGAGAGCTTTGCTTATCATTTAAACTTCCCGTGACGTAAGTTATATTTAAAAATCAGCAATCCTCATAAATTAGGAACACGTGCGTATTCCGTCACCATTCATGAGGCTGGATTCTAGAGTTTATACGTTAGTTTAGAAAAATACACTCGACTGAGTATTAGCAGTTAAATTAAATTTATAAATAGCTACAATTGCCGTTATAAGCTAGAAATTTAATTTTTAGTCTGCTTTCCACTGAATGCTTCCCTAGAAAATATAATAGCCTACCACTTTATTTCTCTTCTGCGCTAAAGAAATAGATTAAAATGCATTAAGCGATTTAACACTTTAACACTCACAAAATCTATATATCTATCATATTAATTACCTCAACCACAGAATTACAGGTAGTCGCACAACTTAAGAATAAAAATGCTGAAAATATTTCTGGAAGTCTAGAAGTTCGACAAATTGCCGAAACAAACTGAGATCTTCGCTAACAGCTATTCTGTTTTCGAGCGACCTATCTACTGTGGAGTCTATGAGCGAGAATGAAATTAAAGTTTCAAACTTGGCCAATATCTTAAAATCAGACAAAGGGCCCAAACTTATTTCGCCAAGCGAAATTATCTCCCCTACTCCCAACATTTACGTCCGCTTAACGCGTGTCGTAACTGTCACCTACTGACCACGATGTACGCGTGTCAGTTTCAAATCCCAGACAGCCTGACTCCATTGTAGGGCAGTTTTCACACTACAGCTGACCATGGCCCAAGTGAGCGCCGTGTCAGTTTGGGATTTTCCAGACAAATGTCTGGATACTGACCGGTGCAGATGTAAAGTATCACACCTCACCGGGACTAATGCCGAGAAGAAGCTCGCGCGCTCGGTGAGAATGTAGACGATTTGCTACGTCCTATGTTCAGCGAACCGACTTATCACGCCTTCTGACGCCCTGCAGCCCTGACATCTACGTAATATCGTCCTAGCGCGATTCTCAGTTTTAGAGAAAGGAAAACAGGTAAAGTTTGCGAATTATATGAAAATAATATTCGCAAAACGAATGGATGAAAAATATACAGGAAAAAATGAAATACAGAGATAATAAAAGAGAGAATTTATGTGAAAGAATAGGAAGAAGATGTAGGAAATTAAATGACTATAAACCCTACGTGACACTATACCTCTTAAGAGCATCTCCACTGCTGATATCGCAGACGCTCTTCGGCTGATATTTTCTCGCTTGGGATTCCCCAGAGAAATATTGTCAGACCATGGCACTCAACTTATATCTGACACTATGTCACAGGTAATGTCTATCTTACATATTAAAAGGTCTCTCAGCAGTATCTATCACCCAATGTCTAATAGGTTAGTTGAGCGTTTGAATAGAACACTCAAGACTTTACTTGGGAAGATAACTGAGGATCATTCTCAGGATTGGGACAGGGTTTTACCCGCGGCTCTCTTTGCTTATAGAGAGGTCCCCAATGAACACACAGGGTTTTCTCCTTTTGAACTTGTCTTTGGCGCGCGACCGCGCAGCCCTGTGTCTTTACTCCACGATCTTATCACTGCCGATAATATTAGCGATGACACTCAATCTTCTTATGAGTATGTCATTGCTCTTAGGCAAAAGATCATCGAGGCATGCAAACTAGCAACTTCTTCATCCGAATTTGCTAAAGAAAAGGCAAGGCTATTTGCAAATAAGAACAGATGTCTATGACAACTTTGTCCAGGTGACAAAGCACTCGTCCTACTTCCTTCAAGGGAGAACAGACTTCTTATTGCATGGAAAGGTCCATATGCAATAGTCTCTAAAATTTCCGACATCGACTATGTTGTCGATATTGATGGAAAGCATAAAACTTTCCACATAAATATGCTCTCGGAATTTCATGAACGACCTGACTATTTGCAGCCTATTTTCCAGGCGACGGACGATTCTCCAGTACCTCATGGTCATTACTCATCCCTGTCAGTTATACAGGATGATGAAACTACTTTTTCTGATGTCAATCTCCCTCTTCCTGTGATCCCACTTCATTCTACAGAATCTTGGAAAAACGTTACCGTTTCTCCTAATCTTTCCGCTGAGGAACATCGACAAGTCTCTTCGATGTTACAAACATTTCAGGATGTCCTTACCGACATCCTGGGACACACACATGTCATTGAACATGACATAGTACTTACTGACCATAATCCTATCAGAGTCAGACCCTATCCTATACCTATCCATTTTCAGTCACAAGTCGAGAAAGAATTGGATGAGATGATACGATTGGAAATAATCGAACCATCCACTTCAGCATATTCTTCGTCCATGGTTATTGTACGAAAGAAAGATAATAACATTCGCCTTTGCGTTGATTATCGCAAATTGAACCAAGTTACGAAGTTTGATGCTGAACCTATGCCTTCGCTAGAAGAGCTACTAAACAAACTTTCTAATTCTAGATTCTTTACCAAACTTGACTTGTCGAAAGGTTATTGGCAAGTTCCTTTAACTGAACGAGCCAAACCTCTTACTGCTTTTTCTACACCTAGGGGTTTATTTCAATGGAATTTCATGCCTTTCGGCCTTATGAACCCCCCTGCTACATTCGTACGCATGATGCGTCGAATTCTCTCATATCGTACAGATGTCATAGCATACTTAGACGATATCTGTCTGTTCAGTGATTCCTGGGAAGATCACTATCTGGGTTTATACGAATTGCTATCTACTCTTCGCGAGTATAATTTAACTGCAAAACCCTCTAAAGCCTTTATAGGATTTAGCGAGATTTCTTTCCTGGGTCATCGTGTTGGTCATGGTCTTTTAAAGACAGAGGACCACAATGTTTCAAAAATACTAAACATTTCTGTCCCTAAGACGAAAAAACAAGTGCGTAGTCTCTTAGGTTTGATACAATTTTACGGACGATTCATTTCAAATCTGTCCTCCATTATGGCACCTCTTTCTACTTTATTGAAGAAAGGATCGCCTAATCTGATCCGTTGGTCTCAAGAATGCCAATCCTCATTGGACCAGATTAAAACTCTATTTTCATCTCCACCTATTCTTAGGTTACCTACTATTGAGAAGACTTTTGTTCTTCGAAGTGACACCTCGTCCACTGGGATTGGGGCAGCACTAATGCAGGAGTATTCGGATACTCTGCATCCGGTGATGTATATTTCTAGGAAATTAAATGCTGCAGAAAGGAATTATTCGGTTTTAGACCATGAATTATTGGCTATGGTTTGGTCAATTCTCAAGTTACAAAGATTCCTTCTAGGCACACATTTCATTGTGGAAACCGACCAGAAAGCTCTTACTGCTATTCAGAGCAAAAACTTGAAGAGCTCGAGGTCCACTCGATATGCAATAGCTCTTCAACCCTTTCATTTCACGGTGCGAGCTATCCGTGGTTCAGATAATGTGATGGCAGACATTCTGTCCAGATGCCCACATGATTCCACTTAATTCTTCTGTCATATATTTCCTGATAAACGTCGAGATCTATAACAGTTCTCTACTATAATGATATATCAGCACATATGTTCTCATTTTTTGGGAATTTATAGCATTGTACCATATAATTTCCTTTTTCTGTTACCAATTTTGTTATAACGGAAGAAGGCTTAGTTAGCAATATATGGGCCAAAAGTTCACATGGCCACAATTTATATATCGTATTTTGATTAATGTATTAAGAAATTTAACATTTATCATAAAGATTTCTGTTATTGATATTTTCGCAGCACATCATTGACGTCTGCGAGAGTATGGACATTATGTCAACCATGAAGTATGTCAAGTTCTAACCTACTTTGGAACGAGTTATGTCCACATCTTCAAGGAACATCTGTTTAATTACTATAGTACATTGTATCATGATATTATTACATGCTTGTATAATGTACTTTTTGGTTTAAGATGTGTAATTCTCTAATGTGGTATATTAGTATATGACACCGCTGTTTTCATGACACTTCATTGTTTAATACTTGTATTTATATGAGTATAATTTTGCTTGCATAATGATGTTGCCATCACTGTGGCGTATGTTGGTGGCACCTCCCTGGAATATACGTGTACACTTAGGGAAATATTTTCTCTAAGGATGTGAGATATAATCTCACCTGTCGCTCCATGCGTCGAGCTAGCCTCATATTAGGCATTATATCCGCGCATCATACGTGCGTTAGGAGCCTGTTCGTTCTGGCTCTAGGATTTTTTTTTTAAAATGTTTCATTTGTTTTTTTTTTCCTGGGGGGTTCGGTAATCTGTTACGCACAGAATTTTTCTAAGACTGTGTGTAATTAATCTGTCTGAATTGTACACTGTAATTTTTTTCTTGGTCGAAGGTAAATAACCCTTGTTTGACTGTGAGTACATTTTCAATGGTGGTTACCTTCTCTTGTGTCCTGACTCGCCGGTCCATTTTTTCGATTGATGTCAATTCATTATCCTTATATGGTAGTATCGGTCAACTGTTTCTTGGAATGATTGAAACCAGAGTTGATGTTTTATTCCCTGTCCATATAAGGCGTGATTTCGTTATATCTTTGTCTGGTATGTCTCCAACATCGTCTCGTTTTGAGTCTTACTCAAGTGTATGCGTTCTGCGCCTCTCTGAACTTTAAGTAAGTTGGAAAATCTTCCGGTCAAGGGGGTTCGACAAGATGTTTTGGGCAGAGAGGACGCATCCTTGAGTCTGTGATCTTTTGATAGGGAATTGGTAGTCCTCCTGTGAGTTAGTTTAGCTAACTAGGCCTTTCCCTATATGATTCGAAAACGCCTGGAGGCGTATGTGTTGTGGTGTGATTTCGAAGCAAGGTAATACCCTCCTTATGTTCAAATCTGTAATCTATTTTGATGTTTGACATTGGTCGTTCTCTGCTCAGTTACCAGTTACAGGAAGGAGAGGTTCTTCTATTAGAGATTACACCCCAGGTATCTTCATACCTGAGATTTAGATGTATATGGGTCATGCTAGGCCCAGAGAACAGTTTCTATGCT
This sequence comes from Oreohelix idahoensis, assembly GCA_024509875.1. Taxonomy (NCBI): domain Eukaryota; kingdom Metazoa; phylum Mollusca; class Gastropoda; order Stylommatophora; family Oreohelicidae; genus Oreohelix; species Oreohelix idahoensis. The sequence continues at coordinate 60,015 of JAMPIV010016977.1, read as the reverse complement.
CTTTGAACTTCGCAATGCTAGCGACGGTATCTACAGCGAGGTTAGACTTAGAAAATCTACAAAGGTCAATCTGACCTGTACTCTTGAAACGCCATTCCCGTGCGTTCAGTGGTGAACTCATTTACATATCTGATCGGATAGCATCAGAGAGGAGTTTGTTAGACTTATGTACATTATGATATGAAGCTGACGCTGTTGTAAGCTGGAATTATATATATATCAGCTCATAGGATTTACAAGATCCATTGCAGAACTTTATGTATGCACATTACCATGTACTACAGTGACTATGACTTTTGTAAAATGGATGTACAGTACCTGTTTTGTGGCGTCAGAAAATAAACGATGGAAAACGTCAATAGCAGTTTACACCCTTCTATGACTTTTCATGTCATACCACATGTGTTGTGAACCTGTGAAACCACATCACCTACACTCGCAGCCAGCACCCATAAACCAGACAAGACACCTCACACTCCATCCTATAACCTACCTGGTGTCTATAGGGGTGGGACTTTATATGGCTACACACTAGCAACGACTGTGGACTTATACCTACAACATTGGTGGCTTACCATTCATAGTGGCCAGTAGTCAGCCATAAACCACCCTTATCAGTACCATTTAGATTTAAGGTTAGTGTTACTAGCCTAAATGGTACGAAAATACGTGCAGATCGTTCGGCGACCATCATTCCGATATTACCCATTACAGTATTTGTATTGTATTATTCAGATTTACATTTCTTACGCACTTTCTACAAGTTTTAGTGAAATCAAATAATATGAAGTGGTATCCGCCTTTTTTTTAAGCAGCCGTAAATAATAAATTAGGCTATACTAAATCTTACGGAAAAAAAAAAGCATAGCCTAGGCCTAAGTTATCTGACAGTTAAATCTAACTTCATCTAAACAATGTTATTGTAATACTTTTTTTAAAAAAATGAATTACTTACCAATACTAAACTGGAAATTAATCCTAAACAATAGGCTCGACTCAGTGCTGCGTAATCGTTCAAATAATCAGTAACCTCGCGCTAGCTTTAGCGAAAAATTGTGAATGAACACGCCACGCACATCCGGCGGCAATTGAAAAATAGGCAGCTTGATTTTCATTGGTTATTTTTTTTTTATATCCACTTGGCTTAAAATCTCGCCGAATCTCATGACGCAAATTACGGAAAATTGTGTAGTGGCACAAAACGGTCGATTTATATGTATATTTAATAATTAGGCGAAAAAACCCGTACAGATGATATGTACGGGCCGTACACATCTGAAAACGCAAACACCCCGTACAGATTATGGGTAAACCATAGCGTGTGGCATGTATGAAATTATCTGCACTTCTTCAGCTGTGAATCCCGCTTATTCTTTCCTCAGTTTATGGTTTACTGCTTTTGAAATTCTCTGGAATTTGGAGAAAAGCTAGAAAAAGATGCACAAGAAAACCAGAAATTGTTCTATAAGACCCTAAAGAACACGAGGAAGGAAAAACAATGCCCTCTAAATTTATAAAGGACAAGCAAGGAAAATTGCTTACTGCCCCGAAGGAAGTAATGGAAAGATGGAAAGAATATTTCTCAGAACTCCTGGATGGTAAGCATGGTGAAGCATCAGAAATGATAACCACTAGCACAGAAGAGAAAACCAATGATGGTGAAGATGACATAAAGATGGAAGAACTGAAGGCAGCACTGGAGAAAATCAAGATGGGCAAAGCAGCAGGGCATGATGGTATAACACCAGAAATGGTTAAGTACATGGGAGCATCAGGCGACCTATTACTCTTAAGGGTTCTACAGGCAGCGTGGTACAACAAGACCATAACAAAGGACTGGGAGATTGCCATCATAACACCAATTTTCAAAAAGGGGTGACAATCGACAGTGTGGAAACCATAGAGGCATATCCCTTCTCAGTGTCCCTGGTAAAATCTACTCTAGAATCTTAGAGCAGAGACTCCGACGCCTAGCTGAGCCACAACTGGATGAGGTCCAGTGCGGATTCCGAGTGAACCGAAGTACTCAAGACCTAATCTTCACACTCAGACAGCTGAGTGAAAAGGCCCTTGAGTATAAGAGTGAGATCCATCTTTGTTTCATAGATCTGGAAAAGGCGTTTGACAGGGTCCCCTGGAGCAAACTTTGGGACTGTTTGACAAGGAAGAACATTCCAGCACCTCTGATTCATGCTATACAGAGCTTCTACAAGTCTTGCAGAAATTATGTGAGGACAGCAAACCATAAGTCAGAAGAGTTCAGGACCACCACTGGTGTAAGACAAGGTGATATCCTGTCACCTTACCTTTTCATACTCCTCATGGACGATGTCATTAAGGCATGTAAGGAGAGAACAAGGAAGTATTCAGTGGGGTACTGGAAGATGAGACAGGTCTGTATTTCAGAGCCGGCATTTGCTGATGATGTTGCCCTGATTGCTAAATCAGAGGCACATCTCCAATCCAACCTGCAAGTCTGGAAGGAAGAGCTGGAGAAGAGAGGGATGGTCATAAGCAGCTCTAAAACAAAATCCATGGTGATATCACGAGAAGAAAGAAGACATCAGATTAAGCTGGGAGAACAGGTCCTGGAGCAGGTCGACCACTTTAAATACCTCGGAGCTATTATAGACCAAAAGGGAGGCATCAAAGAAGAGTTGGCCACTCAAAAAGCAGCAGCTGGGAGACTTTCAGGCCATAAATCGAGGATTCCTCAGCAAGAGAGAGGTTGGTAAGAAAACGAAGATGGCTGTATACCGCTCCACCTATGTTCCAGTCTTGACATATGAATGCGAGTCATGGGCAATGACTACAACCCACAAAAGCCAGATCCAAACCTCAGAAATGAGGTATCTGAGGAAGGTGGTTGAAGTAACAAGAAGAGACATGGTACGCAACCAGACGATACGTCAAGGCCTTAAATCCCACCCCCTGCAGACCCAAGTAGAACAGTCCCAACTAAGATGGTTTGGCCATGTCTGCAGAACGGGAGAAGATCGGCTACCACAACAAGCATGGGAAACAAAGAGCCAGGGATCCAGACCCCCCAGGACGACCCAGAGTCCGCTGGGAGGACAACATTAGACAATCTTTGAAGGACCGAGGACTAGAATGGAACCTGGCCAGGAGGAAGACAGACGATAGGATGGTCTGGTGCTCTCTCTTCCAAACCTCTACACCTCACGGTAGAAGGGGAATGACTTAGTAAGTAAGTAAGTAAGAAATTCTCTGGATAATTATCATGCCTAGTATTTTACTGAGAACTGAGAGGAGAGTAGTTACCAGTTGTTGCAGTCTGCAAGGTCCCCCTTCTTGTGCCATTTGACAATTACTCTACACTGTTGGTGTTGTCTCTGTTTTCCAGACTTGTGCAAATAGTGGTTCTAATAGTTCTTCTGCTAGTTCAGGATCTATCTTAAATAACTCAGCATTTAAATTGTCGTGACCAGGAGCTTTTCTATTCTTTAACCCTTTGATAGCTGTGATAATTTTTTCTCTTCGTGAAATGTCTATATTTATGTCTAAATCATTTTCAGCCTCAGGAACATTCAGCTGCATCTCTGGTGGCTCCTTATTCAGTGTTTTTCTGAAGTGTGCTGCCCATCTTGTTTTCCTGCCCCTGTGCTGTGGTGATGAGATTTCCTTGCTTGTCTCTTACAAACGTAATCTTGTTTGTACCCTGTTTTCCGCTGATGTTTTTAGTTGTTTTATATACTGTGCTTTGTTCATTTCTCAGTGCTGCCTATCGTGCAAGATCGTCTAGGCATTGTCTTTTGTTGGCTCAGGTTTGATGTTGTACTTCCTTGTACTCCTTGCGATATATGTCCTTTAACTTTTGCTTCTGTTTTCTTTCTTTTCTTATCGCTATGGTGTTTAATGTTTCTGGTGTTATCCAATCTTGTCTCTTCCTTTCCTGAAATCCCAAGCATGATTTGCTTCTTTCCTTATATATTGTTGAAATGGTGTTGAATTTCTGGTCAACATTATCAGTCCCTGTCTTTTCCTGGCTATTGGCAATCTGATATCGTATCTTTATATCAACCACAAAAGCTTTTCTGGTAAGGTGGTCCTTCAGTTTGATGATGTCAAACTTTTTCTGTTTAGTTACAACTAGTCCAGCAGTTCTGAATTTCACCTTCAGTCTTGTTACTACTAGGTGGTGATCGCTTCCCACATTTGCACCTCTTCTTACTTTCACTTCTTGTAATAAATGCCTCCATTGATCATAATGTGAGCTATCTGGTTTCTATCCCGGCCATTTGGTGACTCCCATGTTAATTTGTGAATTTCTTTGTGTGAAAAAAACAAGTTCCTCCAATGCATTGAGGTCACCCATTACTATGATAAGATTGTATCTGAAGGCGGTTTTCATTTCCTTTTGTGGCTGTTGATAGGATTCGTCCTTGACCTCTTCATCACTGTCATTTGTTGGTGCATAGCATTGTATATTATGTAGTTTTGGTGAATCTCCCTCTGAGTCTTGTTCTTATCAGTCTATTGTTCATGGGTTTCAATTCCAGTAATGATCTATCTGTTCTTTTCTTTAGGATAATGGCTGCACCTTCATTGTGCTGTCCATCATCTCTTCCAGACTAACGTACTGTTTCTCCTCTTGCTGTTTTTATTCTCCCTGTCCCGGTCCATCTGCTCTCACTTATTTCCAAGGTAATCTGTAGTTTCTCATTTCTGTTGTGATCTGCTTCAGTTTTTCTGCCTCATTCATAGTTCTGATGTTCCAGAATCCAATTCTGGCTTCATGTTTTGCGATCAGGGCATCCGTTTTTATGGCAGTGGCTTCCTTTTGGCTTTCACCACTGTCAGTTATACTAGCCTCAGACTCCGAATAGCCATCCCGCGTCAAAGTGTTTTCATTTGTTGCTGTTTCCGTTACTTGCAGGAAGCCTGCCCCAAACGTTCACATGCTCTGGCATTGGTGGTTTCTGCAGCAATGTGTTTGACATGATGAGGTTGCCAGCCTGATGCCCAACCTCCTATTAGTTGCCTTGTATGACATGCCTGAGGAAGAAGTTGTCCAATTCTTTCTTTGTCTCTTAAGAAATTATGGCATTTGTTGATTATGTGATTTATATACACTTTACCCACAGGAAAAATTGTGGCATTTGTTGATTATGTGATTTATATCCACTTTACCCACAGGAAAAATTATGGCATTTGTTGATTATGTGATTTATATCCACTTTGCCCACAGGAAAAATTATGGCATTTGTTGATTATGTGATTTATATCCACTTTGCCCACAGGAAAAATTGTGGCATTTGTTGATTATGTGATTTATATCCACTTTACCCACAGGAAAAATTATGGCATTTGTTGATTATGTGATTTATATCCACTTTGCCCACAGGAAAAATTGTGGCATTTGTTGATTATGTGATTTATATCCACTTTACCCACAGGGAAAATTATGGCATTTGTTGATTGTGTGATTTATATCCACTTTACCCACAGGAAAAATTATGGCAGTTGTTGATTATGTGATTTATATCCACTTTATCCACAGGAAAAATTGTGGCATTTGTTGATTTTTGTGATTTATATCCACTTTGCCCACAGGAAAAATTATGGCATTTGTTGATTATGTGATTTATATCCACTTTACCCACAGGAAAAATTATGGCATTTGTTGATTATGTGATTTATATCCACTTTACCCACAGGAAAAATTATGGCAGTTGTTTATGTGATTTATATCCACTTTACCCACATGAAAAATTATGGCATTTGTTGATTATGTGATTTATATCCACTTTGCCCACAGGAAAAATTATGGCATTTTTTGATTATGTGATTTATATCCACTTTACCCACAGGAAAAATTATGGCAGTTGTTTATGTGATTTATATCCACTTTACCCACAGGAAAAATTATGGCAGTTGTTTATGTGATTTATATCCACTTTACCCACAGGCAAAATTATGGCAGTTGTTGATTATGTGATTTATATCCACTTTACCCACAGGAAAAATTATGGCATTTGTTGATTATGTGATTGTTACGCACAGATCTTCATTTTTTTTCAAAGTCATTGTATGATCATTTTTTCTCAAAACATTGTATGATCATTTTTTGCTAAAGACATTGTGTAATTAGATTGACTGAAATGTACACTTTAAATTTGTTTCGGTCAAAGCTACATAACTCTGGATATAGAGATTATCATTTAAAATGATGTTACCTCCTCTTGTGTCGAGACACGGTCGGTCCATATTTTTTGTTAGCAAAGTGTGACCATTCTCCTTATTTGGTAGTATCGGTCAACTGTTGTTGGAATGTCTGAAACCTGTGTTGAGGTCTCTGTTCATGTCCAAATAAGGCTCGATCTAGTTAAATCTTATCTGGAATGTTCCTAGATCGTCTGGTTTGATTGCTATTCTTGTAGATGCGTTCTGCGCATGTCCGGACGCAGGGCGTCTGGGAAATTTCTTTATCTTTGAGTCGATGTGAATTTGTGAAGCAGAAAGGACGCGTTTTGGCGTCTCTGTGATTTTGTTAGGGATTAGGAGCCTTTTTGTGAGATAGTTAGCTTACAAGGCCCTTCCCTTGAGTATTCTAAAACCCCTGGAGGCGTATGTTTTCTGTGGTGTGGATTTTCGAAAGAAGGTAATGCCTCATTTACATCCAATCTGTAACTTTACTTATGTTTGACAATGGTCGATCTCTGCTCACGTATGCATTACAGAAAGGAAGGTTCTTCTAATAGATGTCACGCCCCAGGTATCTTCATACCTGAGATCTACATGTACACGGGTCATACTCAACCCGTAGAACAGTCTTATGTTCTATGAACGTCGCTGTGTGTCAGCGATTATGCCTACGTCAAGGTTAGATTTAGGAATGCCTGTAAAGGTCAGTTTGTCCTGCACTCCTGGAATGTTATCCTCGTGCGACTTATGATTTGACTCAGTTAGCACATCTGAACAGTAAGAGGATTTTTGTTGATGTACTTTTGTATTTGGAGCCAACCATATAATACCTTGGTGCCATATCATCATCTTTAGAATATGCCAAATGCATTGATGAACTATGTATGCTGATATTCGTGAATGTCATGACTGTGCTCTATTGTGAACTGGATGTACGTACTTGTATCTGTGACGTCAAAATAAATGATGAAAAACGTCCAGAGCAGTTTACCTATTTATGACTTCACATGTCATACCCTACGTGCTGTAACTCTGTGAACTACATCACTACTCTACACAGCAACAACAACAACAACACAAAACCAGATAGGACACCTTACCTCTTGAACTTTAATACCTGGTGTCGATAGGGGTGGTAATTGAAGTCAGCCTAAATCCACCCTTATCAGTGATTTATATCCACTTTGCCCACAGGAAAAATTATGGCATTTGTTGATTATGTGATTTATATCCACTTTACCCACAGGAAAAATTATGGCATTTGTTGATTATGTGATTTATATCCACTTTACCCACAGGAAAAATTATGGCATTTGTTGATTATGTGATTTATATCCACTTTGCCCACAGGAAAAACAGACCAAGCCTGATATTTATGAATTGACTTCATCAAATAACAGAAATTCCTTCGTGCTGACGGGTTTTGTGGTTACTAAGAAATACACTATAGCTGTAAGTAAGCTTGAATGGTCAGTTGTATGTGACTAGTGGTTCTCATCCTATTTATGAACAGTTGATGAAGCTGGTGAGCCATGTATCAAAATTGACAAGTAAAAATTTATTATAGGAATTCAGCCAAAGGCGTACCACTTAAAATTTTGAATAAGGGAAATGTTATCAACTTTGCCCATCACAATGTTTCCCATGACCCAATTTTGGGTTGCCACCCAAAGGTTGAGAATAACTGTTTGTGATAGAAAAAAGGACTGGTAATGGATGAGATAATAAAAACAGGAATGGTAGTGAGAGTGGGAGACAGATGGAGTTTGAGAGAGATTGAGTGGGAGTGGTTGGGATCTGATATGGTAATATACGACAGATCTCAGAACAGATTTTAAAGAAGGATGAGTGGAAGTGAGAGAGACAGAAATGGATTATAGTAAGATAGAGGTGAAGTGGCATGGAGACAGAGGTGTCTCACAAGTATTAGGCACCAGAGGCAGATCCTACCTTTTACACCCTCCCCCATAAAGAAAGACACTTGCAAGTATTTTTTTAACAGTAAGTTACTATCATAGTAGTGTCTGATGGCATCACAATCCTGGAGGTCACCCGGGGCAGACCCCCATAGCTCGCCACTGCATGGAAAGAGATGAAGTGGAAATGGAGAGAGATGATGTGGTAGTGGGGGAAAGGATAGAGTGTAAGTGAGATAGGTATGAAGTGGTGTGGGAGAGAGATGTAGTGAGGGAAAAGATACAGTGTAAGTGAGATAGGTATGAAATGGTGTGGGAGAGAGATGTAGTGAGGAAAAAGATACAGTGTAAGTGAGATAGATGTGAAGTGGTGCAGGAGAGAAATAGAGTGGGGGGGGGGGGAATATAGTTAAGTGAGACAGATATGAAGTGGTAAAGGAGAGGGGAATGAAATGGGACTGGAAGTGGTGAAGGGTAAAGTGTGAGAGAAAGATGGGGTGGTGTAGGAGAGATCTGGACTGGAAGTGGTGAAGGGTAAAGTGTGAGAGAAAGATGGGGTAGTGTAGGAGAGATCTGGAGTGGAAGTGGTGAAGGGTAAAGTGTGAGAGAAAGATGGGGTGGTGTAGGAGAGATCTGGAGTGGAAGTGGTGAAGGGTAAAGTGTGAGAGAAAGATGGGGTAGTATAGGAGAGATCTGGAGTGGAAGTGGTGAAGGGTAAAGTGTGAGAGAAAGATAAGGTGGTGTAGGAGAGATCTGGAGTGGAAGTGGGAGAGAGCTAGAATGTAAGAAAGATTGGAAGAGAAAGGATGTAATGTGGAAGTGAGATGAACTGGTTAGAGAGGGAGAGATGGCATCTGAGTGGAGGAGAGATGACATGCAGTGGGAGTAAGTAAGAGTAAGAATGTGAGAGACATGGCATACAAGTGGAGGTAGAGATTTAGTGATGTGGGTTAGCGTTGGGGCAAGAAATGTGAGACACATAGCATGGAAGTGGAGGTAGAGATTTAGTGATGTGAGATAACGTTGGGGCAAGAAATGGGAGAGACATGGCATACAAGTGGAGGTAGAGATTTAGTGATGTGGGTTAGCGTTGGGGCAAGAAATGGGAGAGACATGGCATACAAGTGGAGGTAGAGATTTAGTGATGTGGGTTAGCGTTGGGGCAAGAAATGGGAGAGACATGGCATACAAGTGGAGGTAGAGATTTAGTGATGTGGGTTAGCGTTGGGGCAAGAAATGTGAGACACATAGCATGGAAGTGGAGGTAGAGATTTAGTGATGTGAGATAACGTTGGGGCAAGAAATGGGAGAGACATAGCATGGAAGTGGAGGTAGAGATTTAGTGATGTGAGATAACGTTGGGGCAAGAAATGGGAGAGACATGGCATACAAGTGGAGGTAGAGATTTAGTGATGTGGGTTAGCGTTGGGGCAAGAAATGTGAGACACATAGCATGGAAGTGGAGGTAGAGATTTAGTGATGTGAGATAACGTTGGGGCAAGAAATGTGAGACACATAGCATGGAAGTGGAGGTAGAGATTTAGTGATGTGGGTTAGCATTGGGGCAAGAAATGGGAGAGACATGGCATACAAGTGGAGGTAGAGATTTAGTGATGTGAGATAACGTTGGGGCAAGAAATGTGAGACACATAGCATGGAAGTGGAGGTAGAGATTTAGTGATGTGGGTTAGCGTTGGGGCAAGAAATGGGAGAGACATGGCATACAAGTGGAGGTAGAGATTTATTGATGTGGGTTAGCGTTGGGGCAAGAAATGTGAGACACATAGCATGGAAGTGGAGGTAGAGATTTAGTGATGTGGTTTAGCGTTGGGGCAAGAAATGTGAGACACATAGCATGGAAGTGGAGGTAGAGATTTAGTGATGTGGGTTAGCGTTGGGGCAAGAAATGTGAGACACATAGCATGGAAGTGGAGGTAGAGATTTAGTGATGTGACATAACGTTGGGGCAAGAAATGTGAGACACATAGCATGGAAGTGGACGTAGAGATTTAGTGATGTGGGTTAGCATTGGGGCAAGAAATGTGAGACACATAGCATGGAAGTGGAGGTAGAGATTTAGTGATGTGGGTTAGCGTTGGGGCAAGAAATGTGAGACACATAGCATGGAAGTGGAGGTAGAGATTTAGTGATGTGAGATAACGTTGGGGCAAGAAATGGGAGAGACATAGCATGGAAGTGGAGGTAGAGATTTAGTGATGTGAGATAACGTTGGGGCAAGAAATGGGAGAGACATGGCATACAAGTGGAGGTAGAGATTTAGTGATGTGGGTTAGCGTTGGGGCAAGAAATGTGAGACACATAGCATGGAAGTGGAGGTAGAGATTTAGTGATGCGAGATAACGTTGGGGCAAGAAATGTGAGACACATAGCATGGAAGTGGAGATAGAGATTTAGTGATGTGAGATAACGTTGGGGCAAGAAATGTGAGACACATAGCATGGAAGTGGAGGTAGAGATTTAGTGATGTGAGATAACGTTGGGGCAAGAAATGTGAGACACATAACATGGAAGTGTAGATAGAGATTTAGTGATGTAAGATAACGTTGGGGCAAGAAATGGGAGAGACATGGCATACAAGTGGAGGTAGAGATTTAGTGATGTGGGTTAGCGTTGGGGCAAGAAATGTGAGACATATAACATGGAAGTGGAGGTAGAGATTTAGTGATGTGAGATAACGTTGGGGCAAGAAATGGGAGAGACATGGCATGGAAGTGGAGATAGAGATTTAGTGATGTAAGATAACGTTGGGGCAAGAAATGGGAGAGACATGGCATACAAGTGGAGGTAGAGATTTAGTGATGTGGGTTAGCGTTGGGGCAAGAAATGTGAGACACATAGCATGGAAGTGGAGATAGAGATTTAGTGATGTGAGATAACGTTGGGGCAAGAAATGGGAGAGACATGGCATGGAAGTGGAGATAGAGATTTAGTGATGTGAGATAACGTTGGGGCAAGAAATGGGAGAGACATGGCATGGAAGTGGAGGTAGAGATTTAGTGATGTAGGATAGCATTGGGGCAAGAAATGGGAGAGACATGGCATGGAAGCAGGTGAGATATTAAATTATGTGGTAAAGATTAATGGCGTGAGAGAGTAAGAATAGGAAAGAAATGGAATGAAAGAGGGGTTTTGGTATTTTAAGGACAATTTTCATTGCACACAGATGGGAAAGAGATATGTTGATAGTGGGGGGAAAGATAATGTGTTAAGTGAGATCAATTGTGATGAAAGAGAGGAAGATATTTAATGATGTGGAAGAGAGTTAGAATGAGAATGAATGACACATGGCATGAAAGTGGAGGCAGAGGTTGAGTGGTGAGGGACAGAGGTAGAGTGTTGAATGGGGGAAAGATGGGATGGTAGTGGAGAGATTGAGTGTTGTAAGAGAGAGAGAGAGTGAAAATGAGAGAGATGGCATGGTTGTGGGAGAGAGAGAGTAGAAGTAATAATGGGAGAGAGATGACTTGGACATGGAGGAGAGATTAGAAGCGATAATGGGAGATTGGAGAGGGATTGAATGGCGTGGAAGAGTTGAAGTGAGAATGAGTGAAAGATGGGATGGAAGTGGGGGACAGATTCAATAGTATGGGACAGATCTGTCATAGAAGTGGGACCATTTACTAGTATTACTTACACTATTATTCGTTGAATTATTAATCCATTTATTATTGTCACACTTCTTATACACCTCAGGTTATGGCCAAGAATGAGAAATACAATGGAAGCTTCTCAAATGATACATGGGTGACAGTCGAAGCAAGAAGTAAGTCTGTGAATTCATTCTTGGCTAGAAAAAAGTTGTATTTCATTGGTGTTCAGTTGTTTACAAATCCTTTGATTACACAACATAAACTTGAGCTTTAACTGGAAATTGAAAATGTTTTCTATAGTTATATTTAATAATTGATATTACAAATATTTCTTATCTTTTATCTTCACTCTTCAGCTCCCCAACTAGTATCGGACTTCAACAAACTTATACCAAGTTTTTGTGTCCTGTGCCATCAGCTCAAGGTCGTTCCATGTTTTCTTCATGTCTATCTCCAGTTCTCTTCTCCATGTATTTTTTTAGTCTTCCTCTACCTCTCTAACCCTGGTGATTCCAAGACAAGAACTGTCTGATAAGGCAGTCCAGAAGTTTCCTCAGTGTCCATCTGTGTCTTGTTCTCATCTCTTGTTCTACTGACACGTGTTGTCTGATAAGGCAGTCAAGAAGTTTCCTCAATGTCCATCTCCTGTGTCTTGTTCTACTGACACTTGTCATTGTTTTTGTCATCCATTCCACATTAGTTGTCTTGTCATACCACTTCAATCCTTCTATTCTACGCAAACATCCATTTATGAAAGTCTGTGTGTTTTTGGTTGTTATTTTTGTTATTCTCCATGTTTCTTAGACATACAATAGGACAGACTTGGCATTTTATTGGAAGAGTAAGATTTTTGTGTTGGACCTGATTTCTTTTGATCGCCATATGATTCCCAGTGCAAGGAACGAACAAACTTTATTTATTTATTTTCAAAGGGTTAAGAATTGGGTGTGCAGGCCCATCTAACATTCTGCCCTTCCACTCTCATTTAGCTTGCATACTATATCCTTTCATTCCCACAAGTTACTTTAAGCATTAAGGTAAAAGCATACAACATTATAAAGATAATATAACAACATACATTGACAGTACCCAATCGTAACCAAAATAAAGTATGTTTTTTTTAAAACAAAAACAAACAAGAATGTAATTAAAAGAAGAAAGAAAAAACCATAACAAAGGCAAAAACAAATAACAAAACATCTATACAGTAAATCAGAAAATAATTTGAATATAATCATTAGGGTAGTACAGAATCAGAACTCCTGAAATTTTTGAACTGTCTGCTATTGAGTGAGTAGGGACTCCATGTGTTTTTCTTTGCCCTCCCAAACTCAATAGCAGAATCAGATAGAACGAACGAACTTTATCTTCAAAGGGTTTAGAATTGGGCACGCAGGTCTGTCTAACATTATGCTCATCCTTTCTCTCGTCTCCCATGCTGAATCCATATATCCTACACATGCAATTTAAATGTTATTTTTAAAATAAAAATAAATGCAATAAAAAGTAAAATCTCAACATTGTAACAGTATAACAGTTACACACATTTACATGACCTTATCATAATCAGTAATGAACAGGTCAGAATAATCCTTAAAAAATACACATGATTTGGCAATAAAACTAAATTAGGGTGGCATGTAATCTGCACTCATGATGTATTTGAAAAGTCTGTGATTGAATATGGTCTAAGCGTGCCTTTTAGATTGTGTGGAAGTGTTGCAGACAAAGATTAATGGGATAGAGAATCTCCACTAATGTCGCAGGGTTCTTTACTAAATATTAATGTTAAGAAGGTGGTGTGAATCTCCCCATGTTGTGTTAGTGAGTGGTCTGTAGGGTTTCTTGTTGTTTGGTGATGGCTTGTTCCACAGATGAGCAGCAGAAAATGCTTAACTTTTCTTGAATAAGTCAAGCCTTGGCTTGGGCACGTGTAATATGTTTAAGAGTTGGCTGCGTCTTCCGTTGTATTTTAAAATATGCCACAGATACTGTCGTGAAATATTCTAATCCACATATATAAATTATCAGGAAAATATAAAGCCTAACAAATACATTTAATAAAGGAAGAAGAATGGTAAAGAACAGTGCTGTCACAATGACAGTACTCGAAATCCCCTTTGTTTTATGCTTCGTCTGCAAATTGTAACGTTTCCACGTTAAATATAAGCCACTGCATAAATACAAGCGGGTATTGCATTTCTAAGAAAAACATTGAGAGGCACACTGCGTAATGACCTAAATTAATCCTAACATTAATTATACTACGTTACCAAAACGAACGAACAGAGGGACTAAAGAATAGAAAGAAGGGAGGGCTGAAAATCAGGAACGCATGCAAAATTAAACACGCGTCTCGCTATTAATGCCACCCCAACAAGCGTAACGCGATACACAATTACTACTATCACGCGTGTAAGGCCACATGCACTAACTTTTTCAGACGGACAGTGATAAAAACACTAACCTTCCCAGAGTTAGGTTTTAAAATCCTGGAAAACGCTTATTAGAAAAGATAACATTAGATGGGTTTACGTTTGAAAACATTACAGTACCCAGACAGCATATCTTCGAAACAGGAGGTAGAAGAAATTGCATATGTTGAACGCAGCCACTTAGCTCTTTTAAATTTGTATATTTGGGTTCCTTAGGGCTTGCTGACAAAGAATATGTAAAACGTTACGCAAATAGTCTAGGAATTAACAAGTTATAGCCAAAATAAAATGATGGTGCTGTCAGACAACACCCAAAATCAGAATCGCTCAGTGGTAGATTTTTTAAACCACCATTGTACGGGAAATGGGCCACAAGTTACATTTGAACTGATTGGCTGGAATGATATGTAAGGCTACACATGATTAGTCGGACTATAAATGCTATCCTTGGTTGTTAGGGGAGACGTAGGAAGGTAAAATTTTTTCAAACACTTGTCGAAACGTGGCTCCATTGGCCAGACTCGCTGATATAATCACTTAGGAGCGTTAGTTCGAGACCACTAGTTCAAATAAGCTTGATAAAGCAACAGTGCGTTGAAGCCAGCTCATATTTTTGCTAAATAAAAGCCTGGAACATAAGCAGATGGGAATTTGTGCCAGTATTTGTGCCAGAATTCATTGCTAGTCAACGTATCTGTGTTTATTTCCATAAATTGTGGGACCGTGGTCTTGACGTTATTGAGCAGCACCTGGTCAGAGCTTTGCTGAATCCAGAGTCGGACAGCATACTCCTTGGTCCATTTAGCTATCAGTGAGGTGTCTCCAGAGCCCAGGGGAGAAATCGAGCAGAGGAGTCTTTTCCTGCCGCCATCACGCAAGATAAGCTGATGTGGCCAGCTGAGCTCAACATTATGTACCCCCATCTTAAAATGACATTGTAAAAATAACATTAAGAGGGGAATTAAATTGTTTTAATATCAGGAACTGAGAACATCTCCAATACTAGTTCCAATAAAGACAAACTATTGAAGTCATGATGACAAATACCAACAGAGCTTGAACAAAACAAAACCAGTATTACCTCATATTACTACTACACAACTGACACACATAGGATACTTTTAATAGTATATGTCACTACAATATTCATATTGATAAATTCTGTACATATAACTTGTAATTAAAATTGATTGTGATTCCTGGTTCCCTTTGTATTTGAATCAGGACACATATACATTCATGACAGCAATGAATACATATTGTTATTTGAAAAGTTATCAGTGACTCCTTTAAGATATCCTTGTAGAGTGTTTTATGTATGTGAGTGTCACAGTGTTGTCAAGTGTAGTGGAATAAATTAAATTGTTTATCTGTCTGTTGTTGTTTTGACTTACACTTCATCATACACATACCCTAGACATATAACGTAGTCATCACACTATTCCAGAATAATTCTGACTGAGGTATACATATGTGGCAGCAAGTAAGGTTATATATAATACACTACTCTTATTAGATATATATATACCTTCACAGCTGATCTCAGTCAGTACACTAAGTCCCCTATAAATATTTATAACATCCCACTTCACCACAGATACGTTGGAGCATTCTGCGGTAGGATATTGTGAATGAATTTGGCCTTGGTTGAAGAGGAAGCGCTTTCTTAGAGGTATTATGTTATGATGTTTAAATAGGTCTACTAACTGTGTTAGGTGTTTGTCAGAAACTAGGCACACTGCACGTTTTTGTAATGAATGGAGTCTTTTTGTGTTGGACATAGAGCAGCCATCCCAGATTGTGGAGCAATAGTCTAGGCATGTTTGTATTTGGGATATATAGAACATTTTCCTTGTCTTCTCATTTACTTGTGTAAATAGTACAGTCATCGACAAATTGGTTGCAGGATGAGTGCTTGATATGTAGTGGCAGATCTTTTATGTATACGGCAAAAAGTAGGGGACCTAGAATTGAACGCTGAGGAACACCAGTATCAATCAAAGTTGGGCTTGACAAGGAATTATTGTAACACACTACTTGCTGTCTGTCGGACAGGAATGATTTAAATAATGACACTAGTTTAAAGTTAACTTTCATTGTTTCTAATGTTCTTATTAAAATAACGTGATCTATCATATCGAATGCTTTTCTAACGTCTACAAAGATTGCTCCACATATGTTATCGTTATTGATGTTGAGGTGCCAATTATCTATCATCTTAGTTAGAGCTGTGTGGCATGAATGCTTTTGTCTAAATCCTGACTGACTGTCAATTAGCAAGTCATTGCTAACTAAGTACTGTAGTGTTGTTTTATGTATGTGTTTTTATAGTGGTTTAGAAAGCGATGATAAAAGAGAAATTGGTCTATAGTTACAGAGATTATTATTATCTGATGAACCAGGTTTGAAAAGGGGATATACTTTGGCGATTTTAAAGGTCGAAGGAAAAATACTCTTAGCGTACATTGATTTTATATATATATATATATATATATATATATATATATATATATATATATATATATATATATATATATATATATATATATATATATATATATATATATATATATACGAGGGACGGTCAAAAAGTAATGCCTCGTAATTTTTAATTTCATTCAGTAGGCAAGAAAACAGATAAAATTCACATTGAAATGTAGCCCCAAGTCTGAACTTCAAAAATTCATTTCTCAATGTAGTCTCCGTTATTTGTTACAGTTTTTGTCCATCTTCTCACAAGGGCATGTATCCCCGCACGGTAAAAATTTGTGTCCTTTTTCCTAAACCACTGGCATATGGCGCGTTTAAGGGTCTCGGTGTCCTCAAAGTGATGTCCGCGAAGATCTTCTTTCAGTGGTCCAAACAGATGGAAGTCAGAAGGTGCAAGATCGGGACTGTAAGGGGGATGTGGTAATAATGTCCAGCCAAATTCTGCAATCGCATCAATGGTGCGTTTAGCGGTGTGTGGCGTGGCATTATCGTGCAACAGAAGTGCAGTTCTCTGATCTTTTAATGGGTAAAATCGCTGAATACGACCTCTAAGCTTCTTCAAAGTTTCAATGTAATGGTCTGCATTCACTGTGTTTCCCTGTTCCAAGAAGTCGAGAAGAATCACACCCTTCTCATCCCAAAACACGGAGGCCATAACTTTCCCTACAGATGGTGAACTTTTGAACTTCTTTCTTGTCGGCGATGTTGTGTGATGCCATTCCATTGACTGCCTCTTGGATTCTGGTTTAAAAAAATGAACCCAAGTCTCATCACCTGTCACAATATTCGATAAAAACTCTTCTCCTTCAGTTTCGCAACGGTGCAGGAGGTTGATGGCAATGGTTTTCCTTGTTTCTTTATGTCTGTCTGTCAGCATTCTGGGTACCCACCGTGCACAAACTTTTGAATAACCCAGGTATTTAATGATGTTCTGGACACTGCCTTTACTAATGGACAACATGGAAGAAAGTTCATCCAGTGTTACCCGACGGTCACCACGAATGACGCCATCAACTCGATGAATGTTGTGTGGAGTCACTGTGGTAGACGGGCGGCCAGTCCGCTTTGCGTCAGCCATTGAGGATTGACCTACTTCAGCTTCGTCACAACAATGTACCCAACGTCAGACAGTGCTAACATCCACTGTTGAATCTCCATAAACATTCTTCAAACGTTCGTGGATGCGAATTGGGGTCTCGCCTTCAGCATTGAGGAATTCTATGACATAACGTTGTTTTAACCGAACGTCTTTGGCAGCCATTTTTAAACTGTTACAGTGGTGCCACCTGTTACTGAAACAGGTTGGTAATGCTATACAGTGCAGAAGAGTGTTTGAGGAATCCTGCTAAATTTACAAATTGCACACCGATGCAGTATTTACATACATAAAAAATAGGAGGCATTACTTTTTGACCTTCCCTCGTATATATATATATATATATTTCTTCTCTTTACGAATTAAATATTGAACCTTGTTCCTTTGTTCCACTTTATGTGCTGAGGTCCTTATTTTTATGCGCTTGATCTCTGCCTCATGTTTTCCAGCACTTCTTGTGTGATCCATGGAGATTTTATTTGTTATTTGACAAGAATGTCGTTAGCTGGTATGTGCTTGTCAAACACATTATAAAAAATCTTCATCCAGTATGCAATAGCGTCATCCAGATCAGGAAGCTGGTAAACACTGGCGAGAGGTGCACTTAGCAAGTCATTTAAAAATAATTCCCTATTAAAATTTTTGAAACTTCTAAATTTTATACTTATATGTTTATTTTTGGGAACTTTACATTTATTCTTTGACCATGTGCAGCATACTGGATAGTGGTCACTCATTGCAATAGTAGGGACAGAGCATTCTATGACACTTTCTGAGCAGGTTACGGAGATGTGGTCGATAGCTCCTCTAGCCTTTTGTATTCTTATTTTGAAATTATCTGTCCCTCCAACTGTGTCTATGTTGCTGCTAAGGTACAAACAAGTTTCTAAAAATTCTACTGGTGTTTCTGTAAATGCAATTTTCTTATAATTTCCTGCATTTATTTTCAGATTTAAAGTCAAAACATTACAGATTAAAAGTCCAAATGTCACAGATTTAAAGTAAAAATTTCATATGTTTAAAATCAAAACATCACAGATTAAAAGTCAAACTGTCGCAAATTTAAAGTAAAAATGTTACAGATTTAAAGTCAAACTGTCACAGATTTAAAGTCAAAATGTTACAGATTTAAAGTCAAAATGTCACAGATTTAAAGTAAAAATGTTACAGATTTAAAGTCAAACTGTCACAGATTTAAAGTTGAAATTGTTTTCTCTACAAGATGGTAACTGTTACACATTTACTATTAAAGCTATTTCAGCTTTCAAGCTAAAATAATCATTATTTTAAGGTTAAATCAACCCAGTTTCAGAATTCTAAATGCTCAAGTGAGCAGTTGGCTAGAGTGGTTGGAGCTCTGGCCTCTCATGGCAAAAGTACAAAGTTTGAAACACACTGGTGTCATGCTCTGCACTATCCAGCCATAAATGGATACCTGACTCTTTACTAGACTCTGCTCTTGAATTAGGAAAGGCAAAGGCAGCAAGGAAAGGAAATGATCACCTCTCAGAGCTTGACCTAGTACATTGAAGTCTTTAACACCTCACTCCACAACTGCAGTTTCCGCTACTGGATGACCTTTACTCTTTATTTGTTAAATGTTTAAGAAGATGAAGGCACATATATAAAATATTGTTATAATTGTAACATGAAATATATTTTATAACAATTAAATATGAGTTATTTTTATAACAGTTAAATGTGAGTTATTTTTATAACAGTTACATGCGTGTTATTGTTTTAACAGTATATGTGAGTTATTTTGATAACAGTTACATGCGAGTTATTGTTTTAACAGTATATGTGAGTTATTTTTAATATAACAGTTACATGTGAGTTATTTTTATAACAGTTACAAAAAAAATTTTTTTGCGTTATTAGCACATAAACACATGTTTTTATAATATATAACATAGACTTTTTTTTCCATAACTAAGTTCATAATGGACATGTCAGTGATCTATTTTCCCCACTATATAAAGATTAACAAATACAGCTACAGCATATAGAACTCCAGAAGATGCTGGCAGTGGATAGGGCATATATTAAAGAAACCTATTGACAGCTTTACAAGGCAGTCCTTATTCTGGAACTCCCAGGGTTAAAGAACAAGATGGAAGCCACAATAACCTCATAGAGAAGGCAGCTAGAGACAGGGCATCAAAGGGTTAAAGAACAAGAGGGAAGCCACAATAACCTCATAGAGAAGGCAGCTAGAGACAGGGCATCAAAGGGTTAAAGAACAAGAGGTAAGCCACAATAACCTTATAGAGAAGGCAGCTAGAGACAGGGCATCAAAGGGTTAAAGAACAAGAGGGAAGCCACAATAACCTCATAGAGAAGGTAGCTAGAGACAGGCATCAAAGGGTTAAAGAAGACATGTAATAACTTTAAGTGGATGACACTGAACATGAAGGATTGACTTAAGTTTGTTGAAATGTTCTTTACAGAAGTCTGGAACTGCTGATGCAGTGTTTATGCAAGAATAATGCATGCTGCTGTTTAGTATGAGTAGCACTGTCTTAAAGACTTCATCAGTATTTTCTAATGGAATGTTACGTCATAAAGATCAGAAAGCAGGTATCTGAGAAAGGTGGTTGAAGTAACAAGAAGAGACATGGACCCCAACCAGATGATACGCCAAGGCCTAAAAACCCAACCCCTGCAGACCCAAGTAGAACAGCCCCAACTAAGATACTCGTAGTTTGGCCATGTCAGCAGAATGGGAGAAGATCGGCTACCATGACAAGTATGGGAAACTAAGATCCAGGGATCCAGACCTCCAGGACAACCCAGAGTCCACTGGGAGGACAACATTAGACAATCTCTGAAGGACCAAGGACTAGAATGGAACCAGGCCAGGAGGAAGACAGCCAATAGGATGCCTGGATAGTATGGCGCTCTCTCTTCCAAACTTCTACACGTCACGGTAGAAGGGGAATAACTAAGTAATTAAGTATGTTAGGTCATCATCACCAATCTGTTATGATTTGCTTCAGGACCACGCCTCTTGGAAAAGTACAAAAATGACTCCAGTCTTATCAGAAAACATAAAGATCCCAACAAGGAAGAGACTGAGATTAGCATTATGGTGTGTGCCTCTTGTCTAATCAACGATGACCAGGGGAAAGTGCAACATGCAGGACTGATAGTGTGTGTCCAAGGTGATCAAAATCAGTGTCTTGGCACAGGTGAGTTAATATTACATAATCATAACCACTAATAATTCAGGTGAAATTAACTAAGTAATTACAGTGATTTAAGTCATATTCATAGTTATATGCAGTTTTAGATCTCTGCACCTGCGGCACCAGCCCGATGACAGTCGAACATCTGCTCCAGACCTGCCCAACCTACAGCAATGAACGGAGTAGCATATGGCAAAAACCCACTTCTATCAACGAAAAACTGTTTGGAGATGTCAGGAACCTTGAGTTGACTACTGCCTTTATTAAAGTCATTAATGTGGAAGTCTGAAGGCTATCGAGGAGGAAGAAGAAGATATGCAGTTTTAATCATTCTGATGAAGCAGATGAGATTATAAAATGTCATATTTAATCATAATAATTATCAATCAGTCAATTTTCTTTAGCTCCAAAAGTAGTATAGACCTTGAACCAACATATGCCAAGACTTCCTGTCACATGACATCAGGTCAAGGTCTTTCCATGTCTTCATCATTTTCATTTCTGCCTCCGGTTCTCTTCTCCACGTGTTTTTGGGTCTACTTTTGCCTCTCTCACCGTGGGGATTCCTGAACAAGGACTGCCTTGTAATGCTATGATCAGATTTACTCAATGTGTGTTCAGTCAGTTACCAGCATCTTCTCATTTCTTCTTCTACTGACACTTGTCTAGTTCTTGTCATTAGTTCCACTTTGGTGATCTTGTCGCACCATCTCAATCTTTCTATTCTACGCAAGCACCCATTTATGGAGCGTCAGATTGACTGAGTGGTTAGAGAGCTGGTCTCTCACAGCAGAGGTCCCTGTTTGAACATGCTCCAGTCTACCCAGATGTATATGTGTACCTTACTTTCCTCTTGAGTTAAAGAAGGAAAAGGCAGTGAGGAAGGAAGCTGGTCACCCCACCTCTCATTGCTGGATTTAGTATAGTGAAGTCTCTAACATTTCAACCCCTATGGCAATATCTGCTATGAGACTACTTTTACCCATTTATAAAAGTCTAGCTTTGGTGTCGTCCACATATGACGTGACACAATTTTTGCCATTTTTTTAACCCCTCATGTCACATTTTGTCACAAAAACCCAGATACTAGGTAGTACCTAGTGGAAGATTTCACTGAAATTATCCAACAGGAGAAGCATAAGGCTTTTAGGATAGTAACAAAAAAATGTTAAGAAAGCTTTTAATAAAAATAAAAGAACAGCAGATCAAAACGCTTGCTTGCAAGAATTATCTTTCTTCTTCGATCACCCTCAGACGTCAACTTAAATATGTTCAAAGATCACCCTCAGACGTCAACTTAAATATGTTCAAAGATCACCCTCAGACGTCAACTTAAATATGTTCAAAGACTCTCAGACGTCAACTTAAATATGTTCAAAGATCACCCTCAGACGTCAACTTAAATATGTTCAAAGACTCTCAGACGTCAACTTAAATATGTTCAAAGACTCTCAGACGTCAACTTGAATATTTTCAAAGATCACCCTGAGACGTCAACTTAAATATGTTCAAAGACTCTCAGACGTCAACTTAAATATGTTCAAAGATCACCCTCAGACATCAATTTAAATATGTTCAAAGACTCTCATACATCAACTTAAATATGTTCGAAGATCACCCTCAGACGTCAACTTAAATATATTCAAAGATCACCCTCAGACGTCAACTTAAATATGTTCAAAGATCACCCTCAGACCTCAACTTAAATATATTCAAAGATCACCCTCAGACGTCAACTTAAATATGTTCAAAGATCACCCTCAGACATCAACTTAAATATGTTTCAAGATCACCCTCAGACGTCAACTTAAATATATTCAAAGATCACCCTCAGACGTCAACTTAAATATGTTCAAAGATCACCCTCAGATGTCAACTTAAATATGTTCAAAGATCACCCTCAGACGTCAACTTAAATATGTTCAAAGATCACCCTCAGACGTCAACTTAAATATATTCAAAGATCACCCTCAGACGTCAACTTAAATATGTTCAAAGATCACCCTCAAATGTCAACTTAAATATGTTCAAAGATCACCCTCAGACGTCAACTTAAATATATTCAAAGATCACCCTCAGACGTCAACTTAAATATGTTCAAACTACACAGCACTGGGTCAAGGGCAAGAGCCGAAATGGTGTGCATCAATAACAACAACAACAACTCTCCAAAACTTCCTGTCTCTAGGATTGTTTATTAGTTCTGTTATTGACTTCTGTCCATGCCATGACGTCAAACTTCCTGTCTCTAGGATTGTTTATTAGTTCCGTTATTGACTTCTGTCCATGCCATGACGTCAAACTTCCTGTCTCTAGGATTGTTTATTAGTTCTATTATTGACTTCTGTCCATGCGATGACGTCAAACTTCCTGTCTCTAGGATTGTTTATTAGTTCTGTTATTGACTTCTGTCCATGCCATGACATCAAACTTCCTGTCTCTAGGATTGTTTATTAGTTCCGTTATTGACTTCTGTCCATGCCATGACGTCAAACTTCCTGTCTCTAGGATTGTTTATTAGTTCTGTTATTGACTTCTGTCCATGCCATGACGTCAAACTTCCTGTCTCTAGGATTGTTTATTAGTTCTGTTATTGACTTCTGTCCATGCCATGACGTCAAACTTCCTGTCTCTAGGATTGTTTATTAGTTCTATTATTGACTTCTGTCCATGCCATGACGTCAAACTTCCTGTCTCTAGGATTGTTTATTAGTTCTGTTATTGACTTCTGTCCATGCCATGACGTCAAACTTCCTGTCTCTAGGATTGTTTATTAGTTCTGTTATTGACTTCTGTCCATGCCATGACGTCAAACTTCCTGTCTCTAGGATTGTTTATTAGTTCTATTATTGACTTCTGTCCATGCCATGACGTCAAACTTCCTGTCTCTAGGATTGTTTATTAGTTCTGTTATTGACTTCTGTCCATGCCATGACGTCAAACTTCCTGTCTCTAGGATTGTTTATTAGTTCTGTTATTGACTTCTGTCCATGCCATGACGTCAAACTTCCTGTCTCTAGGATTGTTTATTAGTTCTGTTATTGACTTCTGTCCATGCCATGACGTCAAACTTCCTGTCTCTAGGATTGTTTATTAGTTCTATTATTGACTTCTGTCCATGCCATGACGTCAAACTTCCTGTCTCTAGGATTGTTTATTAGTTCTGTTATTGACTTCTGTCCATGCCATGACGTCAAACTTCCTGTCTCTAGGATTGTTTATTAGTTCTATTATTGACTTCTGTCCATGCCATGACGTCAAACTTCCTGTCTCTAGGATTGTTTATTAGTTCTGTTATTGACTTCTGTCCATGCCATGACGTCAAACTTCCTGTCTCTAGGATTGTTTATTAGTTCTATTATTGACTTCTGTCCATGCCATGACGTCAAACTTCCTGTCTCTAGGATTGTTTATTAGTTCTATTATTGACTTCTGTCCATGCCATGACGTCAAACTTCCTGTCTCTAGGATTGTTTATTAGTTCTATTATTGACTTCTGTCCATGCCATGACGTCAAACTTCCTGTCTCTAGGATTGTTTATTAGTTCTGTTATTGACTTCTGTCCATGCCATGATGTCAAACTTCCTGTCTCTAGGATTGTTTATTAGTTCTATTATTGACTTCTGTCCATGCCATGACGTCAAACTTCCTGTCTCTAGGATTGTTTATTAGTTCTGTTATTGACTTCTGTCCATGCCATGATGTCAAACTTCCTGTCTCTAGGATTGTTTATTAGTTCTGTTATTGACTTCTGTCCATGCCATGATGTCAAACTTCCTGTCTCTAGGATTGTTTATTAGTTGTGTTATTGACTTCTGTCCATGCCATGACATCAAACTTCCTGTCTCTTGGATTGTTTATTAGTTCTGTTATTGACTTCTGTCCATGCCATGATGTCAAACTTCCTGTCTCTAGGATTGTTTATTAGTTCTGTTATTGACTTCTGTCCATGCCATGATGTCAAACTTCCTGTCTCTAGGATTGTTTATTAGTTCTGTTATTGACTTCTGTCCATGCCATGATGTCAAACTTCCTGTCTCTAGGATTGTTTATTAGTTCTGTTATTGACTTCTGTCCATGCCATGACATCAAACTTCCTGTCTCTAGGATTGTTTATTAGTTCCGTTATTGACTTCTGTCCATGCCATGATGTCAAACTTCCTATCTCTAGGATTGTTTATTAGTTCTATTATTGACTTCTGTCCATGCCATGACGTCAAACTTCCTGTCTCTAGGATTGTTTATTAGCTCTGTTATTGACTTCTGTCCATGCCATGACGTCAAACTTCCCGTCTCTAGGATTGTTTATTAGTTCTGTTATTGACTTCTGTCCATGCCATGATGTCAAACTTCCTGTCTCTAGGATTGTTTATTAGTTCTGTTATTGACTTCTGTCCATGCCATGACGTCAAACTTCCTGTCTCTAGGATTGTTTATTAGTTCTGTTATTGACTTCTGTCCATGCCATGATGTCAAACTTCCTGTCTCTAGGATTGTTTATTAGTTCTGTTATTGACTTCTGTCCATGCCATGACGTCAAACTTCCTGTCTCTAGGATTGTTTATTAGTTCTGTTATTGACATCTGTCCATGCCATAATGTCAAACTTCCTGTCTCTAGGATTGTTTATTAGTTCTGTTATTGACTTCTGTCCATGCCATGACGTCAAACTTCCTGTCTCTAGGATTGTTTATTAGTTCTGTTATTGACTTCTGTCCATGCCATGACGTCAAACTTCCTGTCTCTAGGATTGTTTATTAGTTCTGTTATTGACTTCTGTCCATGCCATGACGTCAAACTTCCTGTCTCTAGGATTGTTTATTAGTTCTGTTATTGATTTCTGTCCATGCCATGATGTCAAACTTCCTGTCTCTAGGATTGTTTATTAGTTCTGTTATTGACTTCTGTCCATGCCATGACGTCAAACTTCCTGTCTCTAGGATTGTTTATTAGTTCTGTTATTGACTTCTGTCCATGCCATGATGTCAAACTTCCTGTCTCTAGGATTGTTTATTAGTTCTGTTATTGACTTCTGTCCATGCCATGACGTCAAACTTCCTGTCTCTAGGATTGTTTATTAGTTCTGTTATTGACATCTGTCCATGCCATAATGTCAAACTTCCTGTCTCTAGGATTGTTTATTAGTTCTGTTATTGACTTCTGTCCATGCCATGACATCAAACTTCCTGTCTCTAGGATTGTTTATTAGTTCTGTTATTGACTTCTGTCCATGCCATGACGTCAAACTTCCTGTCTCTAGGATTGTTTATTAGTTCTGTTATTGACTTCTGTCCATGCCATGACGTCAAACTTCCTGTCTCTAGGATTGTTTATTAGTTCTGTTATTGACTTCTGTCCATGCCATGATGTCAAACTTCCTGTCTCTAGGATTGTTTATTAGTTCTGTTATTGACTTCTGTCCATGCCATGACGTCAAACTTCCTGTCTCTAGGATTGTTTATTAGTTCTATTATTGACTTCTGTCCATGCCATGACGTCAAACTTCCTGTCTCTAGGATTGTTTATTAGTTCTGTTATTGATTTCTGTCCATGCCATGATGTCAAACTTCCTGTCTCTAGGATTGTTTATTAGTTCTGTTATTGACTTCTGTCCATGCCATGATGTCAAACTTCCTGTCTCTAGGATTGTTTATTAGTTGTGTTATTGACTTCTGTCCATGCCATGACATCAAACTTCCTGTCTCTTGGATTGTTTATTAGTTCTGTTATTGACTTCTGTCCATGCCATGATGTCAAACTTCCTGTCTCTAGGATTGTTTATTAGTTCTGTTATTGACTTCTGTCCATGCCATGATGTCAAACTTCCTGTCTCTAGGATTGTTTATTAGTTCTGTTATTGACTTCTGTCCATGCCATGATGTCAAACTTCCTGTCTCTAGGATTGTTTATTAGTTCTGTTATTGACTTCTGTCCATGCCATGACATCAAACTTCCTGTCTCTAGGATTGTTTATTAGTTCCGTTATTGACTTCTGTCCATGCCATGATGTCAAACTTCCTATCTCTAGGATTGTTTATTAGTTCTATTATTGACTTCTGTCCATGCCATGACGTCAAACTTCCTGTCTCTAGGATTGTTTATTAGCTCTGTTATTGACTTCTGTCCATGCCATGACGTCAAACTTCCTGTCTCTAGGATTGTTTATTAGTTCTGTTATTGACTTCTGTCCATGCCATGATGTCAAACTTCCTATCTCTGTTATTGACTTCTGTCCATGCCATGATGTCAAACTTCCTGTCTCTAGGATTGTTTATTAGTTCTGTTATTGACTTCTGTCCATGCCATGATGTCAAACTCCTGTCTCTAGGATTGTTTATTAGTTCTGTTATTGACTTCTGTCCATGCCATGACGTCAAACTTCCTGTCTCTAGGATTGTTTATTAGTTCTGTTATTGACATCTGTCCATGCCATAATGTCAAACTTCCTGTCTCTAGGATTGTTTATTAGTTCTGTTATTGACTTCTGTCCATGCCATGACGTCAAACTTCCTGTCTCTAGGATTGTTTATTAGTTCTGTTATTGACTTCTGTCCATGCCATGACGTCAAACTTCCTGTCTCTAGGATTGTTTATTAGTTCTGTTATTGACTTCTGTCCATGCCATGACGTCAAACTTCCTGTCTCTAGGATTGTTTATTAGTTCTGTTATTGACTTCTGTCCATGCCATGATGTCAAACTTCCTGTCTCTAGGATTGTTTATTAGTTCTGTTATTGACTTCTGTCCATGCCATGACGTCAAACTACCTGTCTCTAGGATTGTTTATTAGTTCTGTTATTGACTTCTTTCCATGCCATGACGTCAAACTACCTGTCTCTAGGATTGTTTATTAGTTCTGTTATTGACTTCTGTCCATGCCATGATGTCAAACTTCCTGTCTCTAGGATTGTTTATTAGTTCTGTTATTGACTTCTGTCCATGCCATGACGTCAAACTTCCTGTCTCTAGGATTGTTTATTAGTTCTGTTATTGACTTCTTTCCATGCCATGACGTCAAACTTCCTGTCTAGGATTGTTTATTAGTTCTGTTATTGACTTCTGTCCATGCCATGATGTCAAACTTCCTGTCTCTAGGATTGTTTATTAGTTCTGTTATTGACTTCTGTCCATGCCATGATGTCAAACTTCCTGTCTCTAGGATTGTTTATTAGTTCTGTTATTGACTTCTGTCCATGCCATGATGTCAAACTTCCTGTCTCTAGGATTGTTTATTAGTTCTGTTATTGACTTCTGTCCATGCCATGACGTCAAACTTCCTGTCTCTAGGATTGTTTATTAGTTCTGTTATTGACTTCTGTCCATGCCATGACGTCAAACTTCCTGTCTCTAGGTTTGTTTATTAGTTCTGTTATTGACTTCTGTCCATGCCATGACGTCAAACTTCCTGTCTCTAGGATTGTTTATTAGTTGTGTTATTGACTTCTGTCCATGCCATGACGTCAAACTTCCTGTCTCTAGGATTGTTTATTAGTTCTGTTATTGACTTCTGTCCATGCCATGATGTCAACCTTCCTGTCTCTAGGATTGTTTATTAGTTGTGTTATTGACTTCTGTCCATGCCATGACGTCAAACTTCCTGTCTCTAGGATTGTTTATTAGTTCTGTTATTGACTTCTGTCCATGCCATGACGTCAAACTTCCTGTCTCTAGGATTGTTTATTAGTTGTGTTATTGACTTCTGTCCATGCCATGACGTCAAACTGTCTAGTATCTTCTCTCTTTGTTGTCTTCTTTCTCTTTGTCCTCAAGTCTTTCCCATCATCACTATATATTCCAGCTTTCCTCTTCTCATAACATGCCCAAAGACAGTGGAATGTTTCCTTCTAACATAGGAATAATCTTCCTTTGCACCTTGGCCTCTTTGAGGACATCCTCATTACGCTTTTTGGATGTTCATGGTATTTTTAATGTTCTTCTGTACAGCCACATCTCTGTGGCCGCTAGAGCTTTTCCTAATTGTTTATTAATTGTCCATGGCTCACTTCTGTATGTCGGAATGATTCTATATAACGCTGACAAACTGTCTTTCTTACTTCTTCTTCTTCTTCTTCTTGCGATCGCATCTTTGATGATTACACCGTCAGACGAGTTCTCATGATGAATTCGACTGTTGTTTGAAGTTCCTCTTTAACTCCATATAGCTTTGAGTTTAGTGTTGAGTCATTGGGCCAGTATATCTTTCTTAACTGGTCATACAGAGGACAGTCCTGTAGAACATGCTCAGCAGTTTGTTCGTTTAATCCACATGTGCACAGTGGTGAAGCAGACAATCGTAGCTTGTGCATGTGTTTATTCAGTTTGTTATGCCCTGTCCTGAGTCGAAAAATAGTTATCTGTCCCTGCCGATCAAGAGTGTGATAGTCGTCTTTGGGTTGGTTCTGTTCTCTTCTGATAGTCTGGATAGCTCTCTTTTTCTCAAAGTATGTGACTTCATTATCTTCTTGTTCACATTCTCCTCCCTTTTTTGCAAGTTTATCTGCCTTTTCATTTCCGGGTACACCACAATGAGATGGTACCCACTGAAGTATGGTTCTCTTTTTGGCAGCTACCTTGTTTAGTTCATTTCTCAGATGCGGGAGTTTACCACCCTTGAGAGCTTGCAGGACAGACAGTGCATCTGTGAGGATGACTACCTGGTGGCAGTCAGAGTTGGAGTTATAAATCATATTTGCAGCTTGCTCTAGAGCTTGAACCTCAGCTGTATAGTTGGAACAGAATTTACCAGTGGGAATGTGCCTAGTCTCATAGTGGTTGTCAGGATATGAGATAAAGATACCGGCACCTCCATTCCTAACAGCATTAGTTGCTGATCCATCTGTATAGGCATGTATCCATGATTGATCGGGATAGCTTTCTTGGATCATACTCAATGTAGCAGTTCGTTTTTGCAGATCATTATACTCACATCCACTTGTGAGACCACTGACTGATGTATTAATTTGGAGGGCACTGCTGGCCTGCTCCCATGGTACAGGGTATAGGGTGGGCTTCAGTGGTGTTGTCTTCATGGATAGGTCTTCTTGATGCTGTCTTATAAGTCTTTTCCCCCGATGCACAAAGCTGCTACGCTTTAGACGTCCCAATGCCAGATCATCTAGTCTTGCCTTCATTGGGTGCATTGGCATACTGTTGTACTTTTCCATCTGGATCATGGTTTTTGTGTCTCTTCTATGGGACAATGTCTGTAATCCAGCAACCTTCTGCATCTCTGTTATTGGTGTAGTTTTCATGGCTCCTGTAATGAGCCTGAGAGCTTGATTTTGCACCTTGTCCAAAGACTGCAGATGTGAGTTAGCAGCTGATGACCATGCTGCTGAGCTAAACTCTAAGTGTGGTCTTATTACTCCATTATAAATCTTCTTTAGATTTCGTTCATTTGCTCCCCAGTTGGTACCTGCTAATTTTCTGAGTATGCCTAGTCGTCTTCGGGCCTTTCCTTCTGCGTTTTCAATATGCTTATTCCATGTAAGCCTTTGGTCAAATGTCACCCCAAGATAGGTGGGGTAGCTTTCTTCCTTGATCACGGTTGTCCCTAGGTGTATGTTAGCTGATTTGTCCTTGGGGGCGAGGGAGAACAGTGTTGTGGAGGTTTTGTCTGTGTTTATTGTGATAAGCCATTTCTCTGCCCATGACACTAGCATGTCTGCTGCCCGCTGCATTCTATAATTTGCTGTGGTGACATTTTCATCAGCGCACCAGAGTACTAGGTCATCTGCATATAAGGCAGCTTTAACTCCTGCAGGGAGATCTTTCACCAGGTCATTGATGTAAACAAGGAAGAGTGTTGGGGAAATTACTCCTCCTTGAGGTACCCCCTGATGGAGCAACACTTTTCTGCTCTGCAGACCGTCAAGAGTGACTCTAGTTCTCCTGTTATGCAAGTATGACTGGATCCATTTCATCATGTTGCCTTGGATTCCACTTCTCCTAAGTTTTGCAATGAGGCCATCTTTCCACACCTTGTCAAAGGCCTGCTCTTTCTTACTTCCACTGACAAAGTAATGCATACCCCACTGCTGACACACACATAATATTTAACAGTTGAAAAAAAAACAAAAAAACACACACACACACAAATAGTAATACGTCTTACAAGGAGAAGGACAAGAAAAACCTACGTTACGGCCACAAGGCCTTCGTCAGGGACAGACAAACAAGAGACAGGAGGGAAAGAAAATGAGAATTAAGTAGAGAACATGAAACTATAAAAATAAGAGAAAAGAAACTCCCTTAATATTAAGTCCAGTCACATGTGAAGCAAAGCAAGATGGCTGCCACTAAACTGGAAAGAGGAAGTTGATAGTATATAAAAATAAGAAATAATGAAAACAAGGACTGGAAAAGAGTGAGAAAAAAGTAATCAATAAATAATAAATAAAATAAAAAATAAATAAATAAAATATAAATAAATAAATAATAATTATAAATAAATTTAAAACAAATAAATAAATAGATAAAAATAAAAACTAAATAAAGAAATAAATAAAATAAAAAATAATAAAGGAAAAAATTAATTTAAAAAAAATAATAATAATAATAATTTAAATTTAAAAAAAAAAAATAATTTAAAAAAAAAAAATTATTAAATTAAAAAAAAAATAAATAAATAAATAAAAATAAAAAAAAAAAGGGTGATCGCATCAAAGTAGAAAGTCATACAACAGGGACTCGATAGAGAAAGGCGTCTCAGACAAAAGAATGTTGGGTATTCAAACCGTGTGGTTTGAGGCAACCCATAAGATGGATGAGGCGTTGTTCCTGGCGAAACCGACTGTTGGCGTCCGAGGAACAGTATCTGATGGCTGTCACCTGGATGTCAGTGGCACCGTGGTGGTCAGGGCCATTGAAGTGGATGGCCACAGGTGTGGAATTAAACTGAGAGATGTCATAGAGGTGTCTGCAGAATCGGTCGCCCAGTCGTGTGCCCGTTTGGCCGATGTACGTAATGGTGCAACGTTTGCATATAATAGCATAAATGACGTTGCGTGACTCACATGTGAAGCCATGGGTGATGGTGAACTTGGCGTTAGGGAACGAGACTGAACGTGTTTCGATTACATACTGACATGTCTTACATCGTGTACGGTTACATGGCTTGGTTCCAAAGTGGCCATCGTTGACGGTTTTCAGACGGCTGTGGACTAGGAGGTCCCTCAAATTTTTGTCCCGTCTATATGCCAGCAAGGGTGGCTCACTAAATGCTTCCCGCGCCACTGGGTCAGCTTGGAGGAGAGGTAGGTGGCGAAACAGGATCCTTTTGACAGCAGTGCTGTGAGGGTGATAGGTCATTATTAACTTGACTCTATCAGAGGAGGTTTTTTGGCTGGGTTTGAGGGCCTCTAGACGTGAGATAGGGAGAACACGTTCTAAGGCAGAGGTAAGAACATCTTCTGGATACTGTCTGTTACGGAAGAAGTCCAACATTTCTTGTGCTCGGCATAGAAAGTTGTCATCATCTTGGCATAACCGACGGAGGCGGAGAAGTTGTGAGAAAGGCAAGGAGTCCCGACAAGCCGGAGGATGAGAGGAAGTATAAAGGAGGTAACTGTGTGCATCGGTGGGTTTGTAGTACACCGAAGTGGTGAGGTGGGGCGGAGTGATAGTGACAACAATGTCAAGGAAATTAACAGAGACAGTGGAGATGTGAGAGGTGAATTGGATCGCAGGGTGGAAGTTGTTAATGAAATTAATGAACCTAGATAGGTCAACCTCTGGCATATCGGTGAGACCTATGCCATCATCGATGTATCTATGATACATCAATGGAAAAGGTCCAGGATACTGCTGCCACACCTGATACTCCAGGTAGCCCATGAAGAGGCAGGCATAACTGGGACCCATCTTGGTGCCCATGGCAACTCCACTTATTTGGTCAAAGAACTGTCCATTGAACTCAAAGGAATTGAGTCGAAGGACCAGTTCTGCAAGGCGCAGGAGAGTCTCTGTAGCGATAGAGGGGTGCGTGCGCTGGTCCAGGAAAAACCGGAGAGCTCGGAGACCATCAGAGTGAGGAATGGAAGTGTAAAGTGAGCAAACATCTAACAGAAATAAACGGTAGGTACGGTCTGGAGAAAGCTGAATAGAGGAAAAAGTAGTAAGAGCATGGTTTGTGTCCTTTAAGAAGGAAGGAAGCTGCTCTACAATAGGCTGGAAGATGCCGTCGAGGAAGTCTGATATACGTTCGGTAGGGCAGGCACACGCAGAGACAATGGGTCTCCCAGGGTTGGAGGGTTTATGAATTTTGGGAAGCATATAAAACACAGGCTTACCCAGACCACTATTGTCAATACGGAGATGAGAAGCGCTAGAAGGTAAGGACTTGTTGGCGATAAGACTTTTGATGGTGTCATGGACCAGACGATTGTTGAGGACTGTCGCATCATTGTCACGGCGCTGGTAGAAGGAGCTGTTGGTGAGCTGCTTATTACCTTCTTGGAGGTACAGGTCCTTGCGCCATACCACAATGGCACCTCCTTTGTCAGCCGGTTTGATAACAATGTCATCTCTGCGGCGGAGCTTAGTAAGGGCATGAGACTCATCAGAAGAAAGGTTTGAATAACGCAGGCGTTGAGGTTGGAGCTGCTGAATGTCGTGGAGGGTATTCTGAATATATAAATCCAGAGCGTGGGAAGCCCCAGGAGAGGGTGTAAAATGTTTATTCTTGGGAGGAGCAAAGCGTGCAAAGGCATCATCTGATTCAGCCTGCGATCTTTGAGGACCATCACTGTTGCGGAAATGGAGCTGAAGTCGCAGACGGCGATGAAACCGATGGACATCTTGGAGGAGATTGTACTGATCAGAGGATGGTTGGAGAGGGACAAAGTGCAAGCCCTTGCTGAGGACTGAAAGCTCTCCCTCAGAGAGGGCAAGATCGAGGGAATACAAACAACCTGGGAACGAGATGGAGTAGAGGAGGCAGGGACAGTCTCAGGGGTAGGACAGAGGCGGGAAAGTTTGTCCTTTTTCTGGGCGGATAAAAAATCATACAATTGCCGGTTGAGGGTATGGATAATAATGCGGATAATGGGGAAGGCAGGAAAGTAGCTGGAGGTGAGACTACGTAAGCGGAGTAGAAGCTGAGACTGCTGAGCACTGATATCTGCCAGGAGGCGGGAATGTATAGCTGCGACAGCTCGCATACGCTGGAACCCACATGTGGTCTCGATGCGCTGTAAGAGGCGATGTTCACGAGGGTGAATATGGCCAGCAGAGGGGTTGAAGTGAGAAGTGAAGCCATGAGGGAGAATTTGAAGGCGGAGGCAGGTGCGGATAAAGTGGAGATGGCAAGTGAATCTAGTTTTCTTGAATGTAGCAAATGCAAAATCAATTGCAGTGCGAGATATATCAGGTGGTAAGAGGCTGAATGAGGTGGTAATAGAAGACCGAAGTGAATTAATGAAGTGTTTCAGTGAAGGCATAATGGCAAATCGAGTGAGACCACACACATGCAAAAATAAATAAAATTAAATATAAAAATAATTTATTAAATAGATATAAAGAATAAATAAAAAATAATAAACAATGAAAGTAGGTGTATAGATCGAAAGTAAGAGAGGAGATAAAAGAGAAAAGTGAGCAAACAGGTAGACAGTGCAGTCAGTTATAGGGTAATATATAAGTAGGTA
Source organism: Oreohelix idahoensis (assembly GCA_024509875.1). Taxonomy (NCBI): domain Eukaryota; kingdom Metazoa; phylum Mollusca; class Gastropoda; order Stylommatophora; family Oreohelicidae; genus Oreohelix; species Oreohelix idahoensis. The sequence continues at coordinate 25,469 of JAMPIV010016977.1, read as the reverse complement.
AATTTTTCAACTGTTTTACCTCGTCTTACGGCAGTTCTCCTCATATACTTATACATAATATTTAACTGTAATTAACAGCTTTGAATACTTGTAGTCATCATGTACAGTGCTCTATGAAACATGTAGTGTTCTTGTCTAGTAGTGACCGTTATATGCTGTCAGTATTAACCTGATTTCATTCAGCCATTATTTAATCAGTTTTAAAAGTTATAATTAATTAACATTCTGCTGCTTTTATTGTCGACAGATCAAAATTATTCAAGTTTTGTTACATGGAAGCAGGCTGAAAAATCAGGCTTTAACAAGCCATACCGCACCACTAATGATGACTGGAAGGACAATCTACAAAGTGAGTAGCAATAATAATTCAACGTATGATTTATATTGTTTTAAGGTGTTTTTATTAAAGATTTGAATGAGATACACTCTTTCGTTAATGGTTATGTTTTTTAATAAAATACAGGGTCTTGGAAAAATGAATGCCTACACCACTAGACTACTTCGGGAAGAAACAAAAAGGGACATTTAAAAATCTCCCCCTGTATTTGTCACACTAGGAAAGGAAGTTCTTGAGTAAACGTTGAGTTCTGTAGCTAAATTTAGGTTTTACTGTTTAACTCTTTCAGTCCCAAGCAAATCATGGCCACCCCTGTGAGTTTTTATTGTTTTTTGGAAAAAAAAATTTTAAATGTTCAGATGCATGAATAATTTTTATTGTATATGAAACTGAAGGTAAATTGATGTACTTTACTCTTGTGCTATAAATATAAAAGCTTTCATTGAAAAATTATTTAGTTATCCAAGGTAAAATGGAGGCAGAAAGAATAAGCCGGTGAAAAATTAAAGCAAAAGTATTCAATCAAATTTTTCTAGAATAGTTCCCCAGGAGAATATCCAATGGTAAAATTTCAAAACGTCACAAACAGAAGTATTCTAACAAAGTACAATCAGTTTTTAGTTAATAAACACTAAGAAAATTGTTAATTTCACAGATTACAACAACAGGTCACATGGTTGTAAAAAAGAGGAAATTTCAGTTTATACATCAGAAAGAGGGAAATTATAATATTATTTACACAGGAATGATGTGGTTGTTATATATGACAATGATTGTTAGTAACTGCATCTTGTGCAAAATTTAAATTTTATTAATAAAAATTATTAGTTTTGTAAGGTAAAAATGGAGGCTGAATAAGAAGCAAATGAAACAGTAGGTAAATTTTTTAAAAAGTTATATATTCTTACCTTGCTGAACTGCTTTTCTTCTCAAGATGATGTATAATCCATAGGAAATCACATAAGGTCACTCACAAATATATTTACACTAGGCCTATGTATAAACATTACTTTATCTTGAAATCCTAAGTAAAAAAATTAAACATAAAAAAGTCCCTAGTATTTTTAAAAATGGAACTTTCAAATTGTATCAAATATATCAGAAAAGGAAAAAGAATATATTATTTACAAAGCTTATTCATAAATAGGCAGACCTTATATATATTTTTTTCTTGTGATAAGCTACAAAGCACTTTTTTTGTACAAAGGTGGGGTGTGCCCTTGCATCCTATACACACAAAGCTTGATCTGCGACACCTTCCATTGGCGCTACAGTGAACACAGGCTCTATCCTTTCCATCATATTCCACTAGATGTCTGGCTTCAATCATGCATTCCACTTCATTTACTTTCATGGACTGTTTAGAATTTTTGGGTGGACAATCTGTTATACCGCCTGGTGTCAGCTGTGCATCTTCTTTGGACAGATCATCACTTAAACTTTGTTTAAAATCTTGAAGTATGAGCTTACTTTTTGTGGCACCTTCCTGACACAATTTGTATAGAATGTGGGCATTTACCTGTGTCACTTCAATCATCCTGTGGTAAATCTTCTTCCACTGCTTTGTGGTTTTACGGTTGTGCATTATATAGTAACCAACCATTTGATCCATCCGGTCGCAACCAGTAGTCCTTGATTTTTGGTCTTCGATCCAGTCCCATCGCAATCATTTCAGCTGTAAACTTGAGCCATTCATAATAAGTGAAGCAAATAAAGAACACTTTCTAGGTGGGTTGTTTGTTTCAACAACGTTTGCAGCATAGGCATTAATGCTGGTTATTAAAGTGCTAACAACAGCATCATCCATGTACAATATTTTTTAATCAAGAGGTGTGCAAAGCTGAATTTATGTTCTGTCTTGTCTGGCAGAAAGTAAAATTTGCTTTAGTTTCTCCAGTTGCAACTGAATGCCAAACCATATTGTTTGTATTGCTAACACATTCAACATTAGGTCTACCATCCCTTCTGATTCTTTTTCTTTTTGGCTCAGACATATTACACTAGTCAACAACCAAAATGTACCAGAAATGAAAATAGCTGATCTTAACTAATTTTGTTGTGCTGAAAACGAAAATGACATTAAAAAATGTTTATTGGCTCTAGTTTTCAAGATATATGCTACTAGTTTATTTGATTACGGTCAATTTATATATATGACGCAACTGTTGTGGGCGATTGCATAATTTTTTTCTAATGACCAATAAAAATGTAACTAGAAGTTGATGATGCAATCCTACCTATGATTTCATCACCTTTGTGTATAAATATCTTATCTCTGATAAAATTTTGCCATTAGTTAGTGCATTTGCCCTTATCAAAAGTATCGTAGTTAGAAATGCCTAGGACATGTGTGAACAGTGCTAATAATTTCTGTTATACAAGCTATATGGGGTGAGGTGACATTTCTATCACAAAAACGAAATATAACTAAAGTTATTAAGAAGGCGTACAGTTTGTATTTTGGCTGCAGAATAGGAGATCAAGATAAGAGCTGGGCGCCACACATATGCTGCAATACATGTGCAGCACATCTTAAACTGTGGTTGACTGGCAAAAGGCAAGCTATGCCTTTTGCAGTCCCAATGATTTGGAGAGAGCCCACTGATCATCTCAACAACTGTTACTTTTGCATGGTCCCTCCAATTGGGAAAGGCATATCAAAGAAGAAAAAATGGACTCTGGAATATCCAAACATCCCCTCTGCAATACGTCCGGTACCACATGGCGATGACCTACCAGTTCCCAAAGTGTCAGAATCATTTTCAGCTGCTTCCACTGATGAAAAAGAGGACATTGGTGGTCCTGAACCATCAACCTCAAGCGACCCAGATTTTGAGCAAACTACATCCACTAAACCACACTTAATAACCTAAGGTTAACTGAATGATCTTGTAAGAGATCTGAATTTACCGAAGAACAAGGCGGGGCTTTTGGGTTCCAGATTGCAACAGTGGAATCTCCTGGCAGAAGATGTTACAATTTCTGTGTATAGGAACCGCCAGAAGCCGCTTATTTCATTCGTTTTCAAAGAGGGTGACCTTTCTGCGTGCCACAACATTTCTGGTTTAATGGCAGCCCATACCAGAAGAGTGGAGGCTTTTCATTGATTCATCCAAGACGAGTCTTAAAGCTGTTTTGTTGAATAATGGTAATGTGTTACCGTCAATTCCAGTTGGTCACGCAGTTCATATGAAAGAAACTTATGAAAAAATTAAGCAGCTTTTGAAGTGTATAAACTACGATCATCATCATTGGTCACTTTGCGGTGACTTAAAAGTGGTCGCTCTTTTGCTTGGACTACAGGGTGGATACACCAAGTACTGTTGCTTTCTCTGTGAGTGGGATAGCCGTGCACGAAGTGACCATTACATCAGAAGACATTGGCCAATCAGGCAGTCATTGCAGCCTGGCAGTAAGAACGTTGAGAACCCAGCACTTGTCCACACCAGCAAGATTTTGTTGCCACCCTTGCACATTAAGCTGGGTCTCATGAAAAACTTTGTCAAGGCAATGGAGAAAACAGATGAGGCTTTCAAATACCTCATCAGAAAATTTCCAAGACTGCGTGAAGCTAAAATAAGAGAGGGAGTATTTGTTGGTCCGCAAATTCGAAAACTTCTTCATGATGACGAGTTTCTTTACGTGTTGCATGGCAAGGAAAAAGCAGCATGGCTAGCATTTAAGTCAGTGGTGGACAATTTTCTTGGAAACAACAGATCTGATTATTACAATGAAATTGTAGAAAATCTCCTTCTGAAGTATAAGAGTCTTGGCTGCAACATGTCTTTGAAAATTCATTTTCTGGATTCTCATCTGGATTTCTTTACGTCAAACTATGGAGTGATGAGCATGGTGAACGATTTCACCAGGACATTGCTGCTATGGAGACAAGATATCAAGGCAATTGGAGCCCTTCAATGCTTGCTGATTACTGTTGGACTGTGATAAGAGACACCTCATCGATTGACTACAAGAAGCAAGCAAAGAGAGCTCGAACAGCGACTGAATAATGACGGAATGGGTTCAAATGTGCCTTTTTAAAACATGATATGTAAACTTTAAATAATGTTTTTATTTTTTCTATCATTTTATGTTGAAATATCAATTAATTGAGTATGTAACCACAATTTTTATAATGCTAAAGTAGAAAGACTAGCTGTTCACCCCAGAGAATTAAACAAGCATACATTATTTGTATTACTGTAATGTAAATTCATCATTTAAAAAAGACCAGAGCCAATTGGTGAATTTCATTATGATATTTGAAATCAGCATGTCAAAATTGATAAGAAATGGTATATTTAATTTCTGGTACAAATAACTTTTGAAAATTTGTTGACTAGTGTTATCTGAATGTATTACAGCCTGATTACATGCTCCTGTATCCATAACTTCGTTTTCTACATCAAACCTCCCATTATTATCATCGATTGCCGATGACTCAAAATTAGGATCTGACTCGCTTCCATTACTATTTGAAAAACTGCTACAATCTGAATTATTATCACTGTCTAGAATTTCTTCAAATAACTTTCTAGCTTGCTCTGACGTTAATTTGTGAGGTGTGCCAGAAGTAGTGGGCATGGCCATTTTATCTAATGAAATATGGACTTAAAAAAATTAAAAATTAATCACTTAACACAGGACACGTTGTATCTGTCACAGCAAAATTCATAAATAAAGGGTATACTTTAAGGAAATGACATTTTTGGGTTGTTAAAATTGGAAAACAGCTCTAGAAAGGAGCAAAAGATACGAAATACAATGTATCATTTACCAGGTCAAACAGGTCTAACCGGAAGAACGATCTATCGGCTTTTGGGACTTAAAGAGTTAAGTTACTGTTACGGGTCCTTTTAGAGTATATTGAGATGCTGGACTCTAGTGTCCAGATGGGTCTAGGGTTTAATGTAGTACAGTCCGACAAGCACAGTTCAATAGAAACGTGAGGCTAGTTTTAACAGTATAAAAACTTGAATAGCCAGTTTGACATTTCACAAATATGTAGATTTAATCACAAGGACGACGCTCCTCAATACTTGCATCATATACATGACATTGGCAATCACTAGCCAGTCCATAAGTAAGTGTAACGTCTTGTAGACTATAAGAACAATGTCAGAGTCATCATGCTGAATTTATTTAATATCAAATTACTCATCCTTTCCAACTCCATTCAGCGCTGACACATCCTTAGAAATATAATCAGACTTAGGCTCTATCTGGTAGATGACCTAGCTGAATTAAATATATGAATTATCTGTACTCAAAGTACACATCCAGGAGCACATAAGAACACAACCTTCTCCCTCGGAGACACAATGCCAAAGAGACCGATAACTAGACCGAATCTTTGATCATAGCCCGGCAAACTACGTCTGCTCAAAAATCAGCAGACTATGTGACGTACTTCCGGGGTCGTCATAGTAACGCTTTGTAAACAAGGAAGTCAGCCCACAAACCAAGTTTGAGAGCGACCGAAAACTGTTATGAATTTACTCATAACAGTTACATTCTATGATTAAAGTTAGGTTCTGTAGTTAAATTTAGGCTCTTCAACAGTTGGATTCTTAACTCTTTAAGTCCCAATCGACTTTATAAAGGCTCATGGGTTAGACGCGCTTGGCCCAATCGACTTTAAAAAGCTTTTAGTATATGTGCCTCTGTTTGAGACTGTTTCTAATTTTAACTACACACAAACCACCCAAAACGTCATTTCCGACTGCAAGTACATTTTTTTAAATACCGCACGTGTTTAAGAGTGAACGTGTTTCTGTTTTGAGATATTTATTTTAGATTTTTAAAGCGATTTTTTAAAGCGCATATCCTCCATTTTACCTTGAATAACTAATAATTTTTTCTAAGCGCATTTCCCCCATTTTACCTTGAATAACTAATCATTTTTCAATGAAAGCTTTTATACTTGTAGCACAAGAGTAAAGTACATCCAATTACCTTCAGTTTCATATACAACAACAAAGTTATTTATGCATATAAACATTTTAAAAAATTATTTCCAAACAACAACAATAAAAACGCACTGGGGTGGCAATTTTTGCTTGGGCCAAACCCACTTTTTTGCTTGGGACTGAAAGAGTTAAATAATATTGTGATTCTTCTATACTGAATAATTCTTTCGGAAAACTTACACACATGCACATCCACACTATTTGACTTTTGATATTTACATGAATGGAAAAGGCAAAATGATATCAGATATCAGCAATCAAAATTATTCTCTGAAATTAGCAATGCTATATATCCAAATAATAACCCTTCATAGGTTGAGTGGGATATTTTTTTCTTAAATAAAAAAAAATAAAAAATTGAGTTCTTGAATAAAGGTTAAGTTTTAAGGCTAAAGTTAGATTTTACAGTTAAAGTTATATTCTGTAGCTAAAGTTAGGTTATACTGTTAATTTAGGCTCTTGAACAGTGTTGGATTCTTAAACAAAATTTCAAATCTTGTATACTGAATAATCTTTAGGAAAACGCATGCACACAATTTCACACTTTTAATGTTACTATATTTACAGTGATTGAGAATGAAGGACTAAGTAGAGAATACAAAATGACACCATGATCAGTTATCAGCAATCAAAAGGTTTATCCAGAATTAGTAACACCATATAATTTTGTTATAACTTATCAGAGGTTTAAGGGGATATTTTTTAATTCATATTTAAAAAAAAAAAATTCTTTGATCATAATTAAATTTAATACCAGTACTACTGAATAAAGAAGAAAATCTTCAGTAACACTTGTATGTAAATAATCATCCTTCAGTATTTTTGGTTCCTTATAAAACTTAAGAAGAGGAATATATCTTGGCAGTTATATAAACAAAGTTGAAGGAATTGACAAGGATATTAAAATAAGGATACACAAGGCAGGAGGTACTTTTTTTGCATTGGGAGATGTATGGAAATCAAATGAAATGAAGTACAACACAAAAATGTGAATCTTCAACTCATTTGTCAGGTCAGTCCTATTGTATGGCTCTGCAACATGGAGCATGGCAAACAATTGTTATTGTTGAGCAGAATCAACATCATTGCACTCCGGACAAACCCAAAGGTGCTATGTCTCCCTCAGTATTTGTTGAAGAGTGTGAATGCTAATTGTTCCTGCAGCTCGCTAGTTGTATACATGAGGGATGCATCCTCACATTTGTCTATTTCTCCTAGCCTTACGTTTGAGGCCAAATTCCAACAGTCTTAACTTTGATGATTCATCAATTGCAGTGTCATTCTCAAACAGGCGATCATTAATTGTTCTAAGTATCTTTCCCATATTCATATCCAGTGTCCCCACTGTGGGTGCTCTTGATGCTTGTCTGGCAGCTCTCTCATTACCGCATACCCTTGCATGACCAGGACAGTAGATCCACACCAGCTCCTGCAGATTCAAAGCTTCTATGAATGTTTTCCATTCATGCCGTAGCCAGCCATTTTGAACCTTTCGAAGTGTGGAGTGAAAGTCTGAAACACTGACTGCCTTTGTTAATGAAATTTCAGATAGCCATCTTAAGGCTGCAGTAGCTGCCTCTACCTCCATTCGCATGCTGGAAGTTGTTATCTTGTAAGCCCTGCTATGTTTGGTGACAATTCTGCCCTTTACTCTAGCAAAGAAGCAGTAACCTGATTTCTCACCACTGATCATATACCCATCATTATCCCCGGCACGATCATGTATCAGTGATTAATTTCCAGTTCTGCTTTCCCATCGCCCCAAGTTCTACACTCTCTGCCAACACTGCTAGTTAATCCAGTTCTCATCTGACTTACTCCACTCTTCCCCTTTGAATATATTTTTCACTGTTGTCACCTGCTTGATTTTTGTCTCTGCCTGTGCCATCCATGACATCCCCCTCTTTATTCTTACTCCCTTAATGTCAGCTACATTTCCATAGAGGGGGTGCCATTTATTTGTCTGTGGCATATAAGCTTTTGTCTGAGGTTAATCACATATAAGCTTTTGTCTGAGCCATCGCTTATTAGGATCTAATCAACAGCACTCTAAACATGTACCTCATTGTCACAATGGGGGTATCTCGTGTACAGCCCAAGACTGTACACATTTTTTCTTTTTGAATGCTCCATTCTGCTTTAAAAATTGTATTAAAATTCCAGATCAGCAAGATAATTACACCTTTGTGGTTGGAGTTGATCCAAACTGTGCTACATCCCCTGAAACTCAGTACTGTAATGGACCTTTGCCTGCAGGAAAGATTGTTAAGTAAGTCCATCTGTTTTTACGTCATCATTATCATCATCATCATCATCTTCTTTTGTCTCCTTTGCAGGCAGCCCCTGAATAAAAATGATTATATCTACAGCTCATGATTCCTTACCGTGATCAGTAAGTTGTAAATATAATAATCCAATAAAAATGATTATATCTACAGCCCATGATTCCTTACCGTGATCAGTAAGTTGTAAATATAATAATCCAATAAAAATGATTATATCTACAGCCCATGATTCCTTACCGTGATCAGTAAGTTGTAAATATAATAATCCAATAAAAATGATTATATCTACAGCCCATGATTCCTTACCGTGATCAGTAAGTTGTAAATATAATAATCCAATAAAAATGATTATATCTACAGCCCATGATTCCTTACCGTGATCAGTAAGTTGTAAATATAATAATCCAATAAAAATGATTATATCTACAGCCCATGATTCCTTACCGTGATCAGTAAGTTGTAAATATAATAATCCAATCAAAATGATTATATCTACAGCTCTTGATACCTTAGCATGACCAGTAAGTTGTAAATATAATAATCCAATCAAAATGATTATATCTACAGCTCTTGATACCTTAGCATGACCAGTAAGTTGTAAATATAATAATCCAATAAAAATTTTCAATGCTGTTTTGAGCTGAGAATGATTTGTTTTGTGTGTATCTGTTTATTTTGACCAACTTATTAGTCTGTGTTTCTCCCTTCTCACAAAGGATATAAATTCTAATGCCAGTCAGTCGTGTGGGTAGAAGGAACTTCTCTTTTTCATTTTCTTTTTAAATTTCCTGTTTGATTTTTTTTTACCTTTTCCTAGTAGGCCTAAAATTCTTATCACAAATTTCTACTCTACATGATACTAAATGAAATATGGTATGTTCAAGAGTGAAGATGGTTCTATTGCTCACTACTGTACGGTGCTCTCAGTCACTGCCCACCAATGAGAGTGCTAACATCACCCAGCATGCAAAGTTAAAACTACAAAAAAATATTTCCAATCACGATCTCATGGAATCCCTAGTGACCTCTCGTGGAGCCCCTTATGACCTTTCATGGAACCTCTAGTGACCTCTGGAAAAACCCCTAGTGACCTCTCGCAGAGCCCATAGTGACTTTTCATGGAACCTCTAGTGACCTCTGGCAAAACCCCTAGTGACCTCTCACGGAGCCCCTTATGACCTTTCATGGAACCTCTAGTGACCTCTGGCAAAACCCCTAGTGACCTCTCACGGAGCCCATAGTGACCTTTCATGGAACCTCTAGTGATCTCTGGCAAAACCCCTAGTGACCTCTCACAGAGCCCCTTATGACCTTTCATGGAACCTCTAGTGACCTCTGGCAAAACCCCTAGTGACATCTTGCGGAACACATAGTGACCTCTCGCAGAACCCACAGTGACCTCTCGCAGAACCCACAGTGACCTCTTACGGAACTCCTAGTGATTTCTCTCAGAACCCCTAGTAACTTCTCATGGAACCCCTAGTGACCTCTCGCAGAACCCCTAGTGACCTCTCACAGAACACCTGGGGCCTCTCACAGAACCCCTAGTGATTTCTTGCCGAACCCCTAGTGATCTCTCATGGAAACCCGAGTGACCAAGATGGAACCCTAAGGTTCCATGGAATACTGGTTGAGAAACCCTGGTCTAGTTCCTGGTGGCCTCTGATGAGACAAAGAGAGAATAACTACTTCTCCCTCAGGCATGTCATAAGAGGCTACATGAGGTTGTGCATGTAGTTAGTTACGTCACTGTTTCTAACAAATAGCTTTAGTCAATCATGTACCAATAATGAATTACATTCCAATAGTTAATCACACGCAGATAATGAATCGCATCCCAATAATTAATTGCATTCAAAAAATTAATCCGTCCCAATAATGAATCACATCCCAATACTGAATCGCATCCAAATAATGAATCATATTCCAGTAATGAATAACTTCTGAATAATGAATTGCATTCAAATAATGAATCCACCTGTGTGTTACCTTTTGTAGTCTATCACTTAATTGTTATGGTTTCCCAGGACTTTAGTTGTTACTGAAACTTATCTTTCTTTTGTGTTTTTTTTTTCATTTGAACTGTTACTGCAACTTTTGTTGTCATTCACTTCAGGTGTTACTGTAACTTACTTTTGTTTATCATTTGGATCTCGTGTTGCATGTTTAAGGCCATACTTGTGAAGCTTACATTAAATAAAATACCTTACATTATCTTTTGTTCTCTCTTCAGCATCTCTGTGATAGTGTGTACAATGCCAGGATGTGACCAGGTTTATTCACGTGATACATTTATGACAATGCGTAAGTGAAATAAGGATTGATTTTATTCTCATGATACATTTATGACAATGCGTAAGTGAAAAAAGGATTGATTTTATTCTTGTGATACATTTATGACAATGCGTAAGTGAAAAAAGAATTGATTTTATTCTCGTGATACATTTATGACAATGGGTAAGTGAAATAAGGAATGATTTTGTTCACGTGATACATTTATGACAATGCATAAGGGAAATAATGATTGGATTATGTAACTTTATCATCTGAGAAATCTAAATTTGTTAGCAGCATTTTGAAAAAAGTCAAAATTGACTGTTTAATAATAATACCATATGTTATATTACACCAGTGTGTCATCAACATTACCAAATGTTTTATTACATCAGTGTGCCTATGACATCACCAAATGTTATAGTAAATCTGAGTGTCATCAACATTATCAAATGTTGTAGTACATCAGTTTGTCATCAACATTACCAAATGCTATACAGGTTAGTAATCCAAAATGCCCGTGGACGGCCATGTTTTGGTTTTTGCCCTAAGTAGCCTAAAAATCACCCAAAGTATGCTAAACATCCACCCATAATAGCCCAAGTCGCCCACAAGGTAGCCCAAGTCGCCCAAAAATTTGTTATAGTAGATCAGTATAACATTGACATCATCAAATGTTATAGCAGATCAGTGTGTCATTGACATTATCAAATTTTATAGTAGATCAGTGCGACATTGACATTATCAAATGTTATAGTACATCATTGTGTCATCAACATCAAATGGTATATTGCATCAGTGTGTCATTGACATCACTAAAAGTTATATTACATCAATGTGTTGTCAATACTACCAAATGTTATAGTATATCAGTATGTTATTGACATCACTAAATGGTATATTACATCAGTGTGTCATCACTTTACCAAATGTTACATTACATCAGCATGTCATCAACATAATCAAATGGTGTAGTACATCAGTATGTCATTGACATCATATAATGTTATAGTAAATCAATGTCATCGATGTGACAGTTTAATTATCTAAGGTAAGTAACTGAGTTAGAAGTTTCAGTATTTAAGTCAACCAGGTATTGTAAACACAAAGGGCTAAGGTTAAATGAACACTAAATGGGGTACTCTGTGAGATGTGCCCAGTCGGCCCCGTCTAGAGGATTCCAAGCTCAGTTGATATATACTAAAGAAGCATGCTTCTTAGGGCAGTTCAGAAGGATCAGTCAGACCAAGAGTACCGCACTGGTTTTTTCAACAGTCAAGTGAGATGGACCAGCCATCTTAATATTGCTATGCCAGTACATTGAGTTTGATGAAGTCGATGGTCTGCGGTAAGCTAGACAAGGCAGCATAGAAGAATGATAACCAGCTTAACAGATGTTGTGTGAATGAATTTTAAGATGACATTCGTCAGAACAGAAGTTCGCATGGCAGGAGACGGGGTATGTAGCACTGATTGTTGAAAGGTTAAGTGGGCCAGTTATTTGAGGTTAGTGACATTAGTCTGTGATCAGGGACCCTAGAGTTGTCCAGTTTGCAATAAGATCAATGACCTGAACAGTCACAGTGATAGGTAGAAGAGTCTAGGAGTAGAAGTAAAAATAACAGAATTGGAACAGTCAGAAATTCAATAGATCACGGTGTCTAGGAAGCATTCGATGGCAATAATGTTGATAAAGCAGCTTGTATCAGAAAATTAAATGTATGGCAGGAGGCATTTACCCTGCAGAATCGGTTGATAGTGACTGACTTATTATACTACACGACATTGTTGATCTGGGAAATAAACTACAATGGATGGGTGTGAAAAAAAAATCGAAAAAAGGCAATTCGTCTTACAAGGACAAAAGACAAAGAAAATAGCCAACGTTACGGCCACAAGGCCTTCATCAGGGAAAGGAAAGAAAGTGAAGGCTAGATAGGACACATAAGAACCTAACTAAATATAAAAATTAAACCTAGGTACTTCCCTTAAGGCATCGAAGTCCTAACATTTTTGCTGCCCGCGAACGGACGAGTGTGCCCGGAAAAGGAAATGACCTTAAATAAACTACATATGTTTGAGCCGAGGACTTGACGTCAGATATATTGATCAATGTCAGTACGTGTCATGTGCCACTCTACATGTTTATGTAACTGTCGTCCAACCACTGAAGAAAATAATCTGGGAACAGAAAGTTGTTCACATATATCAACGAAGTGTGGGCAGCCTGTTACATTGACATCACCAAATATTATAGCAGATGAGTGCATCATCAACATTCCCAATTTTTATATTATGTCAGTATGTCATCAACATTCCCAACTATTATATTACATCAGTGTGTCATCAACATTCCCAACTATTATATTACAACAGTGTGTCATCAACATTCCCAACTATTATATTACAACAGTGTGTCATCAACATTCCCAACTGTTATATTACAACAGTGTGTCATCAACATTCCCAACTATTATATTACATCAACTTTTCATCAACATAATCAAATGGAGGGGCATGCAACCACCACTGTGGCTTGTCCCTGCGCTGGGAGCCATCATCAAAACATTGAGGTGCTCCTGCAGCAGTGGTATCTGTAACAATATGTGCTGCATGGTGAGGTTGTCAATCTGACATTAGCTGCCTCTTATGACATGCCTGGGGGTGGAGTAGTCCTGTTCTTTCTTGTTCTTCTTATAGACCCCCTGAAATGACATGGGGCAGCTTCGTAACAGTTTGTACAATTATAATTGCTTGTGTGTTGAAAATTAGAGCGTGAGCAAGGGTAAAATGCATTTACTTTTTTACTTTTGCATTTTTTTCCGCACAAAAAAGCAATTCTTACAAGCTTAAAAAAAATTCTAGCTACTTTCATGACTATTTTCTGAGCTACTTTCTAAGCACTGTCTAGCTATTAATAATCTTTTTGAGTTGGCTACACTGCTAGCCTTTTGAACTTGCTAAGATATGTTTGCTGTTTTCATCATATTACTTATCACCTCAAGACACAAACATTCTCATAACAGGTTAACAACCTATTTTCATACGTTGATAAGAGCCGCAGTAGCACAGTGTTTAGTGCACTGGCTTCCCAGCTCAATAGCTTGTGGTTTGATCCCCAGTTGAGGGGCATTTTTTTAGACTACATAACTGCTCCGAGGTCGACCCAGCCTCATGAATTGGGTACCAGAGCAACTCCGAGAAGGTTAAAGGCAGCCGGCGTGATGCCGACCACATCACCTCTAGTGATCAAGAAAATATGGGCCTAAAACCATATTCCCAATTGGCCTCATTGGGCATGTACTGGGTCCTTTACCTTTTTTCTTTATATGTTGATACATGAAATCTGTGCCAGGACAGCAAGTTTGATGTTTACTTCTTGTATTCTTCAGAACCTCCAGTAGCTAATTCTCATGCTACCACAGCTATTGTTTTGAGTGTTTTGGCTGTGTCTGCTGTAATTTGTGCTTTTGTATTCTTGGTTTGCCGCAAAGTCGCTCGACCGATCATCACATGGTAAGTACATGGTATCTTTATTGGATTTTGTTTTTTGTAACCTCGTTTGTTTTGAACATTTCAAAATTGTATTGTTCTCACTTTGCAGTTAAGAAATATATTGTTGTTGTTATGTAGTTAGAAATTAAGAATGTTTTCCAAATTATATTGTTGTCACTATGTAGTTATAAATTAAGGGTTTTTTCAATATTATGCTGTTGTCATTGTATTTAGGAATTAAAGATGATTTATGTATTATGTTGTTATCAATGTAGTTAGGAATTAAGGATGATTTCAGTCTTATGTTGTTGTCAATGTAGTTAGGAATTAAGGATGATTTCAGGAATTAAGACTGTTTTTGGTTTTATGCTGTTGTCAATGTAGTTAGGAGTTAAATGTGATTTCAGTATTAAAGTTGTTGTCAATGTAATTAGGAATTAAGGATGATTTCAGTATTAAGTTGTTATCAATGTAGTTAGGAATTAAAGATGATTTCACTATTATGCTGTCGTCATTGTAATTAGGAATCAATGATGTTTTCAGTATTTCGCTGTTGTCAATGTAGTTAGGAATTAAAGATGTTTTCAGTATTACATTGTTGTCACTATGTAGTTAGGAATTAAAGATGTTTTCAGTATTACATTGTTGTCACTATGTAGTTAGGAATTAAAGGTGTTTTCAGTATTACATTGTTGTCACTATGTAGTTAGGAATTAAAGATGTTTTCAGTATTACATTGT
The DNA here is from genome assembly GCA_024509875.1 of Oreohelix idahoensis. Lineage (NCBI taxonomy): Eukaryota > Metazoa > Mollusca > Gastropoda > Stylommatophora > Oreohelicidae > Oreohelix > Oreohelix idahoensis. Next base: position 10,369 of record JAMPIV010016977.1, on the reverse strand, counting down.
TGTCACTATGTAGTTAGGAATGAAAGATGTTTTCAGTATTACATTGTTGTCACTATGTAGTTAGGAATTAAAGATGTTTTCAGTATTACATTGTTGTCACTATGTAGTTAGGAATTAAAGATGTTTTCAGTATTACATTGTTGTCACTATGTAGTTAGGAATGAAAGATGTTTTCAGTATTACATTGTTGTCACTATGTAGTTAAGAATGAAAGATGTTTTCAGTATTACATTGTTGTCACTATGTAGTTAGGAATTAAAGATGTTTTCAGTATTACATTGTTGTCACTATGTAGTTAGGAATTAAAGATGTTTTCAGTATTACATTGTTGTCACTATGTAGTTAGGAATTAAAGATGTTTTCAGTATTACATTGTTGTCACTATGTAGTTAGGAATGAAAGATGTTTTCAGTATTACATTGTTGTCACTATGTAGTTAGGAATTAAAGATGTTTTCAGTATTACATTGTTGTCACTATGTAGTTAGGAATTAAAGATGTTTTCATTATTACATTGTTGTCACTATGTAGTTAGGAATTAAAGATGTTTTCAGTATTACATTGTTGTCACTATGTAGTTAGGAATGAAAGATGTTTTCAGTATTACATTGTTGTCACTATGTAGTTAGGAATGAAAGATGTTTTCAGTATTACATTGTTGTCACTATGTAGTTAGGAATTAAAGATGTTTTCAGTATTACATTGTTGTCACTATGTAGTTAGGAATTAAAGATGTTTTCAGTATTACATTGTTGTCACTATGTAGTTAGGAATGAAAGATGTTTTCAGTATTACATTGTTGTCACTATGTAGTTAGGAATGAAAGATGTTTTCAGTATTACATTGTTGTCACTATGTAGTTAGGAATTAAAGATGTTTTCAGTATTACATTGTTGTCACTATGTAGTTAAGAATTAAAGATGTTTTATAATTCTGTTATTGTTATTGTTGTTCAGAATCAACATCATTGCACTCTGGGCAAACTCATAGGTGCTCAGTTTCCCTCAGCAAATGTTGAAGGTTATGAATGCTAATTGTTCCTGTTGCACGCTGGTTGCATACACACTGGATGCATCCTCTCATACAATTATGTTATTGAGATGTAGGAATTAAGGATGGGTTCAGACTTACGCTGTTGTCAGTGTAGTTAGAAATTAAGAAATTTAGAAATTAAGGATGTTTTCAGTATTATTATGTGGTAACTATGTAGTTAGAAATTAAGGATGTTTTTATAATTATGTTATTGTCACTGTGTATGTAGGAATTAGAATGTTTTCGGTATTATGTTTTAACTATGTAGTTAGAAATTAAGGATGTTTTTAGAATTATGTTATTGTCACTGTGTAACTAGTAATTAAGTCTGTATGTTTTCAGACTTACGCTTTTGTCGGTATAGTTAGGAAATAAGAATGTTTTCAATATTATGTTGCTGTCACTGTAATTAAGAATGAAAACTGTGTTGTGGTTTTTTTTTTTTTTTGGTGTTGAATGTATATTTAGTTTTAAAACCAAAAAACAGGTCAAATAGTATTGATGTATTTATATAGAATGCATAGCTTTAAATAAGTCAATACAGTGTCTGTGCCACGTTATCTTGTGGAAGGACAAAGTAACAAATATTGAGGTGCTGTCGCATTCATAACCCTCCACTCCCAAAGGAGCATAGGCCTTCAACAAACACATGCCAAGTCCTCCTGTCACGTGCCATCATCTCAAGTTCTTTCCATGTTCTCCTCATCATTTTCACCTCTGTTTCCAACTCTCTTCTCCATGTACTTCTTGGTCTTCCTCTGCCTCTCTTGCCCTGGGGGTTCCAGAACAAGGACTGCCTTGTAATGCTATCAACAGGTTTCCTCAGTGTGTGTCCTATCCATCGCCATCGTCTTCTTCTCATCTCTTGTTCCACTGGCACTTGTCCAGTTCTTGTCATCAGTTCCACATTGGTAACCTTGTCATACCATTTTAATCCCTCTATTCTACGCAAGCACCCATTTATGAAAGTCTGTAGCTTTTTGGTTGTTGTCTTTGTTGTTCTCCATGTCTCCGAGCCATACAATAGGACTGACTTCACATTTGAGTTGAAGATTCTTATTTTCGTGTTGGATCCTATTTCTCTTGATCTCCATATATTTCCCAATGCAATGAAAGCTCCTCTTGCTTTTTGTATTCTTATTTTGATATCGCTGTCTGTCCCTCCAACTTTGTCTATATTACTGCCAAGATATGTGTATGATTCTACATCTTGTATTGGTGTTTCTTCAAGTTCAACCCTGTTTTCATTACCTGCATTTATTCGCATTATTTTTGTCTTTTCCCTGTGTATTTTCAGACCCAATTGCTGTGACCTCTCATCGAGTGTTTTCAATTTGTCCTGCATCTGATTACGGTTATGGGACAGGAGAGCCAAATCATCAGCAAAATCCAGATCATCCAACTGCTTAGTCAGAGTCCACTGGATTCCATTTCTGTTGTGTGTTGTCGATGATCTCATAACCCAATCTATTGCCAGCAAGAAAAGAAATGGAGACAAGAGGCATCCCTGTCGCACTCCTGTTTTTATCCCAAATGGTTCTGTAAGCTGTCCTTCAAGAAGGACTCTGCATGTCATGTCTTCATAGGTTTTCTTTATTAAATTAATGATCTTCAGGGGAACTCCATAATGCCTCATCAATTTCCAAAGTGATTCTCTGTCCACACTGTCAAATGCTTTTTCGTAGTCCACAAATCCGATGTATAGTGGTGAATTCCATTCCAGACTTTGTTCAACTATTATTCTCAAAGTGGCTATCTGGTCTGTACATGATCTGTTTTGTCGAAAACCTGCTTGTTCATCTCTCAATTTCTTGTCTATGGACTCCTTTAATCTCTCAAGGATAATCCTGTTCAATACCTTTCCTGGCACTGATAGTAACATTATTCCTCTATAATTTGTGCACTCTTGTAGATTTCCCTTCTTAGGCAACTTAACCAGATATCCTTCCTTCCATTCTGCTGGTATCTCTTCTTTTTCCCAGACTTTACCAAGTAATTTATATAACATCTCTGTAGCCGTGTCGATATCTGCTTTGATGGCCTCTGCTGGAATGCCATCAGGTCCAGACGCTTTTCCATCTCTTAGAAGCTTTATGGCTTTCTTTATTTCTTCCTTCGTTGGTCTTTCACCGTTAATTTGTAGCTCTTCTTCTGCTGGCTGGATGTCCGGCGGGTTTTGTGGAGCTGGTCTATTGAGAAGGTCCCCAAAATATTCTGTCCACCTCTTCATTTGCTCTTGTATATTGCTGAGCAGTTTCCCATTCTTGTCTTTTATGAGGCAACTTGTTTGCTTGTATTTCCCTGTTAGCTTCTTTGTGCTGCTATACAGTTCTCTCATATTTCCTTTGGCTGCAGCATCTTCTGCCTCTCTTGCCAACTCCTCAATATACTTCCTCTTGTCTCTTTTGATACTTCTTTTTACTTCTTTGTTTGCTTCTGTGTACACTTCTTGAGCCTTGGCTTTGGAACTTCTGGTTTTGCTTGTGTTTAACTCTGCTTTCTTGTTTTTTCTATCTTTTATCTTATTGATGGTTTCTGTTGTTATCCATGCTTTTTGTTGTCTTTCCCTTTTCCCCAGTATTTCTTCACATGTCTCCTTCCATACCGTTTTGACCTGCTGCCAATAGTCTTCTGTATTCTCTACATCTTCCAGCTGTTGGAGCACTTGGAATTTGTTGGATACTGTGACCGCAAATTTGTCTCTTGTTTCTTGATTTCTTAGCTGTCCTACATTAAACTGTTGTCTATAATTTTGCATTGTTGCATATCTCTTGAGTTTCATTTTTACTTTGGCTATCAGAAGATGGTGATCTGATGCCACATCTGCTCCTCTATATACCTTTACATCCTGCAATGATGATCTAAACTTCTTCTTTATGCATATATGATCGATCTGATTTTCTGTTCTATGGTCTGGTGATATCCATGTTGCCTTGTGTATTCTCTTATGTGGAAACATGCTTCCTCCTATAGCCAGTTGATTTGAAGCACAGAAGTTTGCGAATAGTTCTCCATTTTCATTCATTACTCCTAGCCCATGTTTTCCCATGACTTCTTCAAATCCAGTATTGACTGTACCTATCTTTGCATTCATGTCACCCATCAAAATTGTGATGTCTCTTCTTTTTACTTTATCCATAATTTCCTGTAGTTTAGTATAAAATGCTTCTTTCACAGACTCTTCTTTGTCATTTGTTGGTGCATAACATTGGATGACATTGACATGAATTTTCTTTTTAGCTGTTTTGAAAATAGCTGTTATTATTCTGGGTCCCACAGCTTCCCATTCAATGAGTGCTTTCTGTGCTTCTTTAGATAACATAAGAGCTACCCCTTCACTGTGGTGTGAACTTTCGTCTTCGTGTCCTGAGGACAGCACCAATTCACCTGTGATGAGTTTCTTCCTGTCTACCCCCTTCCACTTTGTTTCACACATTCCCAGAACCTTGATTTTGTATTCCCTCATTTCTGCTGCTACTTGTGCCACTTTCCCTTGTTCGTTCAATGTCCGAACATTCCAGGTGCCAAATCTGGAAGTTCTCCTAGAAGAAAGAAGGTTAGTCAGCAACACAGACTCCTTTCGGCTTTCTCTGTGTTGCATCATACGCCTCCCCGCGAGAGGACCTTCCCCTGTCTTGGATGGCTGTGTTTTATTTTCTTTATTTGACTTGTCCATATTTGTTGAAGTTTTTTGTGGTTTAAATTTTTTTTACAGGATGGGGTAACCGGCCCCATGCCCAACCCTCCTTAGTCGCCTTCTACGACATGCTTGGCAGGGGACAGTGTTACTATTCTTTGCTCCCCTTTCGGGCCCCGGTAACACACGGGTGGTGCTGTCGCATGCTGTCCTTTAAAGCATGTATACACTGCTTAAACAGCCCAGACTTTGCTGGCATGGCCATGCCCGCCACATGAAAGGTTGTCGCATCCCCAAAGATATTTTATTTGGACAACTGGCAAATGGCAAAAGAAGAGCCGGGCAATAGCAGTTGAGGTTCAGAGATTTGCACAAGAGAGATGTGAAGGCACTGTACATAAATCCAGCAACCTGGGAGGATGAAGCTACCAACTGCACCAAGTGGCAATGTTCCCTATGGTGCCACCTTAGTTTGGGTGAAAAGAAGCTCTCACAACAAGTAGAAGAGAACAAACAAACGAAATCTTTATGTCATCAGGTTAAAGAAATAGGCCTTTTTATATTTCTGCCATGCAATACAATTGTCAATGTTTTTACAAATTAAAATTAAAATATTAATAATTAATTAATATCATCATCACAATCATTCATTAATTGAGTACACACAAGTTCATTTACTCACATTCATGCACACAGAGAAGAGAGAGGGATAGAGAAAAGAGAGAGGTCAAGCAATAAAGCTACTTTATAAAGACAAGAACATGAGGCTAAAAAGCAGCTGAGGGTTTTCACCTCAAGGGTCAAGGGTTAATTCCTATGGTCAGTTATGACTGAAGGAGGCTATTACTAAATCAGTCAAGCGTCATGTGTCCCATGGATTACATTGCTTCATATCAGTCAAGCGTCATATGTCCCATGGATTACATTGCTTCATATCAGTCAAGCTTCACATTTCCCATGGATTACATGATTTTAAATCAGTCAAGCTTCATTTGTTCCATGGATTACATGATTTTAAATCATTCAGGTTTCATATGTCCATGAAGACTTAGCTCCTTGTAAATGTTATCAACATGTGATCTAAATAATTTCATTGTTTTATAAATCACACGTTCCAACATGACATATTTTGAACATTTCCAATTATTACAACTTAGTTCCCATGTTTTCTTTATTTTCGTATAGCTCAATTAATTCCAGCATTTACTTTTATTGTGGCATATATCCAACTATTTTTATTGTGCTTCAACATTCTCTCTTTTATGGCTGTGATTTAGTATTTCTCTGTTATTGTGACATAGATCCAACATTTTCACTTACTGTATTTTGTTGTGACTTACGAGTTTTAACATTCCTCCTAATTTTGATTTAGATCCAATATTTCCTCTTATTATGATTTGTATGCAACATTTCATGCTTTTTTTCTTTTTGTTTTTTTTAACGTTTATATCCTAGTTAACAATTTCTACAAGAGAAAGAGAGCAAGTACCGTATATACTTGAGTTTAAGTCGATCTGACTAAGTCGACCCCAAGACCAGCAAAATTTTAAAACCCTATCATAAGTCGAATGAGTTTTTCCTCGATTCTGAAATCCCGCATTGCACTGGAATTTCCTTGGCTCTCTGTAAATTTGTTTCACTTTCAGCTTAACTCTTTCTCATTTAAAACGCTTGAAGTTGCCCCATTAATATTAATATCTCGTGAGAATAAATAAATTCAGCATAAAAGATGAGAGAAAGGAAGGGCAGAATGTCAGACGGGCCTGTGTGCCCAATTCTCAACCTTTTGAAAATAAAGTTCATTCATTCATTCACCAGGAAAGTTATATTACTGTTATCAGTCATTTCTAAGTAGCAATGAGATCTCGGTATTTAGTGAGACCTGAGTTATAAGTAGGTTTCTGTTACATTAAAATGCTTCCTTTTTTCAGAATTTTTTTTTAAGAGATGTGGTGAGATAGATGTTGAATTCGTTGAGATAGTATAGTAGTTCCCAGAAATGGGAACTTGTGATAAGGATAGCACAATATAAAGTCAGGTAGTTAACCTCACAGTTCATATATACAGAAGAGAAGTCACCTTCTCGCTGGACCTATCCTATGCCCCTAGGGAATGTGAATGTAGCTCACAATTAATCCCTAAAACTTGAAGATTACTTTAAAATACTGAATATTGAAAATAAATTCAATAACTTCTTGTATAAAATTAAATCAGGGTATTTTAATGATTAATGTAATTAAGAAATAAATTATATCTGGTATAATTTACAAAAAATTACACAGTGGGATTCAGTAAAAGAAAATTAGTGTCTGTAAATAGTTTGTGTTATCACACATGAATTTCTAAATTTGGTGGTATGTCCTCCCTTAGGTGGACTTAACTGGTATCCCATGGATAAGACTCTTGGTCCTCATAGTCACAATGCTGAGGCCAGGTAGCAGTGATGGTCAACTGTTTCACGTGTTACACACTGGTTCAACTGGTTATGACTTTTGGTCCTTGAAGTCACAATGCTGAGGCCAGGTAGCAGTGGTGGTCAACTGTTTCACGTGTTACACACTGGTTCAACTGGTTATGACTTTTGGTCCTTGAAGTCACAATGCTGAGGCCAGGTAGCAGCGATGGTCAACTGTTTCACGTGTTACACATTGGTTCAACTGGTTATGACTTCTGGTCCTTGAAGTCACAATGCTGAGGCCAGGTAGCAGCGATGGTCAACTGTTTCACGTGTTACACACTGGTTCAACTGGTTATGACTTTTGGTTCTTGAAGTCACAATGCTGAGGCCAGGTAACTGTGGTGGTCAACTGTTTCACGTGTTACACACTGGTTCAACTGGTTATGACTTTTGGTCCTTGAAGTCACAATGCTGAGGCCAGGTAACTGTGGTGGTCAACTGTTTCACGTGTTACACACTGGTTCAACTGGTTATGACTTTTGGTCCTTGAAGTCACAATGCTGAGGCCAGGTAGCAGTGATGGTCAACTGTTTCACGTGTTACACACTGGTTCAACTGGTTATGACTTCTGGTCCTTGAAGTCACAATGCTGAGGCCAGGTAGCAGTGATGGTCAACTGTTCACATTCCACCCTGTGTTAGTGTCACATGGTACACACTGATTGAACCTGGAACAAGATAAGCCCAGTTTATGGTACCTTCCAACTGTTAATCCTTGATGTATTAGGGGTTGTAGTTAATATTCCTAAAATATCCAATTCCAAGCAATCTGTGGCAAGATAATTCAAATAAACATATGTATGTTAGTTTTAGCAGACATGAATCATATAATAAAATATTACGAAAAGGTGATAAATAAGTCCCTCAGGTCTTTCCTTAGTTTCCGTGTGTCCCTGACAGTGAAGGTAAGTTTCACAGAAAAGAGGATTGAGATAAATCTACAGAAAATTTCGCTGATCATATGACAAGAGGAAGTCGATATGATTTTTTGTGATTTTTAAAAAAAAACCAAGGCAGTCAAATATTTGCTTTGGGATCTGAGAAGGGACTTATTATTTTATCAGGATGCTAAACGAGCGGATGTGGATATTGAATAAGAGCATGATTAGATTCTGACAAAATTGAATCTGGTGAAAGAAGTAATGGTATTACCGATAGATCACACGAAGGAGGTTGGTCAACAAGGTGTACTATAGTTGAAATTTGTGACAATAGGAGTTCAAATGTGTATTCATTCATTCATAACCCTCCACTCCCAAAGGAGCATAGGCCTTCAACAAACACATGCCAAGTCCTCCTGTCACGTGCCATCATCTCAAGTTCTTTCCATGTTCTCCTCATCATTTTCACCTCTGTTTCCAACTCTCTTCTCCATGTACTTCTTGGTCTTCCTCTGCCTCTCTTGCCCTGGGGGTTCCAGAACAAGGACTGCCTTGTAATGCTATCAACAGGTTTCCTCAGTGTGTGTCCTATCCATCGCCATCGTCTTCTTCTCATCTCTTGTTCCACTGGCACTTGTCCAGTTCTTGTCATCAGTTCCACATTGGTAACCTTGTCATACCATTTTAATCCCTCTATTCTACGCAAGCACCCATTTATGAAAGTCTGTAGCTTTTGGTTGTTGTCTTTGTTGTTCTCCATGTCTCCGAGCCATACAATAGGACTGACTTCACATTTGAGTTGAAGATTCTTATTTTCGTGTTGGATCCTATTTCTCTTGATCTCCATATATTTCCCAATGCAATGAAAGCTCCTCTTGCTTTTTGTATTCTTATTTTGATATCGGTGTATTACTTAGGATATTTTGATAAAAACATTTAATGAAGCAGCAAGTTTATATCTGTAGGAAACCAGTGTATGAATATAAGGGCGGGGTGCAACACTGACCGGTTTCATAAATCTTTTTTTTTTCAACTTAAATATAAGTTTGGGATATGTTCTTTAAGGTCCTAAAAGAAAAAACAATTTCACAACTTATTCTTCAGTATATTGGTAGATAACAAACTTTCGTAATCTACACAACAAACAAACAATAGAAATAGAATTCATAGGCACTTTGGATAGATGTTCTTTTGCTTTTAAATATTTATTAGAAATGATAAGGTGTGTTCACAAAGGTGATAAATGTTGCTATTTTGAGATAACATTTTGTATTATTCTTCAAGGTATATTTGAAGTTTTTAGTGATTGTCCAAAGTCTTAATTTATTTCCTATATCTAGAAAATAGAGTAAGCCATAAAATGCCTTGTTTACAGGTGTTCATGTGGTTTTGAATGTACTAGCAAGTCTTGTTCCCGAAACTAGGCAATATCTGTATTTATAATATTGCTAAGCTGTGGATTAGGTTATGAAAACATTAACCACAACCAACAGAAATGGAATCCAGTAGCCAAACAAAAGGACTGACTTGACATTTGAAATGAAAATTCTGATTTTTTAGTTGGGCCTGATTTTTTTTTATCTCCATGTTTCCTAGTGCTGTTTAGTCAAGAAACAGCTTGATGATCTAGATTTTGCTGATGATCTGGCACTTCTGTCCCATAACCGTATTCAGATGCAAGACAAAATTCAAATACTTGATGAGAGATCACAGCAAATGGGTCTGATAATGCAGAGAGAGAAAACAAAGATAATGAGAATAAATGCAGGACATGATAACAAAACTGTACCGAAACACAACAACAACAAGATGTAGAAACTTACATATGTCTTGGCAGCAATATAAACACAATTGGAGGGACAGAGTGACATCAAAACAAAAATATGAAAGTCTAGAGGAGCTTTCGTCGCACTAGGAAACATGGAGATCAAAAGAAATCAGGCCCAACACAAAAATGAAAATTTTCATTTCAAATGTCAAGTCAGTCAGTCCTATTGTATGGTTGTGAAACATGGAGAACAACAAAGACAACAACCAAAACGTTACGTAAGTGGATGCTTGTGTAGAATAGAAGGATTGCAGTGGTATGACAAAATCACAAATGTGGAACTAATGACAAGAACCAGACAAGTGCCAGTGGAACAAGCGATGAGAAGAAGATGCTGGAGATGGATAGGACACACTTTGAGGAGATATGTTGATGATGTCACCAGACAATCCCTGTTATGGAATGCCCAGGATAAGTGATGTAGTGGAAGACCAAAGAACACATAGAACAATGAACTGGAGACAGATGTGAAGAGACATGGAAAAACATTGAACAGATGGCACAGGAAGACTTGGCATAAGGTAGTTGAAGGCCT
>JAMPIV010016976.1:0-178369 GCA_024509875.1 Oreohelix idahoensis | reverse complement strand
ATAAGGTTTGAACTCAGCAACTTGAGTAACTTGATAATTCATTTGGATTGAGTCCGTACATGTTTATTACAGGTTACACATGAAGAACAAATCCACACACGTTTTGAACATGAAAGTATATATTAAATCCTACATGGTAGATGCTATCTATGCATCGCAGTCCTTGTCCAGTATATGCAATATACTATAGTCAGAACGTCATAACTATATGTACGCGCGGTTGGAGCACCCAACGGCCGACAGTGAGATTATGGCGTCTGGCAAGATAAACGAATATGGACTGCTATTTCTTCCTTCTTTGAATTTAGTTTATTTACTAATCTCCATAAAATTCCTCTCTTCTTAATATTCTTGGACTGACCCATGTCCGTACTGCAGTAACATATGTGCGGCAATTATCATGCCTACCACTAGAAGGATTAGAGAACACGTCTATTCAGTTCGACGGTCAATAAAAAAGGGTCCGGTAACCTAATCACCCAGCGTGACCTTACCGACGCTAAACACGTCATAAATCGATCGTTCAATAAACTAACAATTATTTACATTATATTTAAATTGTGGTCACCCCTAAATTTGCGCGCTGCTAACCCCTAGCAGGACGATGCCAATAAAAACTACCGTAACAATTCCCTGTACACTGGGGGGGGGGGGGGGGGGGGGGGTAATTGGGGGGGGGGAAATCTATTCGATATATTTTTCCTCTTATAATATACGCCGCGTGTTGCCTGTCAGTCACAGCCCTTTCACCAATACACAAAAAAACTCATCGTATTGTGCGCGTAAAAAATTCCTGATGTTTCCTGTACCGCAGAGTTTACTGTCCAGAGTTCCATAGCTCATTGCGGTTGTTCCACAGCCAGTATGATGACTTTTCCGCAGTTTCACTAAGCCTCATCAGTGCCCTTGTTCTCGACTGTCCCCTCAGCCCCAACAGTTTTAGTAAATCATACACTGATGCAGCCACATGCCCTCTTGCACCCACCTCAATAGCCATGACCCTTGCAGTGAACCCACCGTGCCTCAGATCTGCAGCCAGATCACTATACTTGGCCGCTTTGAACAAATGTTGCTCTCCCAATCTGGATTCAAATGGCACGGTCAGTTCAATCAATATACCTTGTAACCTGGTGCGCTGATGAAGAATGCAGCACTATATCCGGCCGTCTTCGAGATTTTCTGATACTCTCTAGATATGCCCCTCGTCCAGGTAGGTCTACCGCCATCTCTCAGTCATTTGCACAGTCAAGGAGAGATGGTACACTGCTACCTGATTTACTCGGTTTTGGGTGTGCTGACTTTCCTGCGCTCAGAAAGTATGTGTTTGCAGTGTTTGGCCTGACATTGTTATTCGCCTTCATCCTTGCCAGATCTATTGTCGCAGCAAGCTCATTTAGCACTTTGTTATGGCGCCATGTGTATCGCCCTTGCCCTAATGACACCTTGCAAGCTGAGAGCACGTGTTCAAGTGTCTGTCTCTGTTGCGGTCGCTCTTGTAGTGGTTGAAGGCTGTGTTTTCTTATTTTATTCAATAGGGCCTTTTTAGTTCTGGTCATTGATTCATTAAATTCTTGATCGTGCTGTTGTTGGAAAATTACGCGAATGTGGGTCAATAACATTCTGCCTGTCATAAGGTTTGAACTCAGCAACTTGAGTAACTTGATAATTCATTTGGATTGAGTCCGTACATGTTTATTACAGGTTACACATGAAGAACAAATCCACACACGTTGAGCATGAAAGTATATATTAAATCCTACATGGTAGATGCTATCTATGCATCGCAGTCCTTGTCCAGTAATATGCAATACTATAGTCAGAACGTCATAACTATATGTACGCGCGGTTGGAGCACCCAACGGCCGACAGTGAGATTATGCGTCTGGCAAGATAAACGAATATGGACTGCTATTTCTTCATTCCTTGAATTTAGTTAATTTACTAACCTCCATAAAATTCCTCTCTTCTTAATATTCTTGGACTGACCCATGTCCGTACTGCAGTAACATATGTGCGGCAATATCATGCCTACCACTAGAAGGATTAGAGAACACGTCTATTCAGTTCGACGGTCAATACAAAAGGGTCCGGTAACCTAGTCACCCAGCGTGACCTTACCGACGCTAACACGTCATAAATCGATCGTTCAATAAACTAACAATTATTTACATTATATTAAATGTGGTCACCCCTAAATTTGCGCGCTGCTAACCCCTAGCAGACGATGCCAATAAAACTACCGTAACAATTCCCTGTACACTGGGGGGGGGGGGGAAATCTATTCGATATATTTTTTTTTAAAAACCTATCTAAGTGAATAATCTCAAAAATTTAACCAAAACCAAAAAAAAACAAAATGCGACATATGGCCTACGATGTTCTGACTAGAACAGTGTCGTGGTCATGTCGACTAACTAACAGTCATATAATCTATTAACGATCATGTTATACAGAATTGTTATACACAAATGTTATATTAACTAAAAGAAAATGTGTAATGCTGATATTTAATTAACTAATTAACTTAAAGTTTGTCGTAATGAAATGTCATGTCAGGACTAAACTAACTAATTAAAATTAAAATAATTAATTATATTAAGTGTGTATTAAGAGTCAAGTTATTGAAAATCTAATGCAAGAAAGTTGAAAAACGATGTTATGAGAAAAGAAAAAGAGGAAAAAAAACCAAATGAGAAATAAAGTAGAGAAAGAAAATAATGTATAAATTTAAGTTAGTTATGTGTGTTTGACATAATCATATGTGTTAAGTGGGTAATACCTATCTAACTTAACTAACTAAATAAGAAACTAATATGTAATATAATTATGTAATTCATTATTATATATATAAGAATATTACTTAGAATTATGTGAGATTCTTTTCTTTTATTCATTTTTTTCATGTTTCATTTTTTTTCTTCAATTTCTTTTCATCTTTTTCTCACATTTCATTTTAATTTCCATTAATTCAACAACTAAGTTAAAATTAATTAACATTGGATGTGATGATCCATACGTAGTCTTGATCCTTGTGAATTTCCATTAGAGAAGACTGTTTAAGTGTTCTGATTCAGAATAAATATAGATATTCTTAACGTCCAAGAATTCCTATCACAAACTGCAATTAGTTCGAAATGTCATCAAGTATTAATTTCAAAGTTGTTTCAACCAGTTTTATCCGGAACGGACACTAGCCAAAGTCCCGGCGTAAAATACGAATACATTGTCTCTTGATTTAGTTCATTTCATATGTCTGTAGTACGCAGATACTGGTTTTATAGTCAATTGTTCATTTCCATGTCGAAATGTACCGTTAGTACTATGTCTCTTGGGTAAGTTTCTGCGAAGAGTATCATTATTTATGAATCGACATCAGAAGGATTTCTAGAGAGAGTATCTGCCAGGATGTTCTCTGATCCTTTAATGTATTCGATAGAAAAGTCAAAAGGCTGAAGTAGAATGGCGTATCTTGTCAGCTTCGGGCTCTTGTGATTAGCACGACGTAGTGATGCCACCGCTTTTTGGTCCGTCTGTACCACAAAGGGTGCGCCTAATAGGAATTTTTCGAGCTTTGTGATCGCCCAAATGACGGATAATAACTCTCTATCAACTGTTGAGTACTTGATTTCTGGTGGCTTAAGTTTCCGTGAGACGTACAGTGTGGGATGGAGGACGTCGTCATTATATTGGAGCAAACATGCGCCAACTCCGTAATTACTCGCATCTGTACGGAGTATAAACTTTTTGGAAGCATCAGGTAGTCTCAAAATAGGTGGGTGTGAAAAAAATATCAATTATTTGACGGAATATTCTATCACATTCACCAGTCCATGTCACCTTCACTGGCATGTCCTTTTTTAACAGTGATGATAAGACAGCCGTGATAGATGACAGGTTAGGTACAAATCTGCTGTAATATTGGACTAGTCCTAGCAAGCTTCTAACCTGTTTCTTCGTTTGAGGAACGGATACGTTTAAAATTTTAGAAACCGTACTAGGAAGTGTTTGGATATATCCCGCTCCAATGATATGTCCCAAGAAAGTTATTTCATGAAACGCTACTTGTAATTTAGTAGGTTTAGCAGTTAAATTATTCTTTCTTAATGTGTCCAAAACATATTTTAGTCCCGAAAAAATGATCCTCAAACGACGAACTAAATAAGCAAATGTCGTCAATGTATGTGATGATGTCTGATCTACCTGACAAAATTTGTCGCATCATGCGAATAAAGGTAGCTGGAGCGTTAACAAGCCCAAAAGGCATCACATTCCACTGGTATAGACCTTGCGGAGTGGAAAACGCTGTGTAGTATTTAGCTTTTTCGGTTAGTGGTATCTGCCAATAACCTTTAGTTAAGTCTATCTTAGTGAATATAGTTGCGGTAGACAGACGAGGCAGTAAGTCGTCGAGAAGTGGATGTGGTTCGCTATCAACTACAGTTTGTGCATTTAATTTTCTATAGTCGACGCATAGTCTAATGTTATTGTCCTTCTTTTGGACAATAACTAATGGAGAAGAAAATGGAGAATTACTAGTCTCAATAATTCCCAAAAGATAACATCTGTTCAAGTTCCTTAGTAGTTTTAGTAAGAAAGTGTAGAGTAACAGAATAGGGATGTACCCGAATTGGAGTATCATCATTAAGAGTGATGTCATGACCAATAACCGACGTGCGACCTGGAACGTCGGTCAACACATCTGGATAAGATTGTAGAAGTTCAGCAATCTGTTGATGCTGTTGCGGTGTAACCGACGAAGAGATGGTTACGTCCCGCCAAGATTCAGTAGGTTGTACTACAGGTACAGGTAACGCCAACTGTACCTCAGGAAAAGAAGATTCTTCTTCCTGGATAACAGAAAGATTAGAATAGTGACATGTAGGTACAAGAGTGTCATCTAGTTCATGAAAAATAGCTTGTAGATGTTCAGGACGAGTATGAAACTGTTTGAGCATATTTATGTGAAATATTTTGTGATGTCCCTTAATGTCCAGGACATAATCAACATCAGAAATCTTATCGATAACCTGGTATGGACCATTCCATGAGATAAGAAGTTTATTATCGTTATGTGGCAATAACACATAAGCTTGATCTCCTGGAAATAATTGACGTAATCGTCTAGTACTGTTTTGAAAAGTTCTAGCTTTCGCTTTAGCAGCCTCAGATAAAGCTGTTGCCGTTTTGCAGGCATCAATAATGTTATTCCGGAGATTAATTACATACTCATAGGATGACTGGGTATCCTGAGTCATCTCAGAGTCGGTCAATAGATCCTTTATTAGTCCCATCGGACCTCTTGGTGTAGTTCCAAAGACCAATTGAAATGGAGAGAAGCCAGTTTGTTCGTGTGGCACCTCTCGATAGGCGAATAACACAGCTGGGAGTACTCTGTCCCAGTCCTGTGGATGGCTAACTGTAACTTTATGTAACATTTGTTTGAGTGTGCGGTTAAGTCTTTCTACTGCACCATTACTCATTGGGTGATAAATGCTACTGAGATTTCTATCCATATTCCAGGTCTTCATTACTTCTGTCATAGTCTCAGATATAAATTGAGATCCATGATCTGATAACAGCTTTCTAGGAAAACCTACTCTAGAAAAGATCAGATGTAGTGCATCAGCTACATCTGTGGTAGTGGTGGTCTTCAATGGAATGGCTTCTGGCCATCGTGTGCATAAATCGACGCACGTGAGAACAAATCTATGTCCTCTGGCTGATGGTAAAAGTGGACCAATAATATCTATGGCCATCTTGTCAAAGGATCTCACAGATATGTCACAAGCCTGAATAGGCGTCGTGTGAAAGGCTCCCCGTGCTTTCACTTCCTGGCATATAGTACAGGAGCGTACGTACTGTGAAATATCTCGTGACACTCCCGGCCAAAAAAAATGAAGATAATACTCGAGAACGTGTCCGAGTATATCCTATGTGACCTGCGCACTTAGAATCATGTGCGTGTTGAAGTATGTACCGTCTAAAAGCAAAAGGTACCATGACCTGTTGTTTTACCTTAGTCTTATCCATAAAACATCTTAATAATATATCATTCTTAATGATAAACCAATGAGCATTCTTATTATCTAAAGAAAGATTGTCAACTTTGTTGACCAGAGCAAAAAATTTTATTAGTGATCTATCTTCCTTCTGTTTTGCAGCAAAGGATGCTCGATCAATCGAAGAATGAACCTCAATATTTTCATGTTTGTCTGTTTCCTTTTTATCAGTGTCCATAGTCTCTAATAGATTCGTCTGTGCTCTGGTTATTACTGCATTTCCGAGGCATAGATTATTTTTGTCCCATTCAATAATTTCTTCTGGTGTGCAATCCTTACTTCCATGTATGCGTCCCACCATAAGGTCTGCAATTGGGTTCCTTAACATGCACACTTTAACGTTGCCTGTGAAAAAAGGTGTATTAACATGTATAAGGGCAGTTGGATAAAATTCTATTGTCCCTCCAAAAGTCATGCACCTGACATGTTCCCCAGTTGCACAATTAGGATGAACAAGTGACTGACGGACCCCGATCGTTGTAGATCCAGAATCCCTTAACACTGAGACGATGGATCCATTAACAATTCCCCTGTTGAAAATCAGTGAGCCTGTTCCGTCATTGACTGCCAAACCGACTTCTGGGAGAATGTGTCTGCAGTTCAGAACCGTCTCTTTTGCCTTCTGAAATACAAGATTACATTCTGGGCAACTATTTGCCACGTTGTAATTTATAGCAAAACATGCAGCAGAAGACTGTATTGTATTATCAATATGTGAATTCTGAACCCCAGGGGTTGTAGCATTTGTAACGGCTGCCCCTATATTATGATTATAATTTGTCGTTCTACGAGAATGAGAACGATGACGAGGATAATTATTTGAATTATCCCGTTGTCCCCTATTGTAACTGTTATCTCGATGTCTCGAGCTAGGATTATTGTTGTTGTTCCAGTTGTTCCCATTATTATAGTTATTTGACCGATTATGATTTGAGTTACATTGACTATAGTTGTATCTGGACTGTGGTGAATAATTTCTATTTTGTGGTCTTCCTCTATTAAAGTCATTGTTAAAATTATTATGTCCCTTATGGAAATTGACATTATAATTTCCCTTGAAGCGACCTCTATCTACACTGTGTGTTCTTGGTTTGTTAGAACTGCGGTATGCCATATTAGAGGCCACAGGAAGAGGTTCTCTTATCAACGAACTAGAAATGTTCGCATTCGGATGTGCAGTGCAGTAATTTAATGAAATTTTTTCTAACTCCTCAATAGTATCTGGTTTACGTTCTTGCAGATAGGCAAAGAACGGTGGGCTGACAGAGGATAACACTTTATCCCTTAGTAACAGATCAACTAACTTGTCATACGATTTGTTGATACCTGCCAGTTCAACCCATCTGTTAAAAGTATTGCGTATGTTAGCAATAAAACCTGTAAAGTCCTTATTAGATTCCGGTAGGATACTTTTAAATTTTAACCTACATTGTTCTTCGTCTAAGTGAAAACGACGTAAAAGTAAGGTCTTAATGGCATCATAGTCTGTGGCTAATGTTGGATCAATATTTTGTGCTGCGTTTGCGGGTTCGCCATCCAGAAATTCCTTGAGTTTAAGTGCCCATGCAGTTTTGCTAAGGTTATTGAATTTGCATATATCCTCAAAGCATGATAGCCATGCTGATAAATCATCAACGTGTAATTTGAATGGTGGTAGCTTGAAATAATAATTGCCCTTATTATGGTTAGATGAAGAAGTATTCTGCGTATCAGTATTATTTGTATTTGCAGCTACTTGAGCTTTTAAGTTTAATTCAGCCATACGCATTTGTATTAACTCCTTGTCTTGTTTAGCAATTTCTCTTTGTCTATTTTCTTTTTCTATTTCTTTCATTTCCTGTCGTGCTCTCCTGTCTTCTTCTTCTTGTCGACGTTCTTCCTCTTCTTTTTTTTATGTATCTTTCCTTCTCTCTTCTTTTTCCACCTGTTCTTCCTCTTCTTTTTTTAATGTAGCTTTTCTTCTCTCTTCTTTTTCCTCCTGTTCTGCCAATTCTGCTTTATATTTAGCAAATTGTTGTTCTGCATATTCACGTAGTTCCTGTCCTTTCATATTAAAATCTTTCCCATTTTTAATAAAATGGTCTAAGTTAAGCATCTTGACGTTAATATTGTAAGTAATTATTAATCAGTAATAATCACCAATAAAATGTAAGTAATTATTGTACTTACTCAACGTATAAATACCTACTAAATAATTACAATGTTATTGAACTTTTATTTATAAGTTCCACCAATATATAATATTTTGTAATAATATTATGTGTGCCCACTAATATAAGTCAGAAGTAGTTATGCTATTTATTTATTTAAGATGCCGAATTTATATCACGCATCTAATTTTATCCCTCAATAATTATGAGTATTGTCCCTTCATAATTAATTTATTTAATTAATTATATGTGCTGTCAGAATGTAGTACTGCGAAAATGTACCAATAAACATGCAATATGTCTGTCATATAAGTCAGACCATAAATTTATATTGAATTATCAATATATAATATATTATTATGCCTTACTCATGAGCTATAAAGTGCATTGCCACTTTCTTGAACCACCACTGCAAATTGGTGCAAAGTCCCTAATTCATCCTCAAATTTATAAAAATTAATAAAATTCATTTACACTCTGGTTATTGACTAAATTATAGCATTATTATTATATGATAAATGTATGAGATGAAGACAAACAAGACAATTAGTCAACCAAGGATTACAAAACAGTAGTACAATACGACAAGGACATTTTCACAATTAAAAATGAATTTACAACTAAGTAGAACAAGCGGAAGTACCGTAAGCAAGAAGGAAGGTCACGGATTGACCTACGGCGAGGTTGAACTCAAATCTAGGACAGACTACAAAAAAGAAAATTGACTGCAAAAAGTAATGATGTCATAGGACTCATGAACGGACATATATTAACAATTCAAATAAATTATAGCAAGATGGAGAAAATACGCAATAGTTACGAACAAATTACAGAAATGAATAAAAATTAGAACTAAATACACTAGAATACACTGGTTATTACTAGACTAGACATCTAACATGCAAGGTTAATTAATGGCAGATACGAACGGACGAATCATCGGAAAGTCGTCGATGGGTTCTTCGTTAAGTGCAATTAACTGACGGCCCTATAATGCGATTAAAACCAATTTGGACATCCAGGGAGCCATGAAATTGGTTTCAATTCTCCTCCCAACCATCCTACGAAGCAGGAACAACACAAACGGTGAAAACAGATATAACATAGATATATGAAAAATAGAATAGACATGCCTGTACAGACGAAATGGACTTAGTACTGTGTTATCTCAATGACAACAGTCACAAAACTAGACTTATCTTTTAACGCGTCGTCCGATGCGATCTTCACCAACGGACTAGACCAGTGTCTAGAACTGCTTGCTCCTCGTTGGCAGATAACGACTTTTCCATCTTTTGGTCTATTGTAATCTTGTATTTTTCATCAAAACTGGAATGCGCTGACTTTGTCCTTTGAGTGTTAGCATGTACGCATGATGTTGTGACGTCAGGTTGACCTTCGTAGTTACGCGTGCCACGTCATATTTATGAAATCACGTGATTCTCTTACAATCGTAAACAGTCCGTGAAAATTTGCGAAAAAAAATTTTTCTTTTCTTTCGATCCCCACGCAATGGCCTACCAGTTGTTGCGGTCGCTCTTGTAGTGGTTGAAGGCTGTGTTTTCTTATTTTATTCAATAGGGCCTTTTTAGTTCTGGTCATTGATTCATTAAATTCTTGATCGTGCTGTTGTTGGAAAATTACGCGAATGTGGGTCAATAACATTCTGCCTGTCATAAGGTTTGAACTCAGCAACTTGAGTAACTTGATAATTCATTTGGATTGAGTCCGTACATGTTTATTACAGGTTACACATGAAGAACAAATCCACACACGTTGAGCATGAAAGTATATATTAAATCCTACATGGTAGATGCTATCTATGCATCGCAGTCCTTGTCCAGTAATATGCAATACTATAGTACCATCAACACAATACCCAAGCATGACATAATAGCAGTCATGGGTGATTTTAACGCCAAAGTAGGTGACAACAACGATGGAGTACAAAGATATCTCGGTACTCATGGCATAGGCTGTATGAATCAAAATGGCGAAAGACTTCTAGAACTTTGTGAAATATCAAACCTCGTTGTGGCAGACACCATCTTTCCACATAAGAATATCCACAAGATAACATGGAATTCACCTGATGGCAGAACTAAGAACCAGATAGATCACTTCTGCATAAGCGCTAAATTTCGCTCATCAGTTCAAGACGTCAGAGCATACAGAGGTGCAGAGATCGGAAGCGATCATAACCTCTGCATAGCTAAAATGAGAATTAAACTGAAGAAGTTATACCAACCGAATAAAAATAGAAGAATAGATGTACACAGACTGCAATCAAATGATATAAAGAAGGAATATAATGTCAAAATGAACAACTATTTCGATGCTTTAGGCAAAATTGACAACGATATCACCACCAAGACAATCGATACTAAATGGGAACAACTGAGAACAGCAATGACAGAAGCAGCTGTAGCGACCACCGGATACCTAGTACATAAAAAGAAAAAATGGATGAGAGAAGATACTTGGGATAAAATACAAGAAAGGAAAACAGCAAAACTTAAACTACTAGCGGCAAGTACACATAATGCAGTTGAATCTTGCAAACTAACTTATAACTTGTTAAATAAAGAAGTGAAGACAAAAACTCGAAGAGATAAAAGACATTTCATCAATGAACTGGCCGTAGAAGCTGAAAATGCTGCAAGAACTGGTAATAGTAGGTGCCTTTATCAAATTACAAAACAACTATGTCACCAGCCTACTGCTATGGAAACACCTGTTAAAGGTAAATTAGGGAATTCAATACCAACAGAAAAAGAACAAATGAAGAGATGGGCTGAGCACTTCATGGAGGTGCTAAACAGACCACCACCAACAGTAACACCTGATTTTAATAATGAAACATCCACAACCACTTTGCCAATAACTTGCGATGAATTCACGCTGGACGAGATCAAACAAGCCGTTAAAAGATTAAAAAATTTTAAAGCTGCTGGAGTTGACGAAATTTCAGGGGAAATGATTAAAGCAGTTAATGACAACAACCTCTTGAGAATTTTAGATATTATAAATGAAGTATGGAGAGAAGAACAACCACCACAACAATGGAAAGACAGTATTATTGTAAAGTTACCGAAGAAAGGTGATCTATCAGAGTGTAATAACTGGCGTGGTATATCTCTATTATCAGTACCTGGAAAATTATTATGTTGCATGATGTTAGAAAGACTTAAATTGCATGCTGACGAAAAGATCAGAGAAGAACAAGCGGGTTTCAGGCCGAAACGATCATGTATTGATCAAATATTCACACTAAGAACAATTATAGAAGAATCAGTGGAAAGGCAATCGCCACTTATTATCACCTTCGTCGATTTTCAAAAAGCCTTTGATAGTCTACACCGCCCATCATTGTGGAAGATACTTACAATCTATGGTTTTCCAACAAAATATGTGAATATAATCAAAGCGCTATATGACAATGCAAGATGTTGTGTTAGAACAAATAAAGGGAATACAGAATGGTTTACAGTAGAAACAGGGGTGAAACAAGGCTGTATTATGTCACCACTACTTTTTGGAATAGCTATTGATTGGGTTATGAGAAACTATACCCACAATGAACAATTGGGTATAAAATGGACAAATGGAAAATTCCTGGGGGACCTGGATTTCGCAGATGATGTAGCATTCTTAAGTTCAACACCAAGACAATCCCAAGAAGCAATAAATAATTTGTGTCATCTCTCGGTTAAAATTGGTCTCCAAATAAATGCCTCTAAAACTAAAGCTATGAACTTTTCTAACGAGACCTTTGATATCATCTTGAACGGGGAAAAACTACAGAAAGTTGAAAGTTTCAATTATTTAGGCAGTAAAAATGACTCAGGATGGTGACACAACAAGAGAAATCCATACTAGAATTGCTTTGGCAGCTAGCGCTTTCAATAGATTATCTAACATTTGGAAATTACGATCATTGAATATACATACCAAGCTTCGTCTGTTTAATTCAAATGTTATCTCAGTGTTAACATACGGCTGTGAGAGTTGGAAAATAACAAAATCATTGGAGAACAAGCTGAATACATTCGAGAACAAATGTCTTAGAAAACTCATGAACATCAGTTGGAAAGAATTCAAGACTAATCGACAAATAAGAGAAGACTCTAGGCAGAAATATGTCTCCGACTATATAAGGAAAAGACGATGGTCATATATCGGTCATGTCCTACGAATGCAAAACTACAGAATACCACTACAGGCGCTCACTTGGGTTCCTGAGGGTAAGCGGAAAAAAGGAAGACCAAAAGAAACACTCAGAAGAACAATAATAAGAGAAGGAAGAACGTTGGGCCTAAATAATGTGCAAGAGCTAAGAGGAGTGGCGTCACAACGAACAACCTGGAGAGCACTGGTTTCTGCCTTATGCGCCGTGTTTGGCGCTTAAAGAATTTATTATTATTATTATTATAGTCAGAACGTCATAACTATATGTACGCGCGGTTGGAGCACCCAACGGCCGACAGTGAGATTATGCGTCTGGCAAGATAAACGAATATGGACTGCCATTTCTTCCTTCCTTGAATTTAGTTAATTTACTAACCTCCATAAAATTCCTCTCTTCTTAATATTCTTGGACTGACCCATGTCCGTACTGCAGTAACATATGTGCGGCAATATCATGCCTACCACTAGAAGGATTAGAGAACACGTCTATTCAGTTCGACGGTCAATACAAAAGGGTCCGGTAACCTAGTCACCCAGCGTGACCTTACCGACGCTAACACGTCATAAATCGATCGTTCAATAAACTAACAATTATTTACATTATATTAAATGTGGTCACCCCTAAATTTGCGCGCTGCTAACCCCTAGCAGACGATGCCAATAAAACTACCGTAACAGTCTCCCATGGCACAGGGGGCACTGCTCATCATCCGACTTTCCCCATCTCACAAGATTTGTGGCCGATGGCAGGAGGTCATACATTGATCTAACAATGAAGCTGAGCCTAAGAGGTGCCATATGCCATATATCATTCCACGTCAAGGACCTTTGCAGGGCTCCTTCCCATGTAGTCCATTGGCCTTGTTGGGCCTGCTGCACTGCTTTTTGTAACCTCTTATCATTCTCAGCTCCTCGTATCTCCTGAACTACCATGTCTCTACGCTCCCTGCTTGATGCCTTAGACCACCAGCGGATGTCTCCATGACCAAATCCCCGTCTATTCGTTTGTGTGTATCCGATTACCTCCCTCAGTTTTAGCGATTCTTGGGCAGCATCAACAGCTTCTTCCACTCTCCACTTCCTTCCCGTTTTCAGTGTGGGCTGAGTGGACGTAACCACATCATCTACTGACTCGCGTAGCCTCATTGCAAGCCTTGCCTTTCCAACTTTGTACTCTTCAACAACTGACTTGAAAGGAAGCAGAAGTTTTGCCCTTTTGCAGTACAGTGCTACATCTGACAGACTTGGTGGTACCCCTAGCCATTTCCTCATGAACTTGTTGACCTTCTGCTCTATAGCTTCCACTGTACTTGTGCTTATTTCATATATAAGCAGTGGCCACAGCAACTTAGGTATCAACACGAACTGGAGGCACCACAGTTTGAATTTTCCTAGGAGTCTGCTTTGGTCTATGATCTGTAGCCCTTTGCCTGCCATTTCTATTGTCTGTTGCACTGCCTTCGAGTCTTTTAATGAGGCATCGTACACCCTGCCAAGACTTTTAACAGGTTCCTCAATGACATTAGGGATTCTTTGGTTAGAAACCATGAATATGACCTCTGCTATCCTCCCTTTCCTGACTGATAGGCTTCTCGACTTCTTGGGTTTGACGCTCATTCGGCACCAGCTGACTAGTTCATCCAGGCGTGCTAACATCTGTCGTGAAACATTCTAAATCCACATATATAAATTAAAAAGTAAATGTAAAGCCTAACGAATAAATTCAATAAAAGGAAAGAAGAATGGTAAAGAACAGTGCTGTCACAATGACTGTACTCGAGATCCCCCTTTTTCTACTTCGTCTGCATATTGTAACGCTTTCACGTTGATAGTAAAGCCTACTGCATCAATGCACGCGTTTCCACAAAACAATGAAACGTGTACTGTATTTCTAAGAAAACCTTGAGATAGGCACACTGCGTAATGACCTAGATTAATTCTAGCATTAATTTCATTTTATACACTACGTTAACATAAACGAAAGGACAGATGGAATTAGGATAGAGAGAGAGGGAGGGCTGAAAGCCGGAACGCATGCAACACTAACACGCGTCTCGCGATACAAAATTAATGCCATCACGCGCGAAAGGCCAAAAGCACTAACTTTTTTTCAAATAGACCGTGATAAAAAACACTACCCATATGAGAGTTAGGTTTAAAAACCTGTAAAACGCTTATTAGGAAACATGACATTATACTGTTTTATGTCTGAAAGCCTGACAGTACCCAGACACCACATCGTATCGAAGTGAACGGGAGGTAGAAGAAAATGCATATTTTGAACGCAGCCACTTGGCTCCATTAAATTTATGTATTTGGGTTCCTTAGGACTTGCTGACAAAGAATATGTTTAGTGTTACGCAAATAGTCTAGGAATTATCAAATTATAGCCAAAAGAAAATAGTGAGGATGTCTGACAGCACCAAATCAGAATTGCACAGTGGCATGTTTTGAAACCACCATTTTACGGGAAATGGGCCAACAAGTTACATCCTATTTGATTGGCTGGAATGATATGTAAGGCTAAACACGATTAGACGGCCTACAAATACTAATTCTTTGTTGTTAGGGGAAACGGTAGTAAGGGTACTTTTTTTGAAAAGCTGTGTAAACATGGCCCGATTGGTTAGACCCGCCAATATAGTCAATTAGGAGCGTCAGTTGAGTGCCACATTTTTCAAATAAACTTACTAAAGAAACTGCGTTGAGAGCCAGTGCATATTTTTCTAAATAAAAGCCTGGGACATAGGCAGATCGAAATTGTGCCATATTCATCGCCAGTCAACGTATTTGTGTATTATTTCCATGAATTGTGGTAAGCTTGACATATTTGATATCTTTTGATGAAAATTGAATGTGAATTGATAATTTGTGTCTGTATATATGTGTGTGGTTCAGTAGCAAACATGAGGCAAAGCCTAGATATTGCTCCAACCTGAACAGAACGTGTCGGAGAAAAGTAAAAACTGCATGGAATTGCCAAACAGTACTGTGACACCTATCTTATTGAATAGAAGTAAATGATGCTGGAATTGCAGAGGCGTTGTAACCATTAGGGAGGAGAATACTGGTGTAAATTGTTTCAGATGAAGCTAGCAGTTGGCCTATCGCTCTGAACTCAGTGTTTGTTATGTGTTGTGCTCAGTGTGGAAATAGATTATAAATTAGTTCTGAAGTAGGAGGTACAACCTTCTTGTTTCAGGGACCGTGGTCCTAAGTTATTGAAGCAGCACCTGGTCTGAGTTTTGCTGAATCTAGAGGCTGACAGCATACTCCTTGGTCCAGATAGCGACCAGTGAGGTGTCTCCAGAACGCAGTGAAGCAATCGAGCAGAGGAGACCTTTTCCTGCCGCCATCACGAAAAATAAGCTTCTGTGGCCAGAGCAGCTCAATCATATGTCCCCCTCTAAAATTGACATAATATTAAACACAGAGGGACAATAAATTGTTTCAATTGACAGGAACTGTGAACTTTTCCCAATACTATTTCCAAGATAATCAAACACTTGAAGTCATGATGACAAATAACAACATAGCTTGAAAAACAAAACCAGTATTACCTCATAGTACCACTACGCAACTTACACACATAGGATAATACTAATAAAATATGTCAATACAAGGTTCATATTTATAAATTGTGTACCTACAAATTGTGATTACATTTGATTGTGATTCCTGGTTCACTGTGTAGTTGAATCAGGATATCTATTATTGAAAGTAATTAATACATATATATTTGAAACTTTACACTTGACTCATTTAAGATAGTCTTATAGAGTGTTAAATGTGTGTGAGTGTCACAGTGTTGTAAAATGTTGTGGAATAAATTAAATTGTTTATCTGTCTGTTGTTGTTGTGACTTACACTTCATCATTTACATAACCCTAGACATTCAACGTAGTCATCACAATATTCCAGAATAATTCTGACTGAGGTATAAATGTGGTAGCAAGTAAGGTTATCTGTAAAACACTACACCTATTAGATACAGATACCTTCACAGCTGATCTCAGTCAGTACACTAAGTCCCCTATAACTATTTATATCATCCCACTTTACCACAACATCCTCCGGGCCTGATGTTCATCTGATGTCAGAATTGTTGTGTCATCCATGAGTGCTTTGAGCGGTGGCATGTGATACATTCCACCGAGCTTTGGACCTATAGCTATTCCTTCAGCCGCATTGAGGATTACGTGCATAGCCATCACGAATAGTATCGGAGAGATGGTACATCCCATCGCAATTCCAACTTCAAGGCCAATCCACTTCGTTGTGTACTCTCTGGTTGAAAATCTGACAGAGAACCCTGCGAAATACAGCTTCAGCATTGCTGCAATCTCTCGTGGAACATGATACCTTTCTAGGGCCTGCCACAACATATGGTGTGGAACGGATCCATAAGCATTTGCTAGATCCAACCAGATTACATGGAGGTTTGTTCTGTCAGACTTTGCCTTTTGAATTGCTTCCTAGATTATTGTGACATGCTCTAGACATCCTGGTGTACCTGGGATACCTCCTTTTTGAATGATAGTGTCAATGTACTCATTTGCTAGGAGGTTGTAGTGAGCCTTTTCGCCATCACTGAGAAGAATATCTTCCCTTCCACATTAAGTAGTGAGATTGGCCTGAACTGACTGATGTCTGTGGAATTTTGTTCCTTCGGGATGTAGACTCCGTTCGCCTTTCTCCACTCCTTGCTTACAAGTTGGGTTTTCCACGCATTCTTCAATAAACGGAGCAGTCGTTTGAGCACCTCAGAGCATCTCTTATACACAACATATGGAACACCATTAGGACCTGGAGCTGACTTGCACCGAGCTTTCTGGACAATGCTTTCTACCTCTTGCATCGTTGGGGGCTTGGTGTTAAATTCAGCTCCTGGCTTACTCGGCCATTTAAGGCCTGCCATGCTGCTGAGCGGCTCATCTTTGCGACCATCTGAATATGTCATTATTAGCTGGTCTTCCAGGTCTTCTTTCCTGATGTTTAGCGTACCCGACCGTGGCTGCTCAAACAGTTCTTTGGCAAACTTGAAGGGTTCCCTGAAGAATCTTTCCCTATCCCTTCGAGTCTTCCTTCTCTTCCTGCACAACCTTTCTGCTCTAAAAAGGGCATCATGTTGGCCTTTAAGGTGCTCCCAAACCTGTCGTAACCCTTCCTTCTCTGTGGCAACTGCGTTCTTGAACAGTTTTCGGGCATGCTTCTTCTGTTTCCTGATTTCTTCTATTTTAATTTGTCTTCTACTTTTTCGTGGTGGGTTACTTTCCCTTGCCTCCCTGACTCTGAACACTTTGCGACAGTGAAGATATATTATGTCGCCGAAGATTTCCAGCTTCTTCTCCAAAGTTATCTGCTTCAGGTTGTTATCCAACTTTTTTGCCAAGGCTTTGTCCAGCTGTTCCCAAAGCCCTTTTGCACTGGCAGGTGGAAACTTGATTGCATCTTTCTTCCCGTCCAAGAAGTGGGTGAGATCATCATCAGGCAGATCAACTTAAATGTACTCAGCATTGTGGATTGACTCCTGGCTGCGATCTTCTAACGTCTTATCCGTCGAGACAGAGCGCTGTTGATCTCCTCGTGATGAGCTCCCACACCCCTTTTTCGTTCTGTGGATTTTCATTCCTCTCTGAGTAGAGAATTTCCTACCATATTTTACAACTTAGTTCAAAACTATTAACCATAAAGGAAAACTTTTTAAAAAAAACCACTATACAATGTGGATCCGTATCCGAATAAAAGTAAGACTCACCACGTGGTGTGCTTTATTTTTTCTATGCGTAAAACAAGGCCGTACTCAAACTATGAATCAAGGGAAACAACCCAAACAATAAAATTATTATTAAACGTCTTTATTTACAACGTATAAGTTTATAAACTAATAAAACGGTATTTAATCAGTTTTACTAATAACAGTTCACATGAGACAAGGGACGTTTCGGGTTTTACCCTTCGTCAGCCACAAACAGGTGACAAAGACAAAAATTACATATAGGTACTACAAAACAAAATATAGTAGTCACGAAACGGAAACAGGGTAGCAGCAATAATTGTAGTATAGTATAAGTAAATAATTAAGGGGCTGCAGTAAAACTGGTAAGGAATATAAGTTTATAAACTAATAAAACGGTATTTAATCAGTTTTACTAATAACAGTTCACATGAGACAAGGGACGTAACGTCACATTTCTTTATTTTACACCGCAATTTAAATTATTTAAACAGACACTGATGCTTTATGCGAAAATAAAAAGAATTTTTTTTAGTATTTAAGTTATTATTACTGTTTATATCAAATTTAGTTACATTTTATCAAGCAGTTTCTGTTTATTTAATAAATATATTACATAGTTTATCAGAGATTAAAATCTTCATAAATAACACACAATTAATCCTCCAGACTTAAATGTCTTATGTCAAAATGAAACTATAATATCAAAATATTATAGTTTGATTTTCACATTTCATAAGTTTCCTATGCAGTTACTAGGAAATCCGGGCAACGCCGGGTCCTTACAGCTAGTATATATATATATATATATATATATATATATATATATATATATATATATATATATATATATATATATATATATATATATATATATATATATATATATATATATATATATATATATATATATATATATATATATCTTCTTCTTTCTTCGATCCTTAACCACCGACCGTCAAAGCAGTCAGTGGCCATCACGTCTAGTGGCGTCTTGTAGGGCAACAACAAATTGATTCCACTTTGCACGGTCGGTGGCCATCCTTCGTACAGTGCCCCAACTCTGGTTCATTCTTTGCATCTCAGCCTCCACAGTCCTCCGCCAAGTTGTTTTTGGTCGGCCTCTCTTTCGCTTTCCTTCAGGGGTCCAAAGCATAGCTGTTCTTGTGATGGCATCGGGGTCTCTTCTGAGGACATGACCAACCCAGCTCCAGCGTCTGCCAGCTATGATGGTGTGCATGTCCTCTTGCTTGCTACGAGTAAGCAGATCTTGGTTGGTGATGGTATTCGGCCAAAAAATGCGGTGAATTTTTCTTAGGCATGTTGTGTGAAAAGAGGACAATTTTGACATTTCCTTCTCTGTGACCCTCCAGCATTCCGCACCATAGAGAAGCACAGAAAGCACGCAACTCTGGTATAATCTTAATTTTGTGCTTGTGCTGTATTGGGAGGACTTCCAGATGTTATTTAGGCTAAAGAAGGCATAAAAATTATAAAAAATTATATATATATATATATATATATATATATATATATATATATATATATATATATATATATATATATATATATATATATATATGTGCAGTGCTTTATTTCTGCCGGTATGTGTACCGGTAAACATTTAGGACCTTAAAAATCACAAAATATAATATATATATATATATATATATATATATATATATATATATATATATATATATATATATTATATATATATATATATATATATATATATATTATAAGCAAGAAAAAACTAGGGTTGCCGCCACTGCTTTACCGTACGTCAATTCCTGGTTCCTGAAAGGCAGACATCTAGCAACTGACTCGAAGAGCAAGGAAAGGGTACGCGAAGATGGCAGCACCAATGTATTGAGCCCAATTTGGAAACTATTGTAAATATAAGGTACTAATTTGATGGGGTTTTTTTTACCTTGGCTTTACTGGCATAATGGGATGGGATGATAGAGTACCGATACACTTTATTTTAGAAAAAAGCACTGTATATATATATATATATATATATATATATATATATATATATATATATACATATATATATATATATATATATACATATATATCTATATATATATATATATATATATATATATATATATCTTCTTCTTCCGTCCTTAGCCAAAGAATGACCAAGCAGTCAGAGGCCATCACGCCTTGTGGCGTCTTAAGGGCAACAGCAGATTGATTTTCTCTGTTGTAGTTTCCCATCACGCCTAGCGGCGTCTTTAGGGCAACAACAAATAGATCCATCTGCCGCTGTTTCCGTAATCGGTGTGACAAGCCAACGGGTGATCAGCCCATTGGGTATATATATATATATATATATATATATATATATATATATATATATATATATATATATATATATATATATATATATATATATATATAATCAGATGGGGAGGGCGGGGGATGAATGTAATCAGCATTCATAAAGTACTCGAAAAGTCTACAGTTGTATGTACAGGCGTTAACCGCTTAATCTACAGGTTAGGGACTGTGGTGAAGTGGGATGTTATAAATACTTATAGGGAACTTAGTGTACTGACTGAGATCAGCTGTGAAGGTATCTATATCTATTAAGAGTAGTGTATTATAGATAACCTTACTTGCTACCACATATCTATATATCTCAGTCAGAATTTTTCTGGAATAGTGTGATGCTACGTTATGTGTCTAGGGTATGTGTATGGTGAAGTGTAAGTCACAACAACAGACAGATAAACAATTTAATTTAATCCACTACTCTTAACAACACTGTGACACTCACATACATATAACACTCTATGAGAATAGCTTAAAGAAGTCACTCGTAACGGTTCAAATAACAATATGTATTCATTACTAGCATGAATGAATATGTGTCCTGATTCAACTACAAGGGAACCAGGAATCACAATCAATTTAAATTACAAGTTATGTACAGAATGTATTTAATATGAATATTGTAGTGACATATATTAGTACAAATGTTCTATGTGTGTCAGTTGTGTAGTAGTAAAATGAGGTAATACTGGTTTTGTTTTGTTCAAGCTCTGTTGGTATTTGTCATCATGACTTCAATAGTTTGTCTTTAGGGACCAGTATTGGAGATGTTCACAGTTCCTGATTTTAAGACAAGTAAATTCCCCTCTGAATAGTATTTTTATAAAGTTATTTCAAGATGAGGGGACATAATGTTGAGCTCAGCTGGCCAACTCTGCTTATCTTGAGTGATGGCGGCAGGAAAGGACTCCTCTGCTCGAATTCTCCTCTGGGCTCAGGAGACACCTCACTGATAGCTAAAAAGACCAAGGAGTATGCTGTCCGACTCTGGATTCAGCAAATCTCTGACCAGATGCTGCTCAGTACCATCAAGACCACTGTCCCTGAAATCAAGAAGGATGTACCTTCTACTTCATAACTAATTTATATTCTCTTTTACACTGATCACAATACAGCACAAACATTGCGTTCAGAGCGTTAGGCCAACAGTCAGCTACATCTGAAATACTTTATACCAGCATTACCATCCTTAATGGTCACTACGCCTCTGCACTTCCAGCATTATTTCTTTCTAGTCAATCATCCAGATGTCAGTGTACTATTTGGCCATTCCATGCCGTTTTACTTCTCTCCGACACCCTCTGTTCAGGCTGGAGCATTTTAGGCTTTACCTCACGTTTGCCACTGAACTACACATATATATACAGGCATAAATCAACAATTCACATTCAATTTTCATTAAAAGATATTAAATGGTTCAAGCTTACCACAATTCATACGAATAACACAGATACGTTGATTAGCAATGAATTCTGGCACAAACTGGCACAAATTTCCTTCTGCTTATCTTCCAGGCTTTTATTGAGCCAAATATAAGCTGGCTTCAACGCACTGATGCTTTATCAAGTGTATTTAAACAAGTGGTTTCGAACTAACGCTCCCAAGTGTATATATCAGCGAGACTGGCCAATGAGCCACGTTTCGACAAGTGTTTGAAAAAATGTTATCTTTTCCCGTCTCCCCTAACAACCAAGATAGTATTTATAGCCCGACCAATCGTGGTTAGGCTTTCATTTGTTGCGCTCCAATCAATTTGAAGTTTACATGGTAGGCTATTTCTGTAACGTAAATTTTTTCCAAACACGTTAAAAAAAATCTTATGAGCAGAAATGATTTTATGCTGTCAGGCACCCCCAATATTTTATTTTGGGTATAATTTATTAATTCCTGGACTATTTGCGTAACGTTTTACATATTATTTGTCAGCAAGCCCTAAGGAACCCAAAAATACTAATTTAAAGGAGCTACGTGGCTGCGTTCAAAATATGCAATTTCTTCTACCTCCTGTTTCGAAGATGTGCTGTCTGGGTACTGTTATGTGTTCAAACGTAAACCCATCTAATGTTGTCTTTTCTAATAAGAGTTTGTTATGATTTATAAACCTAACTCTGGGAAAGGGTAGTGTATTTTATCACTGTCCGTCTGAAAAAGTTAGTGCTTGTAGACTTACACGCGTGATGCCAGCATTTGTATATCGCGCGTCGCGTGTTGCATGCGTTCCTGATTTTCAGCCCTCCCCTCTCGCTCCTTTTGTCCATCTGTTCGTTCGTTTTGGTAACGTAATATAATTAATGTTAGGATTAATTTAGGTCATTACGCAGTACGTCTCAATGTTTTTCTTAGAAATGCAGCACACGTTTCATTGAAGAAGGCGGGTAATAATACAGTAAGCTTTTACTATCAACGTGAAAGCGTTACAATTTGCAGACGAAGCAGAAAACAAGGGGGATTTCGAGTACATTCTTTGTGACAGCACTGTCATTTTACCATTGCTCTTCTCTTTATTAATTTTATTTGTTAGGCTTCATATTTACCTAATAATTTATATATGTGGATTAGAATATTTCATGACACCTCCCCTCTTAAAACAGACATTATATGTCAGTCCTTTATTCTATATACACATATAGAAATTTATTATTATTTCTGGGGTTTACGGTGATTCTCATCACACGGATGGCGGCTTAAAAAATCCGCTCCCAGATTGGTTTTTCCAGATATATATTCAATGCTAAAATTATATGGAGCCAGAAGCAAAGACCATCGGAGTAACCTAGAGTTCTCATGCTTAGCCTGTGCTAAAAACGATAAAGGTTTGTGGTCAGTTTGCAACTTAAATGCCTTCCCATATAGATAAATATTGAATTTCTTTATTGCCCATATTACTGCAAGACATTCTTTTTCGCTAGTTGAGTAGTTGATTTCAGCTTTATTCAACTTTCTGCTAGCATATGCCACTGGGCTTAATTCCCCATCCAATGCATCTGATTTCTGTAGTAAAGTTGCACCTAACCCAATATTACTTGCATCCGTCCTTACTATGAATTCTTGACTTAAGTCAGGTAATTTCAAAATGGGTTTACTTGTGAGCTTTTCCTTCAATTCTTGGTAAGTCATTTCACATTGTGGAGTCCATGTAATGCGATCTGGATGTCCTTTACGTGTCAATTCAGTTAACGGTGCACATATGGAATTAAAGTTTTTGATATACTTCTGGTAGAAACCACATAATGAGACAAAGGATCTCACGTCCTTCTTGGTTTGTGGTCTCGGGGCTTTCTGTAGTTTCTCTAAATTCTTTGGGTCAGGGGTCATGTTTCCCTGATAAACTGTGTGTCCCAAAAATTCCAATTCTTTACATCCAACGCAACATTTGGTTGGACGGGCTGTTAAATTTGCCTCCCTAAGTCGATCAAACAGCATGTTCAGAGAGTCAATGTGTTCCTCAAATGTTTCTGTTGCTATAAGGATATCATCCATAAAATTTGTTATACAGGGATTATTCAGAGGATCCAATAATTTTCTCATCATTCTAGAGAAGACACTAGGCGCATTCTTCAATCCAAATGGCAATCTATTAAACTCATAGTGTCCTTCTGAGGTACTAAAAGCTAGGTATGGTCTAACCTCAGGCTTTACGGGAATCTGATAGTATCCTTTACTCAGATCCACTTTTGAGAAATATTTAGCTTTATTTAGTCTGGCAAACAGCTGATTTGTATCCGGCAATGGATCCACCTGTCCTTCTGTAATAGCGTTCAGTCTCCTGTAATCTATACAGAGTCTATGTTCTCCAGAGGGCTTCCTTAAGAGTACAACACCGGAACTATACGAAGACTCACTGTGCGAAATAATTCCTTCCTTCAATAGATAGTCTATCTCTTCCTTCAAAGCTTTTTCCTTAGCAAACGGAATCGAATATGGTTTCATACAGACAGGTGTGGAGTCTATGAGTTTCATATCATATTCCAATAGGTTTGTATGCCCTGGTCGGTCTGTTAACACCTCTGCATGATTATTTAGAACCTGTTGCACTCTCTCTTTCTGAGTTTTCGTTAAATGTGTACTGATTTTCACCTGTGCTGCTGTCTCACAGGGGTGTAATGGATATTCAAATGATGAAAGTGGTTCCTTTTTCATCTCCATGGCGATGGACAAGGTCAACAAGTGTGTCTCTTCCTGATGTTCTCTTTCCAAATATTTCTTCAGGAGATTCACATGATAGATTTTTTCTTTCCCCTTCTTATCTATCTTATAATTTGTTCTAGACACCTTCTCTAGAACTGTATATGGACCCTGCCATCCAATTTGTAACTTATTCTGACTCCCGGGCAAAAGAAGCAGTACCTTCTCTCCCACAGCCAAATTTCTGTCTTTCGCCTTCCTGTTATAATAGGCAGCATGTTTCTTCCTGGCTTGTTTCAAATTTTCATTGGCAAGTTTCCAGCCAGTTTTTAACCGAGTGGTCAGCTCATTCACATATTGGTATGAAGATGTAATGTTTTCCTCTGCCTTTTCATCAGTCCACGTTCTTAACAAAGCTACATATGGACCTTTAATTGTGTGGACCTATTTGTCCATGCACCGGTATGGTCTCTTCCACTTGAAGCTTTATAGTGATGATTTTTTCCTCCCAGAATTTTCATTCACAAAACGACCGCTACCAATTTTTCTTTTGGGGCTTTCTCCCCTCTTAAAATTCTTGATGAGAGATTTCCTCCCTACATCCTCTTCCTCCAGTTTGTTTAAGTCCGATTGAGGGATTTTCGGCTTATCCTGGGGTAAGACATCCTTTTGCACTCTCCGCATAGTGGCCATTGTAAAACAGTTAAGTGAAGCTTGTCCGTGAAAAGGGGCTTCCCATTCCATTTGGTCCACTTTATCAAATCTATTTCTCTTTTTATTGTCAGGCCTGATTTTGCTCCGGGGCGTGTCCAGGTCCTGATCCATGTTCCCACTTGTGGGTGTTCCCTCATGTGCTATGCTACACCTTTCTACAAAATTCTCAATGTCCCATCTTGCTTTGGGCCAATAATAATTGTGAGCCACCTTTTGAATGATGGTACCTATCTTCTCATGGTCCCCATCTGGTTTCACATGTAGGCTCCTTATTAAGTCTGCCCTATATCTTTTTGGAAGAACCAGCTGTCCGTGACCATTGGATCTAGCTCCAGTCTTCCTATACATCAACTTGTTTTTCATGTAAAAATCTCCCTTGCCTGGAGTTGTATGACAAGTTGACAATTTTCTGAAACAAGGCTTGAGTGTTTTATCCCCAGCCTGTGCCTTCCTCATCTCTTCTGGAGTGGTATCTAACATAATATCCTCCTCCTGTCTTGAGGTCGACCTGACCTGAAGGGTTGCCATATACACAGGTTTCCTTCTGCAACGGTCAGTGTCATGATTGTCCATCTGACAATTTTTACACCACCTTTTTCCTTGGTTGAAAGATTTTCTTTCATCATATTTCCTTTCATCGAATTGTGGGAATTTATTTTTATTGTTATACCGTGGCCTATCAAATTGGTGCTTACCTTTATTTTGATCCTTAGGATCAAATTTATTAAAGTTCTGTGGTGCCCTGAAGTTATCCACCTGTTTCTTTTTATTACCTGTTACCTCTGCTTGAGCTGCTTGATACCTTTCAGCAACATTTAGCAACTCACCCAGCCTCTCTGCACCTTGTTCCATGAGAAACTTTCTCAGGTCTGGAGCCATGGACTCTCTTAGTTGCTCTATAAGGACCATTTCCTTAAGATCTTGGGTTTTCCCCAGAGAAGTCCATTTCTCCAAGTATGTCTCTATGCGTGCAGAGAACTGGTGATAGGTTTCACCTGACAGTAGTTTAGCATTCCTAAATTTTTTCCTGTAAAACTCTGCATTCTTTTCATACCTTAACAAAAGAGCCTGCTTTAGCATGTCATAATTTTCCTGATCACCTCTGCTCATTTTTGCAAAAACTTCATAAGCTGCCCCACGAAGTCCCTGAGATAACTTTAAGCTCCACCTTTCTCTCTCTAACCCATACGTGGTAGCTAATAGTTCATACCTATTTATATAGCTCTCAATATCATCGTCTTTCTCAACAAAATGATCTAAATGAAAGTTCATAGCTGAGATTGAGGCTCCTTGAGTAACCGTAGCATCAGAGGCAAAGGGACTGGCACCATTTTCAGGAGCATGGCCTTGAAACTCAAACTCCCTTAGTCGTAACTCATGTTCCCTTTGTAATCTTTTATCTTCTGCTTCCCTTTCTGCAGCTAATTTCCTCTCTTCCCTTTCTGCAGCTTGTCTTCTTTCCTCGGCTTCTCTTTCTGCAGCTAATCTTTTGTCTTCTCTTTCTGCCTCCAATTTCTTAGCCTCAGCCTCAATCTGCAACCTCTTAGTCTCAGCCTCAGCTTGCAATTGTAACTTCTTAATTTCCCTGTCAGCCTCTAACTTTCTTTCGGCTTCAAACCTTCTTTCTTCGCGTTCAATAAATTTGTCACATTCCGTAGTAACATAGGCAACCATAACTTGCCCATCTAATCCTAACTCTTTTGCAGTCTGAAC
This sequence comes from Oreohelix idahoensis, assembly GCA_024509875.1. Taxonomy (NCBI): domain Eukaryota; kingdom Metazoa; phylum Mollusca; class Gastropoda; order Stylommatophora; family Oreohelicidae; genus Oreohelix; species Oreohelix idahoensis. Next base: position 151,337 of record JAMPIV010016976.1, on the reverse strand, counting down.
CGCAGCAGATCGAAATTTGGCCAGGTCCGCCATTGTCTATTATGTAAATTTATACAATGTCTAACCAACAATTCAATCTCTAATGGACAACACAGGCACCGTGAGCTCAACCTTATTTAATTCCACCCCAGGATACCTTTTAATTCTTATATTCCCTGAAGTGAATTACCCCCAATATTTTTAATAGTTAAAGATTCAAAATCCCAAGAGCGAGACCCCAATATATGTGGTGAAGTGGGATGTTATAAATACTTATAGGGAACTTAGTGTACTGACTGAGATCAGCTGTGAAGGTATCTATATCTATTAAGAGTAGTGTATTATAGATAACCTTACTTGCTACCACATATCTATATATCTCAGTCAGAATTTTTCTGGAATAGTGTGATGCTACGTTATGTGTCTAGGGTATGTGTATGGTGAAGTGTAAGTCACAACAACAGACAGATAAACAATTTAATTTAATCCACTACTCTTAACAACACTGTGACACTCACATACATATAACACTCTATGAGAATAGCTTAAAGAAGTCACTCGTAACGGTTCAAATAACAATATGTATTCATTACTAGCATGAATGAATATGTGTCCTGATTCAACTACAAGGGAACCAGGAATCACAATCAATTTAAATTACAAGTTATGTACAGAATGTATTTAATATGAATATTGTAGTGACATATATTAGTACAAATGTTCTATGTGTGTCAGTTGTGTAGTAGTAAAATGAGGTAATACTGGTTTTGTTTTGTTCAAGCTCTGTTGGTATTTGTCATCATGACTTCAATAGTTTGTCTTTAGGGACCAGTATTGGAGATGTTCACAGTTCCTGATTTTAAGACAAGTAAATTCCCCTCTGAATAGTATTTTTATAAAGTTATTTCAAGATGAGGGGACATAATGTTGAGCTCAGCTGGCCAACTCTGCTTATCTTGAGTGATGGCGGCAGGAAAGGACTCCTCTGCTCGAATTCTCCTCTGGGCTCAGGAGACACCTCACTGATAGCTAAAAAGACCAAGGAGTATGCTGTCCGACTCTGGATTCAGCAAATCTCTGACCAGATGCTGCTCAGTACCATCAAGACCACTGTCCCTGAAATCAAGAAGGATGTACCTTCTACTTCATAACTAATTTATATTCTCTTTTACACTGATCACAATACAGCACAAACATTGCGTTCAGAGCGTTAGGCCAACAGTCAGCTACATCTGAAATACTTTATACCAGCATTACCATCCTTAATGGTCACTACGCCTCTGCACTTCCAGCATTATTTCTTTCTAGTCAATCATCCAGATGTCAGTGTACTATTTGGCCATTCCATGCCGTTTTACTTCTCTCCGACACCCTCTGTTCAGGCTGGAGCATTTTAGGCTTTACCTCACGTTTGCCACTGAACTACACATATATATACAGGCATAAATCAACAATTCACATTCAATTTTCATTAAAAGATATTAAATGGTTCAAGCTTACCACAATTCATACGAATAACACAGATACGTTGATTAGCAATGAATTCTGGCACAAACTGGCACAAATTTCCTTCTGCTTATCTTCCAGGCTTTTATTGAGCCAAATATAAGCTGGCTTCAACGCACTGATGCTTTATCAAGTGTATTTAAACAAGTGGTTTCGAACTAACGCTCCCAAGTGTGTATATCAGCGAGACTGGCCAATGAGCCACGTTTCGACAAGTGTTTGAAAAAATGTTATCTTTTCCCGTCTCCCCTAACAACCAAGATAGTATTTATAGCCCGACCAATCGTGGTTAGGCTTTCATTTGTTGCGCTCCAATCAATTTGAAGTTTACATGGTAGGCTATTTCTGTAACGTAAATTTTTCCCAAACACGTTAAAAAAAATCTTATGAGCAGAAATGATTTTATGCTGTCAGGCACCCCCAATATTTTATTTTGGGTATAATTTATTAATTCCTGGACTATTTGCGTAACGTTTTACATATTATTTGTCAGCAAGCCCTAAGGAACCCAAAAATACTAATTTAAAGGAGCTACGTGGCTGCGTTCAAAATATGCAATTTCTTCTACCTCCTGTTTCGAAGATGTGCTGTCTGGGTACTGTTATGTGTTCAAACGTAAACCCATCTAATGTTGTCTTTTCTAATAAGAGTTTGTTATGATTTATAAACCTAACTCTGGGAAAGGGTAGTGTATTTTATCACTGTCCGTCTGAAAAAAGTTAGTGCTTGTAGACTTACACGCGTGATGCCAGCATTTGTATATCGCGCGTCGCGTGTTGCATGCGTTCCTGATTTTCAGCCCTCCCCTCTCGCTCCTTTTGTCCATCTGTTCGTTCGTTTTGGTAACGTAATATAATTAATGTTAGGATTAATTTAGGTCATTACGCAGTACGTCTCAATGTTTTTTCTTAGAAATGCAGCACACGTTTCATTGAAGAAGGCGGGTAATAATACAGTAAGCTTTTACTATCAACGTGAAAGCGTTACAATTTGCAGACGAAGCAGAAAACAAGGGGGATTTCGAGTACATTCTTTGTGACAGCACTGTCATTTTACCATTGCTCTTCTCTTTATTAATTTTATTTGTTAGGCTTCATATTTACCTAATAATTTATATATGTGGATTAGAATATTTCATGACAGGGACCATAGCACTGTCAAAAACCGGAAATCGTCGAATTGCGAAAACCTGTCTTTATTTAGCTTGCAAATGCATTTTGGTCGCCGAAAAACGTAAATAACGCACTATATATCATTTGCGAATGCGTGCGAAAGCTAAATAACAGACCATATATATATACAAGATTCCTGCTTCTAATTCTTTAGTCGTCTGCATCCTAGGCTGAGCCGTATCATCAGGCAGGGCTTCCTGTTCTCTGAACAGCCGTCTCTGTTTCTAAGTTAACAGGAGATCCTCATCAGTTAGGGCCTCATCATGCGACCCAAGCAATTCTACATCTTCAGGCTGGACTTCCAATTCTAAATCCCTTGCCATGTCAACAACATTTGAAGTGATTTCCTCCACTGGATCCTCAAATCCTTCAAAAGCATTCCATGAGTGTCGGAATGAGTTTCTTCCAAACACCTTTCAAAGTTGTTTCTTTAACTTCCTCCAATGCGTCTTTAATTGTTTTAATGCCGTTCAAAACAGTGAAGCCTTTCCAGAAAGCTTTTAATTTATTTTGCTTTCATCCCTTAGAAAGATCATCATCTAATGCAGCTACAGCCTTTGCAAAAGTCCTCCTTAGATAATAAGATTTGAATGCTGAAGTCACACCTTGATCCATTGGCTGCAGCAACAAAGTTGTGTTTGTAGGCGTGAAGGCAACTTAAATTTCTTTGGAGGACTCAGAGCTCTAGGGTGGCCTGGGGCATTATCAACAAGCAGGAGAATCTTAAAGGGAATAAGCCTCAACTGTGGGCTCAATAAGCCTCAACTGTAGGCTTGAAATAATCTGAGAACCAAGTTGCAAATAAATCATCAGTCATCCAGGCTTTTGCATTACTCTTGTAACAAACTGGAAGGCTAGACTTTAAATAGTTTTTTAAGGGCCATAGGATTCTCTGAATGGTGTACAAGCATAGGCCGAAATAGGTCGAAAGAGCGGACTACGCCGAAAGAGCGGACTACGCGTCGAATTTATGGGTTCTGGTTATAATTGAAAAGGGTCGAAAGAGCGGATCGTCGAAAAGCGGACCGTCGAAAAACGGGGGACGCCTGTATAGTGATCTTGTTTTTTAGATCATGTGGAAAATTGCCCCGGAAACATTGATAGGGAAAATACTTGTTTAAACGTTATAATGAGAAACACAAACAGTTTTGTTACGTAAATGTCTGATAGTGTAGACAGTTTTTACATTGCTGTGCTCAATTTACCGATGATGTAAGTGCTTTAATTCTTAATAACATTTCATTAATTCACCCGAGAATGCAGTCACCAGATGTTTAGTAATACATGCAATATTATATTACTTCAGTCAAGAACGCAAGAAATGATGAAAAGTAATATTATTACCTGACATTTTATTATTTCAGCTCAGAATACAAGCAATGTAACATTTTCTTTCAGCATAGAATGCAAGAAATTGTGGAAAGTAACACTCCATTACATTTTATTAGTTTATGACAGAATGCAAGCAATAAGTGAAAAGTAATATTACCTAACATTTTATTACTTATGACAGAATTCCAGCAATAAGTGAAAAGTAATATTACCTAACATATTATTACTTCAGGATAGAAACCAAACAATGAGTGAATAGAAATATTATCTATCATTTTATTACTTCAGCAAAGAATGCAAGAAATAATGGAAAGTAATATTACCTAACATGTTATTATCTCAGCAAAAACGCAAGAAAAGAGTGAAAGATAATATTACCTAACATTTTATCACTTCAGCAAAGAATGCAAGAAATGAATGAAAAGTAATATTACCTAACATTTTATTATTTCAGCACAAAATGCACGCAATGGGCGGAATGTAATATATTCAACATGGCGTCAGTCCAGAAGGCAAAACACTGGCTCTACTATGTCAATAAAGGAGGCGAGCACTTTATGATAAACATCTTCTATTACTCTTTGTTAAAAAAAAAAAAAACTAATTGTTAAATATGGAAGATGACGATGACGTTGAGACTAATGTAACTGCACGCGGAACTGACTATTTGTCATCTGTAACTAGCAAAAACCAATTTTCTACAGATATCTACTTTAGAATTATCATAGTTACACTTTTAGCACTGTTTGGTGCTGTCGCAAATCTCCTCAATGTTGCTGTTTTCCTCAAGCAAGGAGTTAAAGATTGTATGAACATATGTCTTGTCTCCATGGGTGTAAGTGATTTCGCATCTTTGCTATTTGGACTTCTTACCATATTCTGTAAAGTGGCGATGCGTATCAATATATACTTAGATCTCAAACCAGAATATTATGCTTTGTATCGCGCTTGTGGAATGTTTTATAACATATCTACACTAACAACAACTTTTATTTCGGTGCAGAGATGTCTTTGTGTGTCTTTGCCTTTAAAATTTAAGACACTTGTGACTGTTAGAAGAGCCATCGTTGTGACTGTTATTATATATTTTTATGCCATTAGCAGTTCTTTACCGTTATTTCTTTCAATTGGTAGTAATGTGTTGTACAACAGTTCAACTGCAGGTAACTCTTGGGTCACTCCAGAAGGATCAAATCTAGAGTTTTTCATCCTCACAGCTATCCAGTTTACGGTAGAGCCGGTATGTCTAGTCATCATATTCATATGCACCCACGTCATAATCATTTGTCTGAAAAGGTCGACTAAGTTAAGGTGCAAACGACTCAGTATTTTGTCATCCACTGGACGAAGTGACAGTTCATCAAATACCTCTGATAAGAATATTAAAGTAAGCAAGAACTCTAACAGTAACGTACGAGTTTCAAAGACCATCGTGACTTTAGCAATAGTTTGTTTTGTATGCAATTCGCTCAGATACATCACTGTAATAGTGATACTTCTATCTCCAGACATAAATGTCAACCGTATCCATGAGACCATATTTTATCAGCTGTTGGATATTATATTCTTTTTTCAAATAGCACACGCTTCGGCAAATATCTTTGTCTACAGTGCGTTCAACATTTTATTTCAACGTACATTTCTTGAGATGTTCTGCAAGTTTTATTCTCATAAAGAAGAATAAAGACGCCAATAATTATGAATAATATTTAAATAATACATTTTGTAGCGTAACATCATCAAGGTGGTCTTTGCTCTGGAGTTCTGGGAGTATGTGACGTAGAGGCAGACTGAAAACCATATGGAGAAGAGGACTGGAGGCAACAAATGAAAATGATGAGAAAGACAGCGAAAAACGTGGATCTGATGGAACACGACAGGAAGGGTTGGCATAAGTTTGTTGAAGGCCTATGCTCCGAGGGGAGTTAAGGGTGATGATCATAATCATCATCATGAAGTGTCATGCTAATAGTCGCAAATCTATGCGTAGATCTCTGTCACGCGTAGGGAGAGAGCAAGGTCGACACAGGTCAACTGCTCTAGATAACAGTAAGAATATAGATTGATTTTCTTGCAATACTGTAATAGTGATGTTATTTGATATGACACCAAGAGGTTAACTGTCTGGAATCAAGGGTAATTAAATACCATGTAAGAATGTCAGACAAGTTGTTCTCCCACGTGACTTTGTTCCACAACTAACATACACCACACGATGTTGACAATTCAACAATAAAGATGACAGTAAACAAGAACGGGAATTAATCACAAAAAGAGAGCTCTGGACAGGCTTATGCTATTGTATCAAATTGACTCAGACGTGTAGTAAGTAAATAAACAATATGCTATTTATTAAGGGAATCACATTTACATAGGGTTATTTTACATCTGATGAAAAAGAAATATGGAAAAGAATCCCGTTTAAATCTGAAAACAAACAGGAATCTAGGTCCCAGTGGGGTGCCTTATTTTCTTCACTGACTAAGTCTGAGCGTTTGGTGGGTATGTGTGTATGTGGTTTTTCTTTCTCTTTAGTATACTTATCGGAATTTTCTTGTAGGATGGAGGCAGAGAGGACACTCTGCTGTGACTTCTTGATGAGGGCACGTGGTGGTGACTGACTGCCCTGTGTGGCACTAGTGTCTTCAAGGATGTCTGGTTCACACTCAGGGGTGAAGATTCAGTCCCTGTCCCTTCTTGATTTTTGGGCTCAGCAAAATTGAGGGAGGTCGAAGCCAGGTCCTATGTTACTGACACTCTGCACTGGAGAACAAAGTAAGGGGACCATTAATCTCTTGTCTAAAGAGATTTTACATATATGAAGTTCCTCCCCGAAGACTTTTGGTCTCAGAGCATAGGCACACTTACCACTGAAGACTTTGACTGTTTAGTACACTGTATGTAAAAGATGTCTCAGTGACTATTGTCTAACAGGCTCTGTCCTCATTCTTCCAAGTCAAGTGTCTCTCCTCTACACTTAATATGTCTTACTATTTTCCACAATCAACAGTGTCTTGTAGTCTGGTGTATCTTTAATAATTAAGTCTTAATTATCTTTCAGCAAGGAACAACAGCTTTCATAATGTTTACTCATAACCGAGTTGTGTTCTAATAAGGCAAGCAATAATGTACAGTAATAAAAATACTATAAGCAAATCATATAAGAAAATTAATAACATGTTATACATGTACATAATGGATATGGAAGAAAACTAAATCCAAAAGCATAACATATGTTTCTTATCATAGTCAACCGCATACCTCTTCTGCAAAGTACCCTTGTATCATTAAGCAATAATTAAACAAATAATGTTGGGAGATGACTCACCGCACAAGAATCACTTCAGTGTCACACAGTCCGAACTTGAATATTAGAATATATTCATAAGCACGTTATTGACTTTACACACAGTTGTGTACAATCTGTGTATATTCTTTAAAAGTCTTATGTACTTAAAATTTAGTTTCGGCTGGTTTCACGGTGTTCATCAAGAGAGTAAAGCAAAGTTACATTTTCTCTGATAAATACAGTTTAAGACCGGAAATAGGTGGTCGTCTGTGAGGCACAGGTTAATTGATGTCACCAAGAAAAACCCACCATTACCATCGCGTCTTCGCAAAACTCTACCTGGAGGAATCTAAATTGCCTGTTTAACGAAATTTAATACAAGCACTACCTGAACTAGCGTTTTCTGAGAAAAAAAAAGAAGGGGGTCATAGGGAAGACTGTGAAACAGTGACAGGATGGACTGAGTAAAGGAATGTGGAAGATTTTGGAAGAGAAAAGATAGACTGCTCCATGACAATCTCAATTCTCTATTGATTCTGTTGTGAACATCTTCACATTCCAAAATGTCAAGTTATCCTATATATTTACTGTCTCTCGCTACTTGTCTTCAGATTTATTCACATTATTTATTGTGCTTTCCTGTGTTACTTTTCTCGTACTATGTCCAGTGAGAATCGATGCCTTATCCTTATCCTTGTTATTATTCTTTTTTTTTTGTGTGTATTAGTTATTGTGGCGAGATGGATGTTGGATAGAAAATAATAAATATAGTTCCCAGCAATGGAGTAGAGAGCTGGTGAACTAGTGGTAGGGATGGTATATGTCGCGTAGCGTTTGAAGGATAAGAATTTATTAGAAGAAATAATAGATATGAATGTGGAAAATTTGGCTCAAGAATTCCTGTTGGGTTTTCCCACTTCTGAAGGGTGACGAAGAGGGTAAATTCTCCCAACTAGACAGGTCTGGAAAAGGTTGTGAGGAGATATTTGGTCTCTCGCTACCGTCTTCCCCTTCTCAGTTATCTATTATTGTTATCCTTTAAATTATATTATATTTTACGAGCCCCCCCCTCCCTTATAAAGGAAGATAAACATCAGACAATATTCAACATCTAATAGAAGGAACAAAGCATGGGGTACATTATATACACCCAATTGGTTTATTACAATAAACTGAATAGATGGTGGATGATAGTATTGTCGATGGAATTAGTGTCTGCTGTATGTATTATGTGTCTCACAATCCAATTGTTTTTCATCATGGATGACAAAAATATATGGCATTGATCTGGTGAGTTCCCTTTCTATAGGAACTTAGCTTTTCAGCCCCCAGCTGATAGTGAAGCGTGGTTAGTTCTCCGGTCTCCTGACGTTGCCCCAGGTAGGTCTTGAATGGTTCGGATTTGCCTTCTCTGTGCTCGACTCCGTATTCTGCTCTGAGATTGGACTGTCGTGCAAGGCTCCACCATAGACTACTCAGATGGACCAGCAATTTAGACACGTGGCTTCAGTGCGTTTAATGCATGAATTCGCAGCTTGTCTAGATTAGGTCTAGCTTTCTTGATTACCTGGGCGTAAGTGAAAAATGGCTGGATTTGCCGCACTTTTAGTGGGTCATTTCCGCTTGGACACGTGATCCGTAGCGTGCATCATGTGACCTTAGCATCAATAAGACGCTCCAATCAATAACGCTAAAAGTCACGTGGGGGGGGGTTTCCGAAAGTGGCATAAACTGGTTCTATCTACCGAGGTCAGTGGTCAACAATGACGTCGTATCTAAAAATAGCATTAAACTTGAGGAGAAAATCACCGAATGCTAGGAGATTATCCGCAAGTGACAATTCCCGGGACTTTGCGATCATGCATTGAAGATGATAAAAATGGCGTCTCGTAATTAATAAAAAAAATGAAGAGAAGATTGGGCAAGTCGTCACACAAGCCCCTCCTCAAGTTTGACGTTCCGTCCAACTCCTCTGGTCCTGTCTTCCTCTTCTTTTTCAATTTCTCATATCTCCTCGGTTGCGTCCGGATGTCTGCTCAAAAAATCTGCCCCTACGTTGTTCTTCCCAGGTATGTATTCTATGTGAAATGAATATGGCTGCAACAGGAGTGACCATCTCATAAGCCGGGCATTAAGGTTCTTCGATGCTGCAAGAAATATCAACGGTTGGTGATCACACTGCACCGTGAACTTTTTCCCGTATAAATATGGTTGAAACTTCTGCACAGCCCATATTAGCGACAGACATTCTCGTTCGATGGTAGAGTAGTTCTGTTCAGCAGGGTTCAATTTCCTACTAGCATATGCAATGGGGAATAGAGTTGCAGAAGGTCTATCACTAGGCTGCAGGAGAGTGGCGCCTATCCCTATATTGCTAGCATCTGTTCGCAGCGTAAAGTTCAGAGTTAAGTCAGGCAGTCGCAGAATTGGCCTAGCTGTGAGTTTCTCCTTCAGCAGCGTGTAGGCATTTTCGCACTCCGCTGTCCAGGTTACTTTGTCCGGGTTCCCATTCTTGGTTAATGCGGTCAGTGGCGCACTCAGGGCATTAAAATCTTTAATATATTTCTGGTAGAAGCCACATAGAGACACAAATGACCTGACATCCTTTTTAGTCTGGGGTCGTGGGGCCCGCTGTAACTTCTCAATATTACGTGCATCTGGGTACATGCATCCATGCGAGATGGTGTGTCCCTGGAATTCTAGTTGCTCGCAGGCAATTTGACATTTTGTAGGGCGAGCGGTGAGTCCTGTTTCTCTAAGTCTTTCGAAGAGTAGGGAAACTGCGTCCAGGTGCTCATCAAAGGTGTTCGTGGCAATAAGTATGTCGTCCATGAAATTACTTATCCCAGGGTGGTTCAGGGGTTCCAGTAGTTTCCTCATCATACGAGTAAAGACGCTTGGGGCGTTGCTTAGCCCAAATGGCAATACATTAAACTCGTAATGGCCCTCAGAAGTACTGAATGCTAACATGTGTCGAATTTCCTCTTTCACCGGGATCTGGTAGTACCCTTTGCTAAGGTCTATCTTCGAAAAGTATCGCGCTCTACTCAACTTGGTGAAAAGCTGATTCTGATCAGGTAAGGGCTCCGCTTGAAATTCAGTTACAGCGTTGAGCCTTCGGTAGTCTATGCAGAGGCGATGTTCTCCTGTGGATTTTCTAAGCAACACCACACTCGCACTATAAGGAGACTCTGATTTTGAGATAATATTTTCCTTAAGCAGGTACTCGATTTCCTCACTCAATGCCTTTGCCTTAGCATAAGGAACAGGATAGTTCTTAACTCGTACCGGGGCAAGGTCTGTTAGCTTCATATCAAATTCTATCAGGTTGGTCATGCCAGGTTTATCCGTGAGTGTACTAGTGTGTTTTCTCAACAACTGTTGCACCTGTGCCTGCTGATCCTCCGTTAAAGTTGAACTAATCTGAACATCTTGATGAGTTTCACCCTGGCGAAGAGGGTATTCACAGGAGGTCAGTGGTTCTGCCTCAGTTTCCATCGCAATAGCCAGTGTCAGGAAATGTGCTGGTTCTGCACCTGGTCTTTCATAATATTGCTTCAGCAGGTTTATGTGGTAAATTTTTTGCTTCCCCTTTATGGCAATCTTGTAATTGGTGCGCGATATTTTCTCAACAATTTTATATGGACCTCTCCACCCGATTTGCAATTTATTATTGCTACTGGGCAGGAGTAATAAGACCTGTTCTCCTACTTCTAGCTTCCTATCCTTCGCAGTGCGGTTGTAGTAACGCGCATGTTTACGACGGGCACGGCGTACATTTTCCTTTGCCAGATCCCATCCTGTTTTAAGGCGTTGGGTCAACTCATTCACGTATTGGGATGCAGAGGTGACCGTCTCATCAGCTTTATCATCTGTCCAAGTACGTAACAGTGCCTCTAAAGGTCCTTTTATAGGTCTACCAAACAGCAATGTGGCAGGAGGCATCCCAGTAGAATTGTGGGGTACTTCGCGGTAAGCAAATAGTGCTGCGGGTAAGTATTGATCCCAGCTCTCTGGTTTTTCCTGCGCAAGTTTCCGAAGGATGGAAATAAGGGTCGAGGTGACCGTCTCATCAGCTTTATCATCTGTCCAAGTACGTAACAGTGCCTCTAAAGGTCCTTTTATAGGTCTACCAAACAGCAATGTGGCAGGAGGCATCCCAGTAGAATTGTGGGGTACTTCGCGGTAAGCAAATAGTGCTGCGGGTAAGTATTGATCCCAGCTCTCTGGTTTTTCCTGCGCAAGTTTCCGAAGGATGGAAATAAGGGTCCCGTTAAACCGCTCCACCTGGCCATTTGCCTGGGGGTGGTAGGGAGAGGTGTGGATATGTCGGGCCTGAAATATCCTAAACACTTCCTTGGTGAGTTTTCCTCGGAATTGCGAACCATTATCTGTCAGGATCTGTGACGGAAACCCTAGCCGAGTAAATATGGTGAGCAGAGCCTCAGCAACATGCTTGGAATCCCAGGCGGGCATAGCGATAGCCTCTGCCACATGGAGCAACAATCCACTAACGTGAGTATATAACTGTTTCTCTTTTTGCTACGAGTAAGTGGACCCACAATATCCACCGCTACTCGTTCGAAGGGTGTGCCCAAGATTGGCATTTCTCCCATAGTGGCGGGGGCCGTCCAGTGTTTCGGCGCTGTCCTCTGGCACTGCGGGCATGATTTCACATATCTCTGGATATCGGCGTTGATACCTGGCCAATAATAATGACATGAAATACGCTGAATCGTGGCACTTATGCCCATATGGCCACTAAACGGAAGGGCATGGCCCATTTCTAGGACCTGGGCTCGGTATGCTGACGCAACCACAAGTTGCCCATGTTCCTGTCCTCCATTTCCTGCTTTCCGATGCAACAGCCCATTTTTCTTGTAGAAGTCTCCCTTTTGGAGAGGAGTGTGCGCTCTCGGTAGTTTTTTGTAGCAGGGTGCTAGAGATTGATCCTCAGTTTGTGCCTTTTTTAATTCCTCAGGAAGGATGTTGGGTGGGGATTCCAACTCCGTATTCCGTTTGGCCTGTCCTCTAGTGGTGACAGCCGCCACAACCAGAGGGTGAATGGGTTCTCCCAAGAACACATACCTACACCCTAAGATCAAGGGATAAATAGGGTTGTCCAAGATCGCTGCACTGATTTCCCCAGTCACATATTTCGATTTGACCTGAATCTTGGCTATGGCCAAACGCATAGGTGCTGCACTTTTAGTAGGTCCTTGTATTTCTATAGTGTCTTCTGTCATATGGTCAGGCTTGACTAGGGATGCACAGACAACTGCGTCGAATGCAAGGCCTGTATCATAAAGGCAGGTCACCTCTTGGTCATTTACGAGGACTGTCTCAACGACCGGGGGAATGTTGGGGTTTGTCCATAGGTTCTTCCGGTCCCTTTCCCCTTGCGGCACTTTTACGTAAGCAGGCAGCATGATGAGGTGAGATTTTCCGGTTGCACTCCTGCGTATTGTGGGTGATGGTTCTACAGTGCTTACACCATTTTTCCCTTGCCTCTGCTGCTGGAAATTTGATCTCTGAGTAGTCTTGTAGTCTGACTTGTCATGCTTTTTGAAGTTAGTATACGGTGGTTTCACTTGGGGGTCCATGTGTGACTGAGCTGTCTGTCTAGATACCTAATCTGGTTGTTTCCGTCTGGGTGGTGGATTCTCTGATAGTGCTGCCTGATATCGTTCCGCTAACTGGACTATGGATTCTAAAGTGCTGGCCCCATTCTCTGTCAGGAATCTTCTCATGTCGGAAGTCATGGTGTCCTTCAGTTGCTCGATCATGACCATTTCCTTCAGGCCTTCCCAATCATGAGTAAAATTCCCTAGGGCACCCCACTTCTCCACGTAGGAATCCAGTCTCGCAGCAAACTGAGCAACGCTCTCTCCAACTTCCCTCCTAGAGTTACGGAACCTCTTCCTATAGGCGTCAGCATGTAGCTCATAACGAACCAATAGTGCCTTTTTCAGAGAGTCGTAGTCATCCTGTAAACCTGGAGGAAGCTTGCTATATACGTCATAAGCAGTTCCTCTAAGCCCTTGCGACAGTTTCAGGTTCCACTTGCTCTTCTCCAAACCAAACGTGGTGGCAAACTTCTCAAATTTGTCCAGATACACATCGATCGAGTCAACTCGTTCCGAGAAAGCTTCGAATGGAAACGTCAAGGGTCCCAAAGTTGACATGAGTGAGGATGGCAAAGGTCCTGTGCCCCCTGCATGCAAGGATGGCATATCATCTGACCGTGGCGATAGGTTGCCTGAGGAGGTAGATGCTGTTGCACCGGCTACCAGTTCAACTCTTTGAGCCTGTCCCTGCATCTCTAACTGCTTCATCTTCAGTGCATGCTGCGTTCATCTCTCTCGCTTCTTTCCCTAGCGTCTACAGCTTTTATCCTCTCATCTATTTCGGCTAACTTTATTCGCTCTTCTCTTTCAGCTTTCGCTGTTTCTCGAGCGTAATACTTATCAGTCTCGACACTGACATAATTCGCAAGGTCCACCCCACTATAACCCAGATCTCGACCGGCCTCCCCTAGTGCTGCCTTAAGCTTAACTATTTCAGCCATCTTTTGCTGTTATAGTCCACACTGAGTAAGCTAGTGCTACCTTCCAATAGTATTTCTAACAACAAGCAAAACTTACTAATTATCAAACCGCTGTAGAATGAAATTACTACAGTTATGGAGACTTAAGGTCTGTAATTCAATGAAATACAAAATCATGAACTAACTTAATTAAACACAACATATATAAAGGGATTCACCAATCAATGCCTGAAATTCTAGAAAAAAAATTTTCTGTCTTTCTAGAGCTCACTGTGTGAAAATGCATGTGTTAAAATGGTATACTGTAATGACTGAATGAATGATACTATCCCAGAGGTATGATAAAATACATAAGTTCAAATCCCGGACTAAGCCCCCAGTGTCGTGTAGCGTTTGAAGGATAAGAATTTATTAGAAGAAATAATAGATATGAATGTGGAAAATTTGGCTCAAGAATTCCTGTTGGGTTTTCCCACTTCTGAAGGGTGACGAAGAGGGTAAATTCTCCTAACTAGACAGGTCTGGAAAAGGTTGTGAGGAGATATTTGGTCTCTCGCTACCGTCGTCCCCTTCTCAGTTATCTATTATTGTTATCCTTTAAATTATATTATATTTTACGAGCCCCCTTCTCCCTTATAAAGGAAGATAAACATCAGACAATATTCAACATCTAATAGAAGGAACAAAGCATGGGGTACATTATATACACCCAATTGGTTTATTACAATAAACTGAATAGATGGTGGATGATAGTATTGTCGATGGAATTAGTGTCTGCTGTATGTATTATGTGTCTCACAATCCAAGTGTTTTTCATCATGGATGACAAAAATATATGGCATTGATCTGGTGAGTTCCCTTTCTATAGGAACTTAGCTTTTCAGCCCCCGGCTGATAGTGAAGCGTGGTTAGTTCTCCGGTCTCCTGACGTTGCCCCAGGTAGGTCTTGAATGGTTCGGATTTGCCTTCTCTGTGCTCGACTCCGTATTCTGCTCTGAGATTGGACTGTCGTGCAAGGCTCCACCGTAGACTACTCAGATGGACCAGCAATTTAGACACGTGGCTTCAGTGCGTTTAATGCATGAATTCGCAGCTTGTCTAGATTAGGTCTAGCTTTCTTGATTACCTGGGCGTAAGTGAAAAATGGCTGGATTTGCCGCACTTTTAGCGGGTCATTTCCGCTTGGACACGTGATCCGTAGCGTGCATCATGTGACCTTAGCATCAATAAGACGCTCCAATCAATAACGTTAAAAGTCACGTGGGGGGGTCCGAAAGTGGCATAAACTGGTTCTATCTACCGAGGTCAGTGGTCAACAATGACGTCGTATCTAAAAATAGCATTAAACTTGAGGAGAAAATCACCGAACGCTAGGAGATTATCCGCAAGTGACAATTCCCGGGACTTTGCGATCATGCATTGAAGATGATAAAAATAATTAATAAAAAAAATGAAGAGAAGATTGGGCAAGTCGTCACAGTATAGGACAAGTCAGGTAGTTAACTGCACAGTTCTATATGGTAGCTGTAGAAGAGAGTTGTGAAGTAAGTCCCTTTCTCGCTAGACCTAGCCTATGCTCCAAGGGAGTCTCTATTAATAGTGGGTGTGAAATGAAGCTCATTAATTATCCCTACCAATTTAAATATTAACTAATTCTCTTAATTTTCACACAATAACAACATTTCGAACAGAACTGGAATTTTAGTAAATCAGTCAACTACGATTTATAAAATATATCTGTACATTTATCAATTTAAAATAGAAGGTTGGTAAAGATCGCATATATGCATTCACACAAATCGGAAAAGTATAATGTGTTAATGTCTTTGTTCATCATTTTGGACATTGGTGACTTCTGGATCTTGTTTCATCAATAGTTCCGATCCTTCAACTACAAACACTCCCGGTCATTAATTAAGTGTTGATTTCCAAGATACGTATTCCCTGGACAGGTAGTCCAATGCTACTATCTTGTGAATTTTAGAAGTGGTCCTTTAATCACCCACACTGCAGTCTGTAATGCTTCAGCTCAGAAGCATTTTGTTGTGACTTTCTCGGATAAGAAACCTGAAATATACGCACATATTATGGTATCTGTTACCTACCACCATAGACGATCTTCCGAGGATAACGGGCCACTATAGATCAGAATCCTCATTTATACAACATAGCCCATGAGGCCGTGGTCATGTCAATCAAAGAAGTACGTCATACAATTTAAAAAAAAATACATCAGTAGATTGTAGACATCATTTACAATGTTTTCAGAATTCTGTCTTGATTTCGTCCATTTGATCCTAAGTTTGGCCAAAAGTGTCCCTTTAAAGATACTACATCAACGAAATATTAAATTGAACGAAGAAACGAATGAAGCGAAGAGGCAGTGGAAGAAGAAGACGACGAACTCGGCATCCAGCATGAAAAACAAAGCCCTTAAAAGGACTGTAAGCTCTTATAGCTAGTGTTGGGCAGTCCTGACAAGAACTTCTAGCTGTGCACTGTGTGGCCGTCAGGAAAAGTTCTCCAATTTCACCAACAATAGGAGGAATGAACGATACCTGCTCACCCAAATAGAGTGTGAGAAATTTCCATCTCTGGCGAGCTTGAAGCCAGTACAACAATCACTCACATAAATATGAATAAATAAACCTTGAAACACTGAGTGAGCGGTTATAAATGCTCTTCGGGATTGTTCAGGTTATATTCAGTTGGAATCACAATTTCAGTTTTCAGTTTTCAGCATAGGGTTAAGAGTATCAAGATTAAGATATCAGCAAGTAATTCAAAGTAAATGATAACATTAATATTAAATATTACAGCAATTTACATAACGCCAAAATACTTGTAACTCAACGATTAATATAAGTTTAACATACCTTTCAGACACAGTATCACGGATCTGAACTTATCACTTATGCAAGTCTGCTTACACAAGCAGGTCAGCTTTGCTTTTCTCCATTGTGGCTATGTGGCTTCGACAAGCGTGTT
The DNA here is from genome assembly GCA_024509875.1 of Oreohelix idahoensis. Taxonomy (NCBI): domain Eukaryota; kingdom Metazoa; phylum Mollusca; class Gastropoda; order Stylommatophora; family Oreohelicidae; genus Oreohelix; species Oreohelix idahoensis. The sequence goes on along the minus strand of JAMPIV010016976.1, from coordinate 134,524 downwards.
TCAGCCCGCTTGACGTCTTTTTAGTTTTGAAATTTTGAGAGTTCAGAACTGAATCTGAGCGGGCTTACATACCCAACCTAGATCTAACCATTTTTTTCTCGGAAGTCCGCGCTTCAGGGTCGGAGTGGCTAAAAGGTTTGGCGTCCGCCTCAAATTCTAGAGGTACCAGGTTCGATTCCCAGTAGAGGGAATATAATTTATGGAAATGTATTTCAGAACCAGTGGTCCTAATGATGTCATACTCCCCCCTGGTCACATGCGTAGTTGGATTGGATGCCTAATCTTCTCGGATACCGGTGAAAAAATAGGAGGTCCCGTGTGCAAATTGTGCACGTTAAAAATCCCACGGCAATTGGAAATCCTGAAGAGTAGGACACAAGGCCGCTGCCCTGGCTAAATTTAAAAGCACTGATTTAGTTGTCCTTGTGCAATGAAGATAGTTCTTAAAACCAAACCACGCCAAGTCCGCGATTGAGTTCACTTGTCTACTGGTAACATTCGAGGTATTTCGCGGCTTTTGTAATAATTTCCAGACACAATCCTGATTTCCGCATCAATTACCAAAGATAATGATTTTCCACTTCCATAATTACATGTATTTGTAGATGCAGTTCAATTCCCACAAAGAACAATCTCGTTCGAAGCATTAATCATAAAGTTATAGCAGAATTACTGGCATGCGATTCATAATTTATCTAAAGTTAACGTGGCAATTCCAGGGTTTCTTGCCCGTTTAGTTACAGAAGCGCCCAAGATAGGTGTACTCTGCCAGTTTTCGGGCACATCACTTCTAGGGATTGTCTTCTGACCGGTTCTCCTTTAATTTTCCTTCCTCCTTCTTCTCATCCAAAGTAGGGTGTCTACTGAGGAAATCCGCTCCCACATTTTGTTTTCTTGGTATGTACTCAATATTCAACGAGTAGGGTTGTAACAGAAGTGCCCACCTCATGAGTCTAGCATTCAAATGTTTCGACGATGCCAAAAATGACAATGGTTGGTGGTCACATTGCACTGAGAAATGTTTTCCATATAAATATGGCTGGAACTTCTGTATGGCCCACACCAGGGATTAAAAACTCTATTTATTGTTGAATAGTTTTGCCCAGCGGAGTTAAACTTTCGGCTGGAGTAAGCAACTGGGAAGAGCTTCTCCGGGTTTTCCTTGGTTCCCTGCAGTAGTGCAGCTCATATCCCAGTGCTGCTTGCATTAGTTCGTTAGATGAACTTATAATTTATATCTGGTAACTTTAAGATAGTCTTAGTGATGAGTTTCCTATTCAATTTCGCTTAAGCGGTTTCACATTTCGCTATCCATATAACATTTTCTGGGTGCCCCTTCTTCGTGAGTGTGGCTAAAGGTGCAAAAAGGGTTACTGAAGTTGGGTATCTGCCATCTATGCTGCCATCAATGGTACCTATACCTTGTAGCGGTATGGCAGCTTGCGTACCCTGACAATCCCCAGAGCTATGCCAGTGGGAGTTTTACTCCTGGTAGGTTCAACCAAGCTGGACTGGTCTGTGTGGGTAGGGGTCAGACAAAAGCTGGTACCCTGGTCCTCCAGGTTGGGGGTTTTAGCATAGGGCTGACACCCCTGTCTATGTAAAAAAAATAATGAAGTTACGGAAACAACATCAAATGAACAAACTTTGCTGCGGGATGGACATTCGGAGTCTGTGGCTCGTATGACTGTCAGTGGTGAAAGCCGAAAGGAAGCCACTGACATGAAAACGGATGTCCTGACCGCAAAACAGGAACCAGAGTTGGGGCACTGTACGAAGGATGGCCACCGACCGTGCAAAGTGGAATCAATTTGTTGTTGCCCTACAAGACGCCACTAGGAGTGATGGCCACTGACTGCTTTGACGGTCGGTGGTTAAGGATCGAAGAAGAAGAAGTTGGGTATATACCGTTGGTAAACCTACATAACGACACAAACGAACGAATGTCCCGTTTAGTTTTAGCTCTCGGTGCCTTTTCCAGTTGTTCTATGTTCAGGGGATCTGGAGACATGCTCCGTCTGGAGACAGTGTGGCCCTAAAACTCAAACTGCTCACACCCAATTTGGTATTTCGTGGGTCTAGCAGTTAGTCCTGCCTCCCTAAGCCTTTCAAACAGCATGGAGAGGGATGTGATGTGTACCTCAAAAGGCTCGGTAGCTATAAGGATGTCATCCATAAAGTTTGCGGTGGTGGGATTGTTGGTGTTCCAATAGTTTCCACATCACTCGTAAGAAGATGCTAGGAGCTTTTTTTCAGCCCAAATGGTAGGACGTTAAATTCATAATGACCGCCCGATGTGCTTAACGGTAACATGTGTCGGACTTCAGCCTTCACAGGGATTTGGTAATATCCCTTGCTGAGGTCGACCTTCGAAAAGTAAAGTGCCTTGCTGAGACTCGTGAAGAGCAGATTAGTATCAGGCAGGGAGTCAGCCTGGGACTCTGTGATAGCATTCTGTTGCTTATAGTCTATGCAATGGCTGTGTTCTCCACTTGCCTTGCGGAGGAGCACCACGCTGGCACTATAAGGTGACTCAGATTTAACGACAATATTTTCGGTACGGAGATAATCAGTCTCATCCCGTAATGCCTGTGCTTTTGCATAAGGAATAGGGTAGGTTTTCACACGCACGGGATTGGGATCTGTAACCTTCATGTAATACTCAATTAGGTTAGTAAGGATGTCTGGGTGTGTCCTCAACATGCTTCCTCTGGCCTGGAGTTAGGTGGTAGCTTATATTCACCTGTTCATGAGTCTCTGGCGGCCGTAACGGACACTCTGTCGAGGTGAGAGGTTCGTGTTCCATCTCTGTTGCGATGGTAAGAGTCATCATGGGGACAACTTCAGGAGACGACCGTTCGTGAGATCGCTTCAATATATTCGAGTGGTATCTTTCCCCTTGCTGTCGATTTTGTAGTTAGTTTTGGAAAGTTTTGCCAAAACTACATACGGCCCTTGCCAACCGATTTGCAGTTTGTTACTGCTGCTGAGCAACAGAAGGAGTACTTTCTCTCCTACAGCAAATTCCCTGTCCTTTGCTTTTCTATTAAAATAATTGGCATGTTTGCGCCTGGCACTAAGCAAGTTATCATTTGCCTTTTTCGGTCCAGTTTTCAGACAAGCAGTTAACTCGCTCACATACTGGGATGCTGGTGTGACAGTTTCCTCTGCCTTTTCGTCTGTCCATGTTTGTATTAAAGCTTCCAATGGACCCTTGATTAGCCGGCCAAAGAGCAAAGTTGCTGGAGTCAACCCTGTTGAGTGATGAGGCACCCCCGTTAGGCAAACAAGGCCGCCAGTAAATATATGTCCTGTGTGTCCGGTTTCTCCAGTGCCAGTTTCCGCAATATGGAGAAAAACAAACAAATAACGTAAAGTCTCTCATAGCTGCCCTATTATTAACAAGGTGAAAAGGAGTGAGAAAGCCCAGGAGTGTTTGAGATTACAAAAATCCCCCGATTATCTGCTATCATTCACACAAGCACCCCATTAGACAACCCCTTCAGACTACCATTTTCTTCACACCATCATTGATCCTTATATATTAATTTTAGTTCTTGTTATGTACTGTTTTACTATAGTGTGCAATTCTCTAGGTCTATCTATTCTCAACACCTGCACGACAGTTATGGATGAATTGCATGCCTGTAAATAATCTCATATTGGTTTTCTCTATTGTTCATACTTCCTACATTTTAGTAGGAAATGCTCTATATTATTTTTTTCTAGTAAGGTTCTTCTATTCTGAAATAGCCCATTCCTAGCTGCAGTCTCATTTTGCTAGGAATATTTAGTTTTCTAGATACCTGCCACGTTCTTGTTGGAGTCTTGTACAATATTTATGCATGTCTGCCATTCAGACTTCCATCCCACTCTACCTTGTAGGCTGCAGGTGTGATGAGAGTTTTTAACAAGTTTTAATAGATGTTACTGAGATTGCAAAGGTGCTAGAGATATTATCAAACTTTGCCACAGAACAAGTTAGAAAAAGAAGAAACAGCAGTTTCAGTATGAGGCCCAAGAAGAGGCACGGCAAGAATCAAAACAGAAATTCAAAGTAGGTTTCTACTATGCTGTCATAGACATGGTCATACAATCTGCTGAAGAGAGATTCCAACAGCTATCTCTATAATATAATATAATTCCCTATTTGACTTCCTGTATGATATATACAGTATCAACAAAAAATCTGCTGAAGATGTACTCGTATTGCAAGAATCAGCAAAAATCACTGATTCACAATGGAAACAAAGAAATTGACGCTGAAGATCTGTGCTGTGAACTTATAGCAATAGCTCGAAGACTTCCAAAGTCTATGCCACACTAGGAGTACTTCTCTTCATATTACAACCAAAACTCCTGGATAATGTACCTAATGTTTCTTTAGCTCTAAGGAACCATTTCACACTTTCAGTGTCAGTGGCAAGTGATGAACAGTTTTTCGAAGCTCAAATGTATAAAAACTTACTTACACTCAACAATTACACACAACAATGTTGCAAAAGAGACTAGTTGGCTTGGCAACTGTATCAACTGAACATACCCAAGCATCAGTACTTGACCTGAAGGAAATGGAGACAAAATTTGCAAAGGAAAAGGCACGCAAAGTGAAATTTTGATGTGCCTGTCGTGTGAAATTCTAATCCACATATATAAATTAAAAAGTAAATGTAAAGCCTAACAAATAACTTCAATAAAAGTAAAGAAGAATGGTAAAGAACAGTGTTGTCACAATGACTGTACTCGAAATCCCCCTTGTTTTCTAATTCGTCTGCAAATTATAACGTTCCACGTTGATAGTAAAAGCCTATAGCAGCATACACGCGTTTCCACAACACAATAAAACGTGTACTGCATTTCTAAGAAAAACCTTGAGATACGCAGGCTGATTAATGACCTAAATTAATACTTCCATTAATTTCATTTTATACACGGCGTGATGAAAAGACAGATGAACTTAGGATAGAGAGAAGGGAGGGCTGAAAGCAGGAACGCATACAACACTAAACACGCGTCTCGCTATACAATTAAAGTCATCACGCGTGTAAGGCCACAAGCACTAACTTTTTTCAAATCGACAGTGATAAAAAACACTACCCATACGAGAGTTAGGTTTTAAAAACCTGAAAAATGCTTATTAGGAAATATGACATTATACTGGTTTACGTTTGAAAGCCTGACAGTACCCAGACACCACATCGATCGAAGTGAACGGGAGGTAGAAGAAAATGCATACAGTAGAACTCCATTTATCCGAACCCCATGGGACCGAGCATCGTTCGGATAATCAAAAGTTCGGATAATTGGATTACATAATGTATCGAGTACATGTACACATATTTCTAAAAATAATTAACCATCACAAGGAAAATACACTATAAAACATATTTACTTGTACTGTAATAATAATACCCACACTGTATTAGATCACTGTATCACCAAAATCTTTCATTACACTGCAGTGCATGTACTACTTGTACAGTATTTTTTTTTTTTGTTTTGTTAAAAAGAGAAATATTTTCAAAATTACATTACAAACGATTCAAAACCAGGCACAACTTACGTATACATGTACTTGCACAGATGTAGCCCACTATTTAAAATAATGAGGAATCCTCTTTTGCACCAAACTGGATAGTCTCCTTTTGGCTGCTATGTCCCGCATTCTCTTCAACAGCAGAAGCTGTGTAGGACAGCTGTCATCTTCTTGCTCGTACCAAGCCATCGTTGTTTCTAGTGCTATAAAGGCTTCTTCAGGACTTGGTCGACGTTTTGGTTTTTCTTCATAATCTACAAGTACATCATGTACTTCTGAGGAGTCTTCATCATCGGTCACTACATGTATTTGGTTTTCTTCTTGCACAAAAGACAACATTTCTTCGTCATTCAAAAACTGAAAACCAGAATCATTATCATCTTCTAGCCACATGTGTGCATCATCTTTGTCACAGTCCGAAAATCCGGGCATTGCTTGAAACAGTTCCACAACTTCATTTATACAATCATCATTTGTGTCCACTGCAGTAGTTTCATTGCCTCCTTTTTTCCCAAGCAATCTATCCAAGCCTTGTTGAGATTATCTTGTGACAGGGTGGTCCAAGCATCAGCTAACATATAGCAGCAGTCTTTGAGATTAAGCTTTTTGGAAAACGCCACCACACTTTCTTCATCTTCAGCCAACAATAAACGACGCAGGACTTCCTTCTTGTACATCTTTTTAAGCTTTGCTATAACACCCTGATCCATTGGTTGAATCAGTGCTGTTACAGTGGGAGGCAGAAAAATTACTTTAAAATTTGCATCAACTGCATTCAATGTATCCGTCTCTGGATGAGATGGTGCATTGTCCAGTAGAAGAATTACTTTTCCAGTTTTCTTTTCTTGTTCAACCTCTTCCATTTGACCTCTTCACCAATCAAGAAATATTTCACTATTCATCCAAGCACTCTTCTGTGCTTTGTAGCACAAAGGGAGACATGTCACATTCTTTAAACAACGTGGTTTTTTGGGCTTTGCCGATCATTAGCACCGGTAAACGATGACTTCCACTGCAATTCGCGGCTATCAAAATTGTTACTCTCTCTTTGCACTTTTTAAACCAAGGAGCAGCTGCTTCGCGCTGAGATGCAAGTGATTTTTGAGGCAATGATTTCCAGTATAAGCCAGTCTCATCGGCATTATACACATCATCGAGTGAATAACCTTCTTCTTCCAAAAAAGCCAAGAATGTTTCTTTAAAATTTTCAGCGGCAGTTGCATCGCTAGATAAAGATTCCCCTTGAATCTCCAATTCTCGTATGCCATGACGAGATTTAAAGTTTCTTAACCATCCCTGGCTAGCCTTAAAGTCAGGAGGACCGTCAAGTTGATTGTTGAACTGAAGTGCCTTTTCACACAATAGAGAACCAGAGATAGGTTCCCCTTTGCTTCTTCTTTGCACAAACCATATATACAAAGCCTCTTCCAATTTCAAATCTTTCGCATTTCTCATGGTTTTACGTTTCTTCGACCCATTTTCACTATCCAATTTCGATGCAAAACTCATAATTTTATCCTTGTTACTTTTGATGTCAGAGACGGTAGCTTTCCCAACATTGAAAATCCGTGCAAGTGAAGACACAGTTTCACCTTTTCCTAGTCTCTTGATAATTTCTGTTTTCGTTTCAACTGACAAAACATTGCGGTTCCTTTTATATGCTTTAGGCCTACTGGAAGATGCCATATCGCACAGAGAAATACTTGTACACCAACATTATTCTGCTGTAGTAGCAGACACAATTATTTTAAGTTGAACTGTCTGTTTAGCCAGTGTTCTGCCTAGAACGCACACGTACACTGGATTGGTAAACCAGATATTAACTGACTTTATGATCTAACTGACTTCCTGTACATAAACGACCGACCATTAGCCCATCCCATCCTCTACAAATTGTTTGCACACATTTGAAGCTTGCCGCATCAAAATATTCAGAAATATAGTCTAACGTGACTGGTGGCGCCTGATTTCTTTTTTTCTTCTGGAAAAATGTTCGGATAATTGGGTGTTCGGATAATTGGGGTTCGGATAAATGGAGTTCTACTGTAGTTGGGTTCCTTAGGACTTGCTGACAAAGAATATGTTAAACGTTACGCAAATAGTCTAGGAATTAACAAATTATAGCCAAAAGAAATAGTGAGGGTGTCAGACAACCCCAAAATCAGAATCGCTCAGTGGCAGACTTTGACACCACCATTGTACGGGAAATAGGTCCCCATGTAAAATCCTATTTGATTGGATAGAAGTAAATGTAAGGCTAAACACGATTAGTCGGGCTACAAATACTATCTTTTGTTGTTAGGGGAGACGGAAGGAAGGGTACTTTTTTTAAAACGCTTGTGTAAACATGGCTCGATTGGTTAGACCCGCCAATATAGGCAATTAGGAGCGTCAGTTCAGTACCACATTTTTCAAATAAACTTACTAAAGAACCAGTGCGTTGAGCGCCAGTGCATATTTTTATAAATAAAAGCCTGGGACATCGGCAGATCGAAATTGTGCTATATTCATTGCCAGTCAACGTAACTGTGTATTATTTCCATGAATTGTGGTAAGCTTGATATATTCAATATCTTTTTAATGAAAATTGAATGTACATTGATAATTTATGTCTGTATATGTGTGTGGTTCAGTAGCGAACATGAGGCAAAGCCTATATAGTGCTCCAACCTGAACAGAAGGTGTCGGAGAAAAGTAAAACTGCATGGAATTGCCAAACAGTACACTGACACCTATCTTATTGACTAGAAAGAACTAATGCTGGAATTGCAGAGGCGTGGTAACCATTAGGGAGGAGTATACTGGTGTAAATTGTTTCAGATGAAGCTGGCAGTTGGCCTACCGCTCTGAACTCAGTGTTTGTTATGTATTGTGTTCAGTCTGGAAATAGATTATAGATTAGTTCTGAAATAGGAGGTACAACCTTCTTGTTTCAGGGACTGTGGTCCTAGTTATTGAGCAGCACCTGGTCTGAGCTTTGCTGAATCTAGAGGCTGACAGCATACTCCTGGGTCCAGATAGCGACCAGTGAGGTGTCTCCAGAACACAGGGAAGCAATCGAGCAGAGGAGTCTTTTCCTGCCACCATCACGAAAGTTAAGCTTATGTGGCCAGAGGAGCTCAACATTATGTGCCCCCTAAAAACTTGACATTATAGTAAAATAGAGGGTCAATACATTGTTTAAATTGATAGGAACGGTGAAGTTTCCCCATACTATTTCCAAGATAAACAAACACTTGAAGTCATGATGACAAATAACAACATAGCTTGAAAAACAAAACCAGTATTACCTCATAGTACTACTACACAACTGACACACATAGGATAATACTAATACCATATGTCACTACAAGGTTCATATTTATAAATTATGTACATGTAAATTGTGATTACATTTGATGGTGATTCCTGGTTCACTGTGTAGTTGAATCAGGATATATATATTAGTGAAAGTAATTAATACATATATATTTGAACTTTTACCATTGACTCAATTAAGTTAGTCTTATAGAGTGTTAAATGTGTGTGAGTGTCACAGTGTTGTCAAGTGTGGTGGAATAAATTAAATTGTTTATCTGTCTGTTGTTGTTGTGACTTACACTTCATCATTTACATAACCCTAGACATTTAACGTAGTCATCACAATATTCCAGAATAATTCTGACTGAGGTATAAATGTGGTAGCAAGTAAGGTTATCTGTAAAACACTACACCTATTAGATACAGATACCTTCACAGCTGATCTCAGTCAGTACACTAAGTCCCCTATAAATATTTATAACATCCCACTTTACCACAGTGCCTGAAGCTGAAACTGTTAAGAGACTTAAATTTTAACATCACAATTCACAAGATTATTCAAAATGATTTGTGTGCTAACACATTGGTTTTTGTATTTTAGAAAGATAATCAAAGATTGTTGTATTACTTATTCTTGCAAATAAAAAACAAAATAGCAGTTTCAAGTTTAATGCTTTTCATTATTTATGCATGACATTTGGTTTCGCACATTGAAATTGGCAATTTATTGGGGTGGGGGGTATTTTGGGCGGGCGGGGTACCAGTAGTTAGCCTTGCCTAGGACGCAAAATATTATGGCACCGGTACTACTTGCATGTGTGGTTTTGATGATATTAACAATATGAGATCATTAATCTATAGCTTCTCAAGGAGCATACGCCTTCAACAAACTCATGCCAAGTCCTGTCCTGTGACATCTGCTCAAGATCTTTCTATGTTTTCTTTACCCTTTCATTTTTGCCTCCAGTGTCTCAGTCTCGGTGTGTGTGTTTAGATATCTCTCTCTCTTCCTCTCTTACCATGAGGATTCTAGAATAAGGACTGTCTTGTAATGCTATCAACAGGTTTCCTCAACAGCCATCACCGGCATCTTGTTCTCAACCCTTGAGATGACAGTATAACAATAAGTAATATAACAACAAAGTGACATTGTAGAGAAACACTTTGATTCAAAACATGTAGATAATTAAGATAAATAAAAACATGTCAAAATTTTCTTCTTTTTTTCATATGCAAAAATTCACTTTTTTTTTTTACATGTTGATTAGTAGTGCACTGTTCACAAAGTAGGCCTGATATGTAGTGAAACATAATGTAAGAAAGATTTTTATGGAATATCAAAGCAAAAAACAGGTCAAAGTGTTACTTTAAGAATGTCATGAATAAATCACTTTAACTGATTCCGTACGTAAGATCTATTAAAAGACGCAATGGCCGACCGCTGTGGCCGCAAGATCTTTTAAAAGACGCTGATTTATTTCGTTGTTTCTTTCTATTCTGATATTTTATACTGCCCAGAATTTATCTCGAACGGAAGTAAACACACAACTGGGCAAATTTCAACAAGCTTCAATGTCTTTTATTTGCGTTTGAAGCGATTTTTTCACATTTATCTTCATCTTTAATCGTGTTTTGTCGTATCGCCATAATGGCCGAAAACACACAGGATATGTTACTAATATGTAAACAGTGAACAAACTGTGTGATCAACCATAACTTTCTTACTTTTTCTGTGTTTCTAAATGGATTACCTGCACAAAGAGAGCAGTGAAACTGTATTGTGATAACAAATTATGTTACAAGCCTTATGTAAGTCGAACATTTTTGTTCAAAATTTCAAGTTATCTTCTTTCCGTGTACATATTATCTGTTATAACATAAACATAACATAAAATTAGCCAGAAAGACATATGGATTTATATTGTTCATCCAATATACTTTAATTTGATATATAATATGTTATACTTAACTCATGATTAGACACACATTGTCAGTAAACGTAAATTATGTATGTGTAAATTTTTGGGGCTTAAAAATAATTCCGTCCAGAGCTGAAAATAATTACGTACGGAATCAGTTAATATGAAAACAAGGTTTTTCAGAAAACACATTCTGCATGTATGCAGAAAGAATATCAGGTGTTTTTGCAGATATTTTGCTGGCATTCACAGAGTTAATAAAAGGGTGATCTGCAACGACTAACGACATACTATACATCCACATTGACACTTATAACATTTATGAACACAGAAGATGCAGATTAATCATGCATTAATTTATTCACATGACAGCTATTTTGGTTATTTTTGTGTTTTTCCTTCCTGTTCAACAGAACTGCTCACTGAACAAATGCAATGGTAATGTTAAACACACCTTGACATACTTAATAATTAGTTATATTTTACTGTCTTATTATATATATATATATATATATATATATAGATAGAGATATAATGTGAAAAATTTACAGGTTCATAAGTTACCAAACCAGACAAAGCAAAAATTGCAACTTATTTTCTTTCATATGACAGTAATATTTGAAATACTACATGATTAAGATATTTCTGCTTGCAAAAGAAGTATGTCTGATATGATGTCATGATTAGTCAGTTGCAGGTTATCATCTGTGCAATCAATTTACCTTGAAATTTCAAAGTAGGTAAAACATTGGCAATCCAAATAACAAGAAAATGTAAAGGATCCCGTTTCACGCCCATTGAGGCATATTGGGAATATGGTGTTAGGCCCATATTTTCTTGACCATCGGCACACTAGGGGTGATGTGGTAAGCATCACGCCGAAATCCAAATAATAGTGACTCGGAATTGCAAGAATCAGTCTTGAAGACAATATGTATGAAATATTTTCATGTGTCAAGTCTGAACCTTGACAGTAGAATGGTAGAATATGTAACAAAAACTTTTGAAGTGACCATTTTCAAAAGTTATAATTGAAGCACAGTTTTTTTTTAAGCCAATCTCTTTGGTCCCACTAAAGAAACAAAATAGATGGAATTTCATGAAATGTGTAGCAGCTTTGAGATTCAGGACAGTGACTACATTATATTGAATATCATGAAAATAAAGGAAACCAATAACAGAGTGAGATAAATTAGGAAAATTTTAAAAAAAACGGTACAGTTGCATACTGGGATCACCAGGTCAGACAAGGAGAACTGAAGAAATTATTGCAAGAGGGGAAGGTCAAGCTAAGAGGAGCAGAAAAATTCAAGAGAAATATTTGGCTTAATATGTGAATGGGAAGAACCATATACCGGTACCCTGTTTTGGGTATCTCTCTGGAGACAAAGAAAAAAAAAAAAACCACTGCTATCACCTGGTCATCAACCATTGCCCTTCAGTGGTTACCCTCCCATTGTGGAATCACTGGAAATATGAGAGGTGTTCTATCTAGAAGTGGCAGTAAAATGGAACAATTCAGCCACCCATTTGCCTATCGAGAAGCTAAATTTATCATCCACAACAAGTTAAAAAAATCAGTGGAAGGAGGAAGGTGATAAATACAACAGAGACCCAATCCACCACCTTAACAGGCATCAACAGACCATCATTTTCTGCTTGAGAACTGGTCACTGCAGAATACTGGACCATCTCTATTGCCTCAGGATATCTCATACAAATGAATGTCCATGTGGAACTGGAATCCAGATCCCTGAACACATTCTCCAAAACTGCCCAACCCATGATGACCCCACGACGTCTGACCTGGCCAGGGGGTGCTGAGCTCAAGCAGAAGTTATGGGGCTGCTGCGCTGACCTGGAAAAGACTATGGACTTTGTCCTGGTGACAGGCCTGTAGATTTAGCATGACTACAAAGACTACAAACTGAATGCAGAAGAAAAAGACCACTGCTGTCACCAGACTTGCTACATGGAGACCAACAGCAACTGCAGTGTGTAAAAGAAGCTTATTACTGACATTAGAAGGAAGAAATCCACTTTGTTCATGTGTGGCCGTAGATCGTATTAGATGGTTCGGACCACTGCCCTTTCAGTAGATAGTATGTTGTAAGGTAAATGTGACAAACTTCCTTCTCTCAGACTGACTAAGATATTTTATTTATGTTTTTCTTTTCATATGTCTCTTGGTATATCTCACTAAGAGAAAACTGGCCTTACCGCCAGGGCTGTGCCAAGATTTTCATCTATTATTCTTCTCTGCTCAGACCTGGTCTGCTGAGCTACACATGTTACGGATATATAAAAGTGTTCAACGTACCTGGGTTTGTTCTCAAACGAAATACACTTTCTTTTCTTTCACATCTATCATGTCCTCAGAATAAAATACTATCACAATAAAATACTGCCGTACACCAAATTTATGGTACATAATGTACTGAGCGTTTTCTATACACTCTATTTCTCACAGCATAAATCTTGCTAATCATCTAAGACAGTATGTTTTCTCACACATCTATTACGCTGAGCGCGTTTCTCAAGTCTAACTTTAACACTTGGGAGAAAACCCTTTTTCCTTCCTATGCCTAGCGCATCTCAATATCAACCGCCTGATCCCTGTTCTAACATTATTCGTTCACTCCTCTCATGTATCATTAATCACACTTTTCACCAGCGTACTTTTTCTGAGCACAACTCACTAACACAATATTCACGTGCATACTTTTTTTTTTTTTTGAGCACAACTCACTAATTTATCAAGGGATGTAATCTCTAGTTGACTCCCTTTGCTAAATATACACAAATCCACATTCTCCTCTTTAAACCTTATTACTAAATCTTAACATGCAAATTGGTTCTACCATAATTTGTAACTCATTCAAAATGCTTAACTCTAAACAACGTCATCTTCCAAAACGTATTTCTAGATTTATCTCCCTTTGCAAAAACTACTCCTACACTCATTTTACCCTATCAAAACCAAACCACCGTTCACACATGCATGTTATGAGAAGAAGAAAAAAGGAATATATTATGACAACTAGAAAAAGGGAGGACAACAAACAGAGTTGATACTGGGTATAATGGCTTAGAAATAAGTAAACAGAATTTATCAACAGTGTTGGAGACAGAAAGATGTGGACAGACATGATCATCTAAGCCACCAGGCATGGTGCTTGAAGAAGGAGTATAGTGGCATAAATGAAAAAAAAGTGTCCTCTGGTCATTTGTGAGTAACATGTACAATGTACAAGCATGCCCTATTTAGATACAACAAAATGGAGATCATACTATGATTAGGCAATCTCAATGACAATAGACATTTCGAGATTTTTAACCATCTTCATGAGGTGCAATGGAAACATTTTTAAATACAAGGCATAACTAGAGATCAAAATAGGGATGAAGAAGATCATTGATTGAGCTGGCACATTCTTTCTGCTAGCAACCCTTGTGAAAAAAATTAAAACTTATTTTTTTTAAATTGTTATAACATATGTGCAAAATATAAAGTCATACAACTTTGTTCAAATACACTTATTTGAACTGACTGAAACATTTTAAAAATAATGATTCCTTTTGTCATTAGTTTGTGTTTACCTTGATGTATCGAGTGATAACAATACAATGTACAGCAATACCTTGATGTAATGAGTGATAAAAGTAAAGTTTACACTCACAATCTACATTTCATCATCAGGGCCAGATTATTTATTAGGCTAAGTAGGCTGAAGCCTGGGGGCCCGGAGCCCTTGAGGGCTCGTGCATAAGTTAAAACAATTATGCTAAAGGGTTTGAAAAAAAAAATATGAAAATTATTGCGTATTAGGTGAAAAGGAGCCCAAACACCAAAAAGCCTAGAGGCCCCTTCTTCGTTTAATCTGGCCCTAGTCATCATGAATGATAAGTGTCTGATAATGACAGTATGAAGTGTCAGATCAAGAAAGAGAAGAACTACAGTTGAGTTCATTCACTCTTAAATGAACATTTACATTTCAGATTGAAAACAAAATAAAATATTAATATACAGACTGAAACAATATCACAGAAATGCTTGTGATTATTACCCTTGAAAAAAACATTTCTTAAATTATTGCTGAAATAGATTCTTGACTGTTTCTTTTTGTTTTTGGTACTCAAAAAAAAAAAATTAATTCAATCTGTCTCTGTACATATAATAAGTGAGTTTTTTAATCTGTTTATGTTGATTTCCACATCTTCAAGCTTATGGCTCTCTCTGTGTCTCTCTAACGCCCTTCCCTCTCTCTTTTTTTTATATACTTTTTCTATATTTTAATTGTTTTTCTATACTTCTTGCTATTTTTTGCCTTTCACTTATATTCACAAAATTCTTTGGTACTTTCTCTTTTTTCTTTACTATTCAGTCAGTAAACACCCTTACCTATTCTTACTGCATGGAAAATTATTTCAAGTTTGCTTTCATCTCATCTCTCTGCCATTTTCTCTGTGACTCACAATGTGTATCATCTATTTCTGATTCTGTTACAGGACCTCTACCTTTTCCCCTGTAGGTTTCATGTCAGTGCTAGGAGAGATCTGCTAGAGACTGATTTGTCAATGTCTGTGCAACTCTATATATTTTTTTTTTTTAATCTGTGGTTGAGTGGGCGTTTGTTTTTTTTTCTTCTGCAGGGAAGGTCTTCATTTCTGACATTGCTGTCACAGAGTTATAAGAATCCTACTGAGGCATCAGTTAGTGACAGTATTTATTTTGAATGGCATAGTATTTGCTGTTCTTTACATTCTAACACTGTCAAACAGTTAACAAAATCCTACTTAAGAATTAGCTCAAGAATCTTGATTTTGATTATTATAGTGGTTGATGTTCACAAAATTTCTGTTGCATACATCAGAATAAGTCTTAATTTTCTTGTTGAGAATATTATATTTAGCATTTTTTGTGATTACTCAGTTCCTGAGTTTCTGATTCTTCTCAAAAAATTTCATTCATGACTACCCTTCACTTTATAACAGCACCACAATTAATTAGTCCAGAATTTGTTCATTTTGTGATCCCAAAATATTCCATAGTCAAGATTTGATTGTCAAGCTGTATTCAAAGAATTCACTGTATTCCGTTTCGTTTCACAATAAGGAATCCTTAACATCCCTGTAATGGCCTACAGAGATATGTCAAAAAGACTTCATTTTCTAACTCCAGTATCCTAACAAAAAGTCTATAGTGCTTTGTTCTTATTATTTCTCAATTTGTTTACAATTACTTTTTTTCAAATCTTCTTTCTTCTCTTCCTTACTCCTTACTCTTTTTATTCTGTCTTTTCCTTCTGCTTTTACTATTAATTTTGTTGACACTATTGTTATTACAGCTATTGCTGATACCACTACTAATAACACAGTTGTTGATACAACTTCAATACTACTACTAATGATACTACTATAACTATTAATACTGTTGCTGATACTACGGTTACTATTACTACCAACGATACTGCAACTATTACTACTACAATTACTACAGTTAAACAAGTACAATTACTACTACTACAACTAATACTGCTAATACTACTATTACTACTGTAACGTCTACTGATGCAGCAGAAGGAACAACAGAAATATAGTCCTGTCAATGTAGGCACCTATCAGTATAGCATTCAATATGTAGATTTTGATCTTTGATGGACGTGAGTTCATAAAAGCAAACAGGTGGAGGAGTTCTTGCTGGATTTGTGCTTGTGTGAGCCATTCTCATCAACGTGACCATTGGCACCTTTGAGAGCACTGAACTTGCCATTAGATATACCAGTGTCCATAAATATATGTTGTGATGGCTGCCAGATATAAAAAAGTATACATATATAACTTATTATAAATCCTTTAATTTTAAATATTTTTCTCATGCATTAAGACACCTTAAAAGAACCAGACAAATATTAGGGGAACTGGAGATGAGAAGAAGATGCTGGCAATGGATAAAACCAGAATTGGCTTGTATGACCCTATCAAGCAGTGTGCTCACTGGGGGCCCTGCGCTTACTCAGGTTCCCACCTCCAGATTAAAAAAAAATAAATAATTAAGAACAAAGATTATTTCAAATTATATATCAGGAATTATACCATTACATTTTATTAAAAAGAAAACAATATCTACATTTATTAGCTATATTTTGATATGTTGTTGTTGTTTAACTAGGGCTGCTGAGCTTCTCACTCTTTAGCAGCCAATACCAAGTTGAAGACTCCTTGGTATTATCTACACTGTAGATCTAGGCTTTTCCTGTGGCTATTCTGCCATTCTGAAATGTGTTGAGTTGAAGTCATGAGCTTCAGTTTCTCCAGCTAGGCTTGCATTCAAAGGATCATCACATCTGGTCCCAAGCTAGGAGCAAGAAGTGCGTGGCAGACAGTGTCTTCCCTGCCATCCAAGCGGGCTCTCCAACTACGTAGAGTTAACATAATGTATTCTGGTTCTGGGCTCTCTCAAGGAACTGTCACTCAGATATGCCTCCATGCATATATTTTGACATAAAATGTGTTATAACAAGGGGGGGGGGGGTGGGGGAGGGGGGGGGGGGGGGGGGGGGGGGGGGGGGGGGGGGGTGGGGAGAGGGGGGGGGGGGGGGCACCAAAATGGTCCAGATCAGGTACAATTACTAAGGCCAACCCTGGATAGAACACACACTGGCTGAAGAGCCCAAGGAAAGACCTTGAATGGGTGGCACAGCAAAAAAAAACTGCATGGAATTTTTGTATGCCTATGCTCATCAGGGAACTGACAGGTAGTGAATGAATTAATTTATTAACACATCGTAAGTTACCAGTTGACTCGAAGAGCAGCGGCTGGGAGGCTTTTTCGGGCCATAGGTCGAGGATTCCTTAGCAAGAGAGAGGTTGGTAAGAAAACGAGGATGGCTGTGTGCCGCTCCGCCTGTGTTCCAGTCTTGACATATGGATGCGAGTCATGGGCGATGGCTGCGGCCCATAGGGGCCAGATCCAGACCTCGGAGATGGGGTGTCTGAGGGGGGTGGTTGGGGTGGCGGGAAGAGACATGGTGCGCGGCCAGACGATGCGTCAAGGCCTAAAGTGCCACTCCCTGCGGACCCAGGTGGAGCAGTCCCGGCTGGGATGGTTTGGCCGTGTCTGCGGGATGGGAGAGGGTCGGCTGCCACAGCGGGCATGGGAGGCGGAGAGCCGGGGGTCCAGACCCCGGGGGTGACCCGGGGTCCGCTGGGGGGACAACGTTGGACAATCTTTGAAGGACCGGGGACTGGGGTGGAGCCGGGCCGGGGGGAGGACGGCCGATGGAATAGTCTGGCGCTCTCTCTTCCAAACCTCTACACCTCACGGTAGAAGGGGAACGACTAAGTAAGTAAGTAAGTAAGTTACCAGTTGTTTATTAAAAGACAGTCACTAACATTACCTTTCAGGTCCCCAAGAAACACAGACCTTCAACAAACTTATGCCAAGACTTCCTGTCTTGTGCTATCAGCTCAAGGTCTTTCTATGTCTTCTTCATGTCTGTCTTCAGTTCTCTTCTCCATGTGTTCCTTGGTCTCCCTTTACCTTTCTTACTCTGGGGATTCCAGAACAAGAACTGCCTGGTAATGCTATCAACAAGTTTCCTCAATGTGTGCCCTATCCATCTCCAGCATCTTCTTCTAATCTCTTGTACCACTGGTTCTTGTTATCTGTTTCACAATAGTGATCTTGTCATACCACTTCATTCTTGTTCTATGCAAGCACCCATTAATGAAAGTCTGTAGTTTTTTTATTGCTGTTTTTGTTGTTCTCCATGTTTCCTAGCCATACAATAAGAGTGACTTGATATTTGAATTGAAAATTCCTATTTCTGTGTTGGATTTGATTTCTTGTGATCTCCATATATTCCCCAATGTAATAAAAGCTCCTCTAGTCTTCTGTCTTCTTATTTTTATATCACTGTCTGTCAAAACTACTGCCAAGATATATGTATGATTATACATCTTGTAGTGGTGTTTCTTCCAGTACAATCTTGTTATCGTTTCCTGCATTTAATCTCAGTACCTTTCTTTTCTCCCTGTGTATTTTCAGACCCTCTTGGTTTGACCTCTCATCAAATATTTTCATTTTCTTTTGCATATGATTATGCTTATAAGACAGGAGAGCCAGGTTTTTAAAGACAGTGTGATTTTAAAATCCTGAACTCAAAGACACTTTTAAAGTGTATCAATACATATTAACAGGTTAGTGATTAAATGAATCTTCTTCCTTCTGATGTCTTCTTTATACTTTGAATTTTTGAGATGTTAAATATAGTAATGTCGGCGTCTGTGGCCTAATGGATATGAACGCAGTTTCATAATCCAGATATACCAGATTCGAAACCTGCTGCAGGCGGTTTGGTAGCAGATCGCTTTGTGTGGATTTTTAACAATGGTATAAGCTCCGTACCATTCAGAAAGCTATGGCAAACTACTGAATGAAAAAATTGCCTAGAAAAATCACAAACAGCCAATAAAAGCTGGGGTTGATTGCCACGTTCTGTAAAGGATAAGCAACTAACCTTTAAATATAGTAATAAAACTTCTAATGGGTCTGATTACACATTATATCGATTACCTTCTGTTCACATTCCAGTCACCAGAGGAGCATAAAATATATTTAAGCCCATGTGTTTTGGGCAGTGTACTCCAGTTTCCACTTGTCCTTCTTATTCTTGCCTCACAATTACTTCTATGTGTATTTCCAGTCTTTCTCATTTTGTTCTGCGTGAGGCATTTCACAAACAAAGAGTATCTTGAAATTTTAGCCATTTGCATTATCACTGTGTGTTTATATAACTAAATATTTTTTTTTTATAGACCTTCCTTTTCCTTGCATTCATATGCCTGTGAAAAATAGTCATTCCATTAGGTTACAACTAGTTCTCTTGTCTTGACAGTCTAATCAACTTCTTTCCTTTTATTCTTATTAAGATGTTATTTGCCCCATTGGTTTTTAGTTTTGTCCCATTATTCCATTAGTAAATTTATTACATCAATATTGTCCTTTGTCCATTCTATGTAAGAACCCATTTAAACGAAATTTGAAAGTTCTTGGTTTCTGAAGACAACTCAAAATATATGTTATACCCGTTCATATGTGATTTTTGTTAATACATTTTTTTTCTAATTTAATAACAAAACTTTTTCAGGATTCTAAGATTTACAAGAAACTCACAAGCTGGAATTGCTAGTATCTTAAATCAATCAATCAATACTCTTTAGCTCCTCAAGGAGAATAGGCCTTCAACAAACACATGCCAAGTCCTCCTGTCACGTGCCATCCGTTCAAGTTCTTTCCATGTTTTCCTCATCATTTTCACTTCTGTATCTAGTTCTCGTCTCCTTCTGGAGAAGAGAAGTAGTATCTTAAAAGGAAACATAAATTCCAGCAACCTTTTCTAAACTTACCGTCCAGTCCAGACTGTGGTCTATCAGACTGATCAGATCTTTCACACTAGAATAATTTTCTACTGTGTCCACAAACACTCTAGGGAACTTCTGAATGTATGGGTTGTCTGTGAAATAATTTTTTGGTGGCCAAATCATGCCATCCTGAGCAGCAACCACAGCTGGTTTGCCTGTGTTGAAGATACACACATTTTATACAGTTAAATATTTTAAATTAGCAGCTACCATAGCAGACTTGCCTGTGTAGAAGATACACTTACATTTTATACAGTTAAATATTTTAAATTAGCAGCTACCATAGCAGACTTGCCTGTATAGAAGATACACATACATCTCTTTCACTTCTGTCTTCACTTCTCTGCTCCATGTGTTTTTGGTTTCTCTCTAACCCTTACGTGAGGACTCCAGAACAATACTACTTTGTAACACTATCAACAGGTTTCCTCAATGTGTGTCCTACCCATTACCTGCATCTTCTCCACTCTTGTTCTACTGATTTTTGTCTGGTTCTTGTCATCAGTTCCGCATTGGTGATCATGTTATACCCTTTCAATCTTTTTATTCTATGCTAGCTCCAATATATGGAAGTCTGTAACTTCTTCGCATAACAGATCAGTCCAGAAAAAAACGTTTTTTTTTTAAACTTCTATAGTTTTAGGCAGTTCTTTCTGATGTTAAAATGATATTAAGGTACATGACTAAAGTCCATGTACTAACGTTTTACAGACAGGCAACAGCATCAAACTGCGTGGTGAAACCCCATTGCAGGCTTCAAAAACATTTGTGAAAACAAAGGTATAGAAAAAACAAGAAAATGAAAATGCCACTAAACAAACCAAAGTGACTAAACCTAAAACAAAATGTGTCTTTCTAACAATTCTTTGAGAATTTCTTTAGCTTTTATAATTTATTTGGTCTGGTGCATCCCTAAAACTAATACTGTACCATTTTATATTTTTACATAGCACTGAGTATTACAGTGCAACACAGCATCACTAACAGTAAAGAACATAGTCGTCTTAATAATGTTACACAGATTGACTAACAATGAAGACAAGAGTTTCACAATGTTATATAGAGCTTCAACTTCATTATGCTTGTCTGAACATATAAAATGTAAATTCAAAAAAATTTAGAAGCAAAGAGAGGTAGTTCTAAAGAAAAAAAAAAGAAATCAAAAATCAAATCAAAAGGTGTCCTCAAACCAAAAATAACAGAAAGCAGTAAACCAAAATGAGATGTCCAAAATAAAAATTCTCTGAGAAGAAAAATTTTCTTTTGACATGCCATGAGATGAAAATGATTACAGTATCTAGTGACATTAGGAAATTTAGTGCAAAAATAAGAAAAGACAGATAGACATATAAATAACTGGATAAACTGCAATACTGAATATAAAGAAAAACAAACAATAAACTGTTCATACTCAGAGCTATTACATTAAAAATGATAAACAGTATCATCAACACTTGTTGGCACATTTACTATGATGAAACTCGTCAACAGCATTTATAAACAGAACTCATGTGCAGTCAGATAGTATTAAAAATGTTTTAATGATTTTTAGAATTGAAAGAAAATAAAGTGGTTTGGCCATCTCATGGGAATGGAGCCAGATTAGTTTCCACTGTGTCCTACAGCAGTAGATTTGGTTTTACAGCACAAGGAAGGGCAAGATACTGAGAGATAGACAATTTTGCTGAAATCCTACAACAACAAAGATTCACGCCAGCAAACGTGACACACTTGGCTCAAGAATAAAAACTTTAGGTCCCTTGACACTTCATGACAAGAGTGGACAGAAAAAGTAAACATAAGTAGCGAACTTTCCATATTGAAATTTTAATCAGTATCACAAGTTATATGACAATAAACTGAATATACTTTCTGAAACAATAGACATCATAATTACAAATCCAAATGCAGCTGAACATGACAATTTATCTCAATGAAGTTAAGAAAATAGAAATAAGGAAGCTTTTCTTTCTTTATTTTTACCTTTCATTAGTGAGCACTCCATTGCCATCTCATGGCTCTCACTGTATAGATGGGACATGAAAATGACAATCAACTCACAGCAATCAATTGCTTCCTGTTTGGCTGCTATCTCCACGCAGTCTGACGAAGTTTTGAAGACAAAGTTGAGATAATGGCGACACAGTCTGCACAGGAAGAGATCAACAAAGCAGACACAGTTAAAAGCAGCTGTGAGCATAGTCTGGTCACCACAGAACATCTCTTTCTATTTGTAACCCATCTATGGTTGAACGGATTACTTACTCCTATAAAATTTTGAAGAAAAGCTGTTGAAATCTCTTGAGATTTAGTTGAAAATCTTTCTCTTAAGATTGAAAAGAGGTGAGCCATAGTCACTAGACTGCATTCTAGTCACTATGGCATATCTCCTTCCAATTTTCCTCTTTATCTTTCTCTCTGAGTCATCTTATATTTCATTCATTTTTAATGACAATCATTGATGATAGCAGTATCAGTACTTTACAATGTTGTATATACTGTTTGTCGATTGGACTACTGCCCTATCACACTTGTCATAAAAGATGATTAATACAATGTTGTACATGGAAACTAACAACTTTATCATGTCAAACAAATTGTTAGAGAAACCACACCTGCAAGAGTACATGAACACTTTAGTACAAGCTTCATGAAAGGGAGTTAACTACAGTGGTGGTTCCATGCTTCATGGAAAAGCAAATAGCAAAACAAGACCATAGGCTTATACTAATTACTGTGAACAACAACATTCAAAGTGACCAACAGTCAAATCATCAAGACAACGTGGGAGAGATGTTAAGTGCAGATCATTTATTTACAAATAAATAAAAGACAATTAGCCGTATAACAATTCTCTTCATGATTCTGCCTTCTTCCTCTCATCATTGGGGGTTAGAATGGCTAAAAGGTCAGAATGGCGTTCACCTAACATTCTAAAGGTACTGGATTTGGTTCCGAGTAAAGGGAATATAATTTATTAAAATTTTTTTCAAAACCAGGGGTCATACTCCCCCCTGGTCTCCTGAGTAATGAGATCGGATGCCTAGCCTTCTCGGTTAAATAGGTCACGTGTGCAAGTTGCGCACGTTAAAATTCCCATGGCAGTTGGAAATCAGAAAGAGTAGGCCGTAAGGCGACTGCCCTGCAAAATTAAAAAATTAGAAGTCTACCCACCACAAAAATATTTACAGAATGTGTGATTCCTATATACACACATTGGGATTCTCGCCAGCGCTATGGAGTTCATGCACTGTGCTGAGATCCTCCTTGTGTGATCTAAGGGAGGAGATAATAGCGCTGATGGAGTTATCCGTGTGCAATGAAGATAGTCCTTAAAACCAAACCAAACCAAACCAAGCCAAACCAAACCAAACCAAACCAAGCCAAACCAAACCTCTCATTAACCAAATGTTGTGTGACACTGTTCAATAGACTGTCTTTGCATTTGACAGCTAATATAATAAATATAACAAGGTCAAGCTAGATCAAATCAGTTGAAAATGAAGAATAGTGGACCGTGTTCTTCAATGTCATCATAGTAAGTAAATCGCCAACGTTGTTAGGGTTAGGACTAAGGTTAGGGTAAGGTTTAGGATATCTAAACCTAACCCTACCCCTTACTCCCTTTTACTGCGTCTCTGAATTATTTTTTAAGGCCGTATCAAATAAGTAGCCAACTATTCTTCATTTCAACCAATCAAATCTCTCTCAATGATGATCTATGTTAAGTCTCATTCAAATGCCTGTGAAAATAATCAAAACAGCAGCTTACCTATCATCTTACTTCCTTAGGTACAATGAATAATAGAAATTACAAAATTAAACTTGTCATAATTAATATGACTGACTGAAATAACCTTGGCACTTTCGATCATAACAAAACTCAACCCTACTATCTTCTTCAGAATTACAACAGTGATACATAGCTCCTCAATGTCTTTTTCAGACCAGAAAACTTTCAAAATTTTTAATTCTCTCCTGTACTATCATGTGACTTGCTTTTGTTAAGCCATTCAAATTACACCTTTTACATCATAGGATTCAGATATCCGTCAATACATTCTAGTCTTACACATGCTCCATACTTTCCATTTTGAATACAACTTTTTTACAAGATCATGCCTAACATCAATCTCATAAAGAAAGGGATATCCTTCTTAATGTACCTACATCTAATATTATCTCCCTTTTTAAAAAACAAAAAATTATATCCCATTAGATAAATGCTATATAAACTTTTTAATCAACAAATTTGTCATCTTATTCTAATCATCAGTGTAGATAGCTAGTGCTAGTGTGTATCCTTTTATCTGAAATCCTCTGGGACAGATTTATTTATGAAACCAGTTTTTATAAGTTTTCAGATGTATCCCAAATCATGTTTGAAAAGTAGCCCAAAATGTGATGAACTTAGTCCAAAATCACCACAAATTGTGTTCAAAAGTTGTCCAAAATGGTAAGAAATTGCCCAATTTGTGATCAAAAAGTAGCCCAAAGTAGTCCAAAGAAACTTTTTGATTTTCATAATATTTTGGTTTTTGGATGTTTGAATTAAAAAAGGATATAGATGTGTACTGCAGTGAAAATAACATCAGATTTAGAATAATGTGTGTGACAGTGTTACTAAGGAAAAAAAACATTCAAATGTAAAATCAGTCCTACTCTTTGGTTTATAAGTGTAGCATGACACAAAAATAACATGTCCAAACTGCAGAATTCACCAACTGATGCCTTTACTGCATGAAATGACCTGCTGAAGAACTAGACAACAACCCACGCAGCTGGAGATTACAGAGAAACAGTGGATAACAAATCCTCAGGAAACAACCAACACACATAACCAGACATGCCTTTAACTGGAACCCACCAGGAAGCAGAAGAGTGGAGAGGTAAAAAAGAACCTTGTGAACAATGGTAGAAGAGAAAGCCAAAGCAAACAAGACATCACGAATAAAGATCAAGAAAATAGTCTTGAGACAAATATGGTGGTGAGCAATAAAAATTTTTCCACAGAATGTCAAGAAAGGATGATTATGAGTTTACAATGTAGAAACTAAGTGAATAAATGTGCACTCCTCCACTATAAACCTAATAAACATTATTTTGTCTCTTATTTACTGTGAGAATTTTTGTCAAAAGCTTACAGATTTATAAAGCAATCTATCCTTCCTTTTCCCAAAAAGGTGTGATTTCTTAGTTACCTAGCCTGTTTCCAAACTATGTAGTCTTCTACTTACCAACACTATCAGAACGTTAGTCAATTATATATTGATAAATGGCTTTATTATTTCTTTTTCCTGAACTGTGTAATCGCTTACTTAAAAATACTATCTAAATGTTGGTAAATTACTTACAGACTTATTATTATTATTATTACTTACAGACTTATAAATGGATCTGTCCTTTCTTTTTCCCAAATGGTGTAATTTCTTACTTACCCTCCTGTTCCAAAATGGTGTAATTTCTTACTTCCCTCCTGTTCCCAAACTGTGTAGTCTCCCACTCACCATCTTTCTTACCAATACTATCAGAATGTTAAACAAGACACATTTATAAGTAGAGTTATCCTTTCTTTTCCCAGTTGGTGTGATTTCTTACTTATTTTTCCTATTCCCGAACAGTGTGGCCCTCAACTTGTCACCTTAATCACAAATACTAATCAAAATGTTAGATAATTTCACATTTATGTATGTATCTATCCTTTCCTTTTCCCAATTTGTGTAATTTATTACTTAACCTTTCTGTATCTGAACTGGGTGGTCCTCTACTTATCATCTTACAAACCAAAACTATCAATTTGTAAGATAATGAACAGTTTATAAATGGATCTCAGTTTTCCTTTTCCTGAATATGATCTCTTACTTACCATTACTGTCAGGATGTTTGTTGATTTCTTAAAAATGTATAAATGGACCTATCCTTTCCTTTTAATTGATTGCATAATCTTTTAATTACCAACACTATAAGAATATCAGTCAGTTACTTACACATTTATGAATGGATCAATTCTGTCCTTTTCCCGAATGGTGTGGCTAATATAAATCACCCTGTCTTCACTACCAGTTTTAATAACCTGAAAGTCTGACAAGAGAAAATATGCAAACACTATTATTGCTCTGGACCTAAGAATATTGTATATCATTCAAGAATATGCTAATAAGAATGGTTTTCCCTGCTTACTTTAGTTTATCTGTAACTCAACACTTCAGCTCTCTCACTCTCTCTTTCTCTCTCTCTTTCTTTATTTCTTTCTTTCTTTCAAAATTTGTGATTCTAATTTTAAAATTAATAGTTTCTTCCTTTCTCCCTGTTTCTTCTTCTTCTTCTTCTTCTTCTTTCACCTTTCAACTCCCCAAGGAGCATAGGCCTTCAACAAACATGTGCCAAGTCTTCCTGTCCAGTGCCATCAGCGCAAGGTCTTTCCATGTTTTCTTCATTCTCTTCATGTCTGTCTCCAGTTCTCTTCTCCGTGTGTTCTTTGGTCTTCCTCTACCTCTCTTACCCTGGTGGTTCCAGACTATAATCTATGACTTATCATGCTATGACCAGAGCCTTGTGAAAGTAATCTTTGCAGTGTCAGGCAGGCATTTTAGGTGAAGTTATCTAGTGGCATCCCTTAAAGTCAGAATATTCCATGCTGAAGATGAAACAAAACCTCTAGTGGCCATCTCCACCCTAAATAAGACAATAGCCTTAAAACTAGACATTCCTTGTAATTAAGAAACCAGGTCCCAGTTTTTGATTGAACGCTGCTCTTCAAAATGTGACATGTAGGACATATAATTCAATTCGAATGAGTTGCAGATGAGATCTTCAGTATACAACTATGTACAGAAAATGACTTGTGGTTTTAATTGCATGTGAGTGGGCACTGGCCTGTTCCACAGCATTGTTCACCCTAACCACTAGTTCTTGCAGCCCCATATTACATCGCCTGATAAAATGATCTTATAAAACTCTGACAAGACACGCTGCAGTGTCTGTGAATACCCTTTGGTGGAATATTATTGGGATAGGAATTTCAGACATTCTATACTGTTCAAAAAAAGAAACCCATAGCTACTGAAGGCACACACATAGCCATAATTTTGACATTCAATAACTTTTTTAATTTAATGAGTTAATTGTTCAAATCGCACACAAGAATACATTAGGGTTCAACCAATCAATTGACAGTTGTTTTACATCTGGGTCATGAGAGTTGTTTGGCGTACGGGCTTTCCCGTTAGTATGGTGTGTGGCCTCCTCTTGCATCGATCAGCGACTGGCATCTCCTGGGCATGGATGCGATCAGACGTCTGATGTGGGCCTGTGGGATGGCTGCCCACTCTTCCTGGAGTGCCTGGAACAGATCACGACGATTGGCTGGAGCAACATCTCGGCGACAAACATGTCTATGCAGCTCATCCCACAGGTGCTCAATCGGACTCATGTCTGGAGACAGGGATGGCCAGGGAAGGGTGAGAATGTTGTTGGCAGTCAGGAACTGCGTGGTCAACCGTGCACAATGAGGTCTGGCGTTGTCCTGTTGAAACACAGACCTTTGGGCAGCCAAAAGTGGAAGGACATGGGGTCGAAGAATTTCATTGACGTATCGTTGCGCATTCAAGCCTCCTTCAAAGTGCACCAATTAACTCCTTCCGTTGTAACTGATCCTTCTCCACACCATTGCACCTCCACCACCGTGCGGCGGAGCTTCATCAACGCAATTTTGGGCAAA
The DNA here is from genome assembly GCA_024509875.1 of Oreohelix idahoensis. Lineage (NCBI taxonomy): Eukaryota > Metazoa > Mollusca > Gastropoda > Stylommatophora > Oreohelicidae > Oreohelix > Oreohelix idahoensis. The sequence continues at coordinate 106,623 of JAMPIV010016976.1, read as the reverse complement.
ACGTTCATTTCGCCTACGGTAGACCCTACGCCGTCTATCATGACGCTGCAACAAAAAGAAAGATTCGTCACTAAACCAGACACGTCTCCATTGATTGTCAGCTGCCCAGGGACGATGCTGGTTGGCCCAAAGAAGTCGATTCTGGCGATGGCGGCGCGTAAGGACAGGTCCTCGGTGAGGTCGTTGTGCCCAAAGTCCAGCGTCATGAAGTCTTTTTCGGACAGTTTGATCAGAGACATGACGTCCTGCAGGCAATGACTGGGCAGTTGAGGAAGCTGTTGTAAACCTATCTCTGAGGTGACGAAGCCGAATAAAGCGATCCTCCGCTGCTGTTGTCACTCTATGTCGTCCACTGCGACGCCGGTCTTCAACTGAGCCAGTGGCTTGGAACCGGTGCCAAAGTCGACTGATGGTACTCTGATGCACGTTTAGATGCCTGGCAACCTGACTGTGACTTTCGCCCGCATGCAATCGGCCAATAGCAATGTTCCTTAAATTTATCGATAGAGACGCCATAAATGTCTACTTGAAAATGAACTGAATTTTTTTTGTGTAGCGTTATCCTTTTATAGGGTTTCAGTTGCGTAGTCAGTGAATAGTGTTCACCCCAAATTTTGTTGCTTTCACATGCGTGCAACATGAGCTGTGGTCAAAAATTGCGTCATAAACACTATTGACCACTGCGTTGTAACGATTACAAAAACGAACGCAATTCAGGTCAACACGTGCATTTGACACTGTAAAGAACATTTGAGGCTGGTTTTTATATACCCTAGCACCAAATTTTACTTACAAACTCATAAAAACGCGCCCTCGGATAGCTATGCGTTTCTTTTTTTGAACAGTATAGTTGACAGTTCCCAACGGGCTGATCACCCGTTTGCCAGTCACTTTGATTACAGAAACAACGACAAACGGATTGATTTGTCGTTGCCCTAAAGACGCCATTAGGCGTGATGGGAACAACGGCAAAGAAAATCTATTCGCTGTTGCCCTTAAGACGCCACTAGGCGTAATGGCCACTGCTGACTGCTTTGCCGGTCGTTGGCTAAGGACGGAAGAAAGAAGAAGAAGATAGTTGACAGCTGCTTGGTGAGTAACAGCCCTACACATTTTGGAACTGAGGCTTGTCATCATCATTGGTGTCATACTTGTCCATTTGTGTTTCAAACAACTGGCAGGTGTAGATTTATTCTTGAATTTTTAGACAACTGGCAACAGTCTTGGAGATTTGGGGGACATGGGTCAAATGGGCTGTCATTCACCTCTTGTGATACTAAGCAGTACTGTGTACTGGTATCAGAATATTTATTTAGGTGATTTTTCAAATCATTCCTACTAATTGCAAGCATGTCTTTTACAAATCTGAAAGGTACTGGAAGAATCTATTATGGGTACATTGTGAATATTTCCTATTTTGACAAATATTTTCTGCTCAACCAATGCATTATGCTGAGCTTTAGCGCACACATGGCAACTATTAAATTACATTTCAAAATGCAGGCAGAAGACTGACATCAATAACAGAGAAAGTTATAGAAGGAAAAATCACATAAATTATTACAGACACAATGAGATCAAAGATGAACAAAGAAAATTCTCATTGTACACTTATGATAACATTTAACGAAATAAAATTCTCATGACACTCATGCTGGCACATTTAATAAATGACAAGTATCCAAATACCCTCACAGGGCCACTTAATGAGAGTAAATTTTCCTAGTATAAATACTGGGATTTGATCATTCAAAATTCTCTTTTCCTTCACGTAGAAAAGTTTAATAAAAGCATAATTCTCAACAGGTATTAATATCGATGAATGGAAAGTGAAAATTAATAAGGAAACACGCCACTTATAACATCAAGCCTAACAAACAAACATTATCATGAGATGACTGAGACACACCGAATAAACTGAGTGTTACATTGTGGTGAAAAAGGTGTTTACTGAACAAGTTCTGGATACACAGCTAAGGGAGTACCTACAAAAAGAAAATTTTAAAAAAATGAAAGAGCTGGAAACTGCAGTTTCAAGACCATAAATGAAAGGAGAGAGTAGAAACTGACTATGTTTGCAACAAGAAATCAAAAAAGCTGAAGAAGGAGATTATTCTCAATGGTCAGTTTCCACTAGTTATTTCTTCAAAAGTGATTCACTCCTCATGAATGATGCTGTGTTTGAACTGGCAGATGTGCATTCATATTAATAAATAACTACTTGACAATATTCTTAAGCACTAACCCTCTTCTGCATCGTATGATGCCTTTTCTCTGTATCCACCCTTCCCCAACACATCAGCCACATTGTAGGGAACCACTCCGTCCATAGAGTCTGTGTTAAGCCACTCTGTTGTGATGCTTTCTGGAATGGGCTGAAGACGGCTCACTTGTAAGATTTCAGCAGAGCAGCCTGTAGATAACTATAGTTTTTCATATTACTGCTGTTAACTAGTGTCCATAATGCAGCATAACTAGGGTCTTCACCACTGTCACATCCATTAATATCTGACAGTAGAATTATTTGACCAGACACTATTTTGAAAGCATCAGAGCTGTCTAGTTTAGCAACTGAATTTTCCTTTTATGTTTCCACATTTATACACAGATGAGAGGTCAGGTACAGCCTTTATATTATGTGATAAAACTACATAATTGTCACATATATCAAAATTAATTTCAAAACTTCCATAGAAGTAAGAGATTTTACTAGTGAATATCATTTTTTAGCTTTTTCTAACAGTGCACAAAGCAGTGAACCAGCCATTGCTTTCTTAAAAATCAGTTGTTCAGTGCTTTACAAGCCGATAAATAAATAAAAGTAAAAAATGGTACAAATATCAGTGCTATCAAAGAATAATACAAAAGTAGCATGGAACATTTAACATAAAATAATTTTTTTTTAACCATGAATAGGAAATAATGGCAGTTATATGTCATGGAAAGGGTAAACTAATGTAAACAAGCATGAAAGCAGAGAAGGAAAGGTACAAATATATACATGAAATGTTGTTACACAAAAAAAGTGCAAAATTAAACATAAATTTAAATATAATACAACCATAACAATAAATGAATACATGAACTGAAATATAATATACACACAAAATATATTATGAATGTAACACAGAAATACTTATGGCAGTTAAAAAATGACAATGATCAAACATAGAAAACTGTAGTGAACACTTGGGTAGAAGAGAAATGAGGTAAACAAGATGCAGCCAAATGAACTTAAACGTTATGCTAAGTGCAAACAGAAAAACTATGGTAATTGGGAAAAGCAAAGAAATAGACAGAAATAAAGAGATTATAAAAACTGATGTTAAATATTCAGATCTGTTGCAGAAAACCAACACAAGCCACATATCATGCTATTTTCTACATAAAAACCAGTTTTATCATCAAATTTGCATGGGCAGATAGCAATTACCTGGATGAGCTGTGTAAGTATGTGCATGTGCTGCAAATTTATAGATCATCCTTATTGAAAGTATCATATTAAGTTCATACCTGGAGATGGTAGTGTCACAGTAGCATATGCTCCGCCATGAGCCATCAAGAAGCGACAGTGAAAGAACTGATTATTGTTGACAGAAAAATAGACAACTCCCTTCTGATGCACACGGTCAGCCTCAGCAAATATCATACCACACTGTAGAATATCACCTTTCTTGAATGTTGGTGGATCTTTCAGGTGCCATTTATCTGTGGAGGTAAGATTAAGTGTTGTAATAACATACCATTATCATCTTTGCAAATTTTCTACGTATCTTCACTAAATGATCACTATCAAAATCACTGTTACATTTACTATGTGCCTATAACAACATGGCCATCATTATTAATATTTTCTATGTACTAATCACGTTAACTCCAACACTGCTACTATTTCTATATGTCTAATGCACCACTACTATCACAGTCATATATCATATAATATCACCCCTATCAATATGAAAATTGTATGTTTGTAGTGATACAACCAGGGTTGCGAAGCCAATGAAAAACGTTTCTGAATACAACTTCGCCTACAAAAATGTTATCTTTCATCCCTGACTCTGCTCAAAAGTAACCGACTCCATGACTCCCTACTTCAACTCCAACTAGATTACAAAACCTTAACAGATATACTGATATGTTGGGTATGATGATGATGCTTTTTTATGTATTTTGTTGCATTGATTAAAATTAAGGCTTAAAATGCATGTATCATTAATGGACTGTCTACAAGCTGGAAGAAACTAAGGGCAGAATACTGAAAACCCATGTGCCAAGCCTTAACCATTTGGAAAAAAAGTTCTTCTGTTCATTCAATCAACAACAGTTCCAACTCCTCAATACTGGAGACAACTATCAATGTCAAAACTACATTGATATTATCATCATGATAGCAGAAACATTGCTCATTATCAATGTAAAATACAATAATAAGAATAATAAATGAAATAAATTACTGAGAATAATTAACAAAGTGAAATAAAATACACCAAATGTCAGTGTCTTTTTATAATTAAAAAAATCATAAGAATGTGATATAAGGTAGAGGAAACATCTGCCTTAAAAGAATTAAGAAATGGAATAAGAGGTAGATAGTTACAGATATAGACAGAATACAAGAGGATACTTGCATACAAGTATTAATAATTTTGCTGTGAAATGAAAGAAACGGAAAGACACACAACCACAAACAGATCTGGAAGTAACCTACTGTTATTTAAAATAAGCTCTGCACTTGAAGGAAGGAAACAGACTTCACCACTTTCATACCCAAGGATGCCGTTCACATCTGTTGTTGCTTTACTTAGACCAATTCCAGGTAAGGTCTCGCCTCCCAGAAGTTTTATACTAAAGAATGATGTTCCTGTGAATGAAAGGATTAAAATGGTAGAAAAGAATCACAAAGGCAGAAGTGTTGGAAAGAACCTGACAAATACTAGTAGTAGTGAAAAGAGGATAGGAAATGACATCAGCAGTGGATAGGATAAACACTGAAGATGCCAGTTAATAGCATCACAAGGCAGTTCTTGTTTGTAAATCCTAGGGTTGGGAGACCTAGCAACACATGGACAAGGGAACTGGAAATAATACAGATAAAGAAAAAAAAAATATGGTAAGCACCTGAACATATGGCACATGATAGAAGGGCTAGGCATGAACTAGTAACTGAATGTTTATGTTCATTTAGAAGCTGTAAAACCAAGAAGATGATAGTGGTATCCCTGTAAAAGATGTGCCAGAAGTCAAAAATACATTCTTATTCTGTATTTTCTATCGGTGTTTATATTATCTTCATGTTTATATTATCTTCTTGTGACACAAGTCAAGAAGAGAATAGGAATGAGCAAAAACACATTCAAATTGCAACTGTAAGAAAATTATCTAAGCCTCTTGAAATGTTGATACACAGAAGAACAGGCTACATAGAAGAACAGGCTACACAGAAGAACAGGCTACACAGAAGAACAGGCTACACAGAAGAACAGGCTACATGTTAACTGAAATAGTTTGGTCTCATTTTGGTTTAGTTTTGGGGACCATCTTCACTGCACAAATACAATTCCATCAGTGCTCTGATCTCTTCCCTTAGATCACACAAGGAGGATCACAGCACCGTGCACTAACTCCTTAGCACTGGTGAGGATCCCAATGCGTGCACACAGGAATTACACATTCTTTAAATATTTTTTGTGGAGGGTAGGTTTTCCTAGTTCTGTAAATTTTGCTTGGGCAGTCGCCGTATGGCCTACTCTATATGATTTCCAACTGTCAAGGGATTTTTTATACAATTTGCACACAGGACCTCCAATTTTTTTGCCCTTATCCGAGAAGGCTAGGCATTTAATCTGACTACCCAGGAGATCAGTGGGAAGTATGACCTTATTAGGACTCACTGGTTCTGAACAAATTTCCATCAAATATATTCCCTCTACTGGGAAGTGAACACGCTACCTTTAGAATTATCGGTGGACATCATACCTCTTAATTGCTCTGACCCAAATTATGAAAGAAAACAAGAGTTTAACATTAGATAAAATACTTTGCACATGCAGAGAAACATAATACGCAGCTGATAACTAATATAGAAATAAATGTTGAAGGCAAATGGGGTAGTCAAAGAATAAAGACAGAACTGTAGGCAGAATGGAAACATAAAGTTGTGAACAGAAATTAGTCTATCAGAGTGTACCATCAATGCAATTAGGCAAAAAATGTTAGAGATCCAGGATAACCAAACTTTTGTGTAGATACTGCATGTTTTAAGCTTTCTGTATGAATACTCAGAACGAAAGCCAGTGACCCATTTTCTGTTCTCAATATGAGAACAGATTTTGTCACTGAAATTTATTACAACTGTTTTTGCTTTCTTTGTTCTCTGTGTCTCGACAATAACAGCTGCGGTAATGCAGTACAACAAAAGTGAGAAAGCAGATCTGTCTATACTTATCTTCTTCTTCTTCCGTCCTTAGCCAAAGACCGACCAAGCAGTCAGAGGCCATCATGCCTTGTGGCGTCTTAAGGGCAACAGCAGATTGATTTTCTCTCTTGCAGTTTCCCATCACGCCTAGCGGCGTCTTTAGGGCAACAACAAATAGATCCATCTGCCGTTGTTTCCGTAATCGGTGTGACAAGCCAACGGGTGATTAGCCCATTGGGCGTCTATACTTATGATCTCCCCATTTTCCCACTTAAACTTACTTACTTAGTCGTTCCCCTTCTACCGTGAGGTGTAGAGGTTTGGAAGAGAGAGCGCCAGACCATTCTCTTCTCTCTTCTTCTTCTTCTTCGTTCGCCCTGAAAAGGACGGTGGTTGCGTTGTGTCTGTTTCCAACGTAGCTGTGATATCTGCACCTTTCGGTCGACACATCCGACTTCTGCACGGCATTTTTTAGGACCGGGTTTGCCTTTCCCATTGCGATCCGTACTCGCTCAGCCAGCCTGCATTGCTGCAGACTGTTTCCAGGACCACCACGTGGAGGTGGAGCACGGTCTTGACCAGCTCTGGTTCGCTGGTCCTGACGCAGGCAGTCAAGCTATGAGTCGCTGACTGCGGTCTCTATTGCTGCGTCTTGAGGTCCCGCCAGACCATTCTATCAGCTGTCCTCCTCCTGGCCTGGTTCCATTCTAGTCCTCGGTCCTTCAAAGATTGTCTAATGTTGTCCTCCCAGCGGACTCTGGGCCGTCCTGGAGGTCTGGATCCCTGGCTCTTTGTTTCCCATGCTTGTCGTGGCAGCCGACCCTCTCCCACTCTGCAGACATGGCCAAACCATCTTAGTTGGGACTGTTCTATTTGGGTCTGTGTTACGTGCAGTCTTTGAAGTCTTGTTATTGTAAATATTTTGTAAACAAAATAGTGCTTAAGGGAAAGTCATTATTGAGTTACTTCCCTTGAAGGTTGTGTCGGCTCTTTCGATCGGGCTCCGCGGATGAATCCATTTTACTGCGATTTATTCGTTGTTTGGGTAATAATAGATTGTTCTTGCTTCAGAATATCTATGGCCTGAATTTATGTGTATTGTTTGTCTGAGTAGGACGAGTCTGTCTTATATCTGTATATCTTTACATATCTAAGTCGAACTATATGTTCTGTTGTCTCTAGAGAGGTCAAAGGCTATTCGGCGGATGTGCCGCTAGAGAGTGGTGTGATTTGGCTTCGTCCCGATAGGGACTGTGTTTTCTATGTCGGCTTGTCGCCGGGAAAAAGTGATCTCAGTATTGGTGGGGAAAGTGATAGTCGTCTAGACCTATCGTGTATGCTTTGCCCCAGTGTTTATTTGTATTGCCAAGGAATGGCATTTTCATATTTCTGATACCAAGGTAATAATAGACACTCTTATGAACTCTCGTACGAAGCCACCATTTTCGATAGGTACGATTTGAATGTCTAAGAGAATATATTTGACTCGATGAAAACGACTTCGATTCCTAGCAGCACTATATCCTGTAGATTGCAGTCAATTGTTCATGATCAAATCTACAGAGCAATGAAATGTTTTATGAATGACTAACTTTAGGACAGATTCATTATCTGTATCCAAACGTGAGTGACAGCTCACGAGTGAAGCCATCTTGGAACCAAAACATGTAGTGACTTTCAAGAAGAGAAAAGGGATGCCCGTATTATCGCTTGATTAGTCCAGAGATCACTGCTACACATGAGAACCCATTGCTAGCGGTTCAATATTATTATATGAAAAAACTGTGCTGAACCTTATGTTAAAGAATCGTCGCTAAACGAGATTAGGTTTAGAAGCCATCTGAAATATTGTTTATAAGCTGACGTGCTCAGTCAGTGAAGTCAGATGATATATATGTATGGGCGATACTGAGGGCTTGGCTACTGACAGTCCTTGATACTATTATTCCACATGAGTGCCCATGTAACATAACATTGCAAGACCAGTTATCCACTGTACCATGATGTATTATGCCAACCTGTGATTTGTCACTATCTGTGCTGTCGAGTGTGTACGTCCAATTAAACTTTAGAAAAGGTACACAGTCGTTGGTGTCGATGACTTCCAGCCATACATGAGTGTGAGAAAAGAACATTTGTCAACACCACGAACCCTTATTAACATTCGCATATTATACACTCAATCCATGTCTACACACCACTGCGTAGGTCAAGTTGACATTCCATACACTACAGTGGAGCAAACAACACCATAGAGATCTTATCAACTGATGATGATGATGATGTCTGCTTCCATCCACTTATATTTATCCTTTTGGTGGATATCATTAACTGGGAATAAAATAACAACTTTATCAACTGCCTTATCAACTTTATCAGTCTGCAGCGGATGGGATTTTAGGCCTTGACGGATCGTCTGGTTGCGGACCGTGTCTCCTCCTGCCACCCCAACCACCCCCCTCAGATACCTCATTTCTGAGGTTTGGATCTGGCTTCTGTGGGCTGCAGTCATTGCCCACGACTCGCACCCACATGTCAAGACTGGGACACAGGCGGAGCGGCACACAGCCATCTTCGCCCTCTTACCAACCCCTCTCCCGCCGAGGAATCCACGATTTATGGCCTGAAAAAGTCTCCCAGCCGCTGCTTTTCGAGTGGCCAACTCTTCTCCGATGCCTCCCCCCGGTCTACAATAGCTCCGAGATATTTAAAGTGGTCGACCTGCTCCAGGACCTGTTCTCCCAACTTAATCTGATGTTTTCTTTCCTCTCGTGATATCACCATGGATTTTGTTTCAGAGCTGCCCATGACCATCCCTCCCCCCCCCCCCCCCCCCAGCTCTTCCCTCCAGACTTGCAGGCCGGATTGGAGATGTGCCTCTGATTTAGCAATCAGGGCAACATCATCAGCAAATGCCAGCTCCGAAACACAGGCCTGTCCCATCTTCCAGCACCCCACCGAACACTCTCCTGCTCTCTCCCCACATGCCCCGACGACATCGTCCACAAGGAGTACGAAGAGGCAAGGTGATAGGACATCACCCCGTCTTACACCAGCCGTGGTCCCGAACTCTTCTGACCCATGGTCTGCCGTCCTCACACAATCCCCGCAAGACCTGCAGAAGCTCTGCACAGCATGAACCAGAGGCGCTGGAACATCCTCCCTTGCCAAACAGTCCCAAAGTTTGCTCCAGGGGACCCTGTCAAACGCCTTTTCCAGATCTATGAAACAAAGATGGATCTCACTCCCATACTCAAGGGCCCTTTCACTCAGCTGTCCGAGTGTGAAGACTAGGTCCTGAGCACTTCGGTCCGCTCGGAATCCGCACTGGACCCCATCCAATTGTGGCTCAGCTAGGCGTCGGAGTCTCCGCTCTAGGACCCCAGAGTAGATTTTACCAGGGACACCGAGAAGGGATATGCCTCCATGGTTCCCACACTGTCGATTGTCACCCCCTTTGAAAATTGGTGTTATGATGGCAATCTCCCAATCCTTCGGCATGGTCTTGTTGCACCATGCTGCCTGTAGGACCTTTAAGAGTAATAGGTCGCCTGATGCTCCCATGTACTTAACCATTTCTGGTGTCATACCATCATGCCCTGCTGCTCTGCCCATCCCGATTTTCTCCAGTGCTTTTTCCCACTTAAAAAAAAAAAAAGAAATTTTAAAAAAGCAATCTGAAGCAAGCATTCTACAGTTTACTTATCTCTTATCACTGCATTTAAATGTATGTCTGGCATACCTGTCAACCTGTACGAATTTTTCGTACAATGTACATATTTTTGATACTTTTAGCAGTGTACGGCCATACAGACTCGTTGTACGGATTTTTCCTCCCTCCCAAAAAAAAAAAAAAAAAAAAAATCGAATTTTTTTTTTTTTTTTTTTTTTTTTTTAAATTCTAAAAATATTTTCCAACCCAAGTTTTTAAAAATTTAAATCAGAAAATATTTTCTAGCCCAGGTTTTTTTTAAACCAATTTTTTTATTCCGGGAACCTCGGCGTCTGTTTTTAAACTGAAGTCTCTCGCAGCAACCAATCAAATCCTTTTATACCCAACAATTCGGCCAAAACTTTGAATTCGGCCTCAAACACTTTCGGCTTTCAGCGTGACATGACGTATTTTTAAAGTTACCTGTTATCAGCCACGCTTGCCAAGACACTTCGACGCCAATTTGTTTAAAAAAAGCTAAGTACCTATAACTTGGTTAAATATTGCTGTTGTTTTGCTTTGTTGCAATTTAATCGCTGTCTTAATCTTTCCAGTTATATCTTGCCTTTCAGTATATTTCCGATAAATTAATGTCATAATATTCTGTGTAGGCCCTGCATAACTAAAAAACTAAAAGTTTGTTTGTGTTGAGTAGGCCTACTTTATTCCGGCGATCGAGATTCACTGCTTTATTTTTTTATAAAGCGGCGATCTATTATCACTGGTCTAGGCTATCAATTTTTAAATAATAATTTTGTAAATTTTTGGTAGTACATTTTTTTCTTCCAAGATTAATATTCTGTTCACAATTTAGTTAATTTTTTGCTGTTGCTTTGCTTTGCTTCGTTGTATTTTATTTTTGTCGTTCTCTTAATCTTTCCAGTTATATTTTGACCATATCAATATTTCCAATAAATTAATATCGTAAAATTTGTGTAGGCCCTACAAAAGTAAAAAAATAAAGTTTATTTGCATTGAGTAGGCCTACCTACTTTATTTCAGCGGTCAAGATTCGCTGCTTTATTTTTTAATAAAGTGGCAATCTATTATCACAGGTCTAGGCTACCAACTCTTAAATAATTTTGTAAATTTTTGGTGCTACGTTTTTCTTCCTAGATTTGATATTATGTTCATAATTTGTTAAATTTTTTTTTTTTTTTTTTTGCTGTTAGCTGTTTGCTTTGCTTTGTTGTATGTTTTTTTTTTTTTTTTTTTTTTTTGTCGTTCTTTTAATCTTTCCAGTTATATTTTGATCATTTAAATATTTCCAATAAATTAATGTCATAATATTCTGTGTCGGCCCTACATAACTAGAAAAAAAGTTTGCGTAAACTTCGCTGCTTTATTTTTCAATAAAAAAAAGTCCACACAGACTGCAGGAGGTCCATGAATGCAGACACACTCACTTCTTTTTTACAGTGTAAGGTTAACATTGATACATGCTGTGCAGACTTTAAGCCCACAAATGCAATTCTGCAAAGTGCTAAAAGTGCATGTGTTGATTATAATACAAAACACTGTGCATCGAAAGAATAGTACCTCACGATCACTAAGTTTTTTTATATGTAAAGAACAGCATGAGACTATTAGCATGTTTTATACCACACTAATTCAAATGCTAATAGATTTGTATATGTCATTTCTCATTTTAAAACTGTATTGTGTATAATTTATTAATATATTTTTGCCTAAGGATTTTTGGGTGTTTGTAAGGATTTTTTGAGTCCGGCGTACAGATTTTTGTCTCAGGAGGTTGACAGGTATGGTCTGGGTTCATTTCATATATTACGATCATCAAGCGCTGTGTCAACTTACTATTATTATTTTTTATTTTAAATAAAGTTTTGGCGAGGTGCGTCCCGTTCAACCTAGTCGGTTATATTAGGGCACATCTCCAAATAGAAAAGACCTTTAGGTCTGATTTTTGTTTCGTGTGTCAACTTAAGTTAGTAGGAAACTACTGCTTTTTACCAGGTCTGTTATTTCTCCTCTTGTGCTGCCTTTTTTTTTGTATAAACTGCCCGATATCTTCTCTAGCCTGCGCAGTTCCTGATGGTCTCTTAGCAGATAAATAAAGATTAGGACTAGTGTTCCCTCAAGTATATCATAACAGCCAACTAATATGAGGTTGCACGTAGTGTACTGGCAACCTCATCATATAAAACAAATTGCTGTAGAAACCACCACTGCAAGATCACATGCAAGAAGACCATCTACAATGGTGGTTCTATGCTCCATAAGGAGCAAACAGGAAAAGGAAATAACTATCTTCTGTTGTTTTCCATGTTTACTTATGACCTATCTTTCCAATAATACTTTCATCTGTCAAAACATATTCTGTCTTATTTTCAAAACGTATACCCAATGTGCCATAGAATAAATGCTCTAAGAAGGCAAAGACTCAAACGAAGAAATTTTTTAGAATCTACCAAACCACAAATGAGATGAAATATCCACTGTTAAACCCATCTACACTGCACACAAGCTTCCAGTCTGGAAACAAAATTGTTTCCCTAAAATGATAGAAAACATTCCTGGAATTGAAAGAAAAAAGAGCAAAACTGCAACAGATAGAAAATCCATAGCGACAAAATACATAGAGAAACATTACCCACGCAACACCTGGACCCATGCATACACAGATGGATCAGCAACAGATGCAAAAGAAAATGGAGGTGGGAGTGTCTTTCTGACCTTAAGCACTAGTGCAGAACAGGACGATTCTCCAGCAACTTCAGAGCAGAGGCCTTGAAAACTGCAGCAGAGGTTATATTGACAGAAGAAAGCGCAGAGAGACAAGTTGCTTTCTTTACTGATGCACAGTCAGTAATTGCAACGTTGAAAAACCAAAATAATACAGACCTGGATGATCTCAGAATAGTGCTCCACAAACTTTGTCAACGATTCAAAAGTGTTGTGATCCAATGGATCCCATCTCATTGTAACATCACCGGCAATGAAGAAGCTGACAGAATGGCAAAAGAAGGTTCACATCTACCTCAGCCTGATGCAAGCATAACTTTTGAGGAGGCAAAGAGTTTTATCAGATACAGAAACAAATGGAATGTAGAACATCCAGGGCACACACACAGAATGATGCTTACTATCAGCTCCACAGAAGAGAACAAGTGGTAATCTTCAGACTCTGCACTGGCCACAACAGATTGAGATACCATCTATTCAACAAGCTAAAGACAGGAACTACCAATCAGTGTAACTGTGGCACTGATAAAATGACTGCTGAACATCTGCTTCAAAGTTGCCCCTTATATGTGGTACAGAGAAAGTGCATATGGTCGAAGCCAGCTCCTTTCGTGGAAAAGCTTTACGGGGATTCAAATAGCCTCAAACTGACTACTGCTTTCTTTGAGAACATTCAAGTGGATGTCTGAGAGTGTACGAAGAAGAAGAAAACGTATACTGTGAAAATTGCTCATCATCTTCTGTGTATGCAATGATTTTGCTTTGCTCTTTGCCCTCTTTCAGGACATCTCCATTAGTCTTTTAAACCTGTCGGTGGGATTTTTATCACTCCTCATGCAACCAAATTTGGGTGGCCTTTGATGATCTTTGTCTTGGTTTCAAGATTTATGGTGATGATAACAATGTGTTATAAGTCAGTGAGGTAGTCAATGGATGGAGGACAAGAAAAAAGTTGTCTGACAAGATGTTGATACTTTTTTTATTGTACCGACCTGTTAGCATGGGCTGCCTGCACTGTATACATGCGGCAAATGAATAGCTCTCAGCAGTTTGCAGAGTGAGTTTATTCTTGTCTACCATAATACCTGGAGGCATTAACCAGTTGCTGGCATCACCCTGTTTGCATAAAATAAATGTTTTATAAAACAACAGGAAGCAATTTCCTTAAATATACCTGTACTAAATTAAGCTAACTAGCTTCTTTCAGAGTACTTTCAGAACTAACATCTCTCACAGTAGTCTCAGAACTAGATTCTTTCACAGTAACCTCATAACTAACTTCCTTCACAATACTCATAAATTTTTTCACCTTAGTGTCAGAACTAACTTCTGTCACTGTATGTCTTGAACAGTGGTGTCAGAACTAACTTCTTTTGATGTAGTCTTCAACTAACTTCCTTCACAGTGGTCTTAGAACAAAGTTAAGCCTTAGCTGTAGCCTCAGAACTAACTTCTTTTGCTGTAATCTCAAAACTAACTTCTTTCACTATAGTCTCAGAGCTATCTTTTTTTCACTGTAGTCTCATAGATTTTACAGTAGTGTGAGAACTAACTCCTTTCACTGTAGTTTCAGAACTAGCTTTTCACAGTGGGCTCATAACTGCCTTCTCACATAGTGAGCTCAGAACTAATGGTCTCATAACTAATTTCTTTTGTAGCCATCTCATGGCTAACTTCTAATACAGTTATCTGAAAACTAATTTCTCATATAGTGGTTCAACAATTAACTAGTCATATAATGATCACTGGACTAACTTCACACACACTGATCTCAAGATTTACTTCTAAAGAAATGCATGGAGGCATATCTGGAGTCATCTTATATGACCACCAGCTATGCACAATGATACAATATACATATATGGAAGTGAACCTCTGTCTCTGAGGCTAATTACACCCTCATTGACTCTTGAAATCATCCACATACTTCCAGGGTTTCCCCCTGTGGTGAAACTTGTTGAGAACCCAGCATTGCACACTAAGCTTGGAGAAGTCCCTTGAGTCCCAGATGTGATTCTTTGGCTTTGACCTGGTTGACTGCAAGTCTGAGGATTTCACTATGGACCCAGTGATAGGCAGGAAGAGCTGAGAAAGCGGCTCTGTGAAGGTTGTGACAATTCTTTGGGAGAACCCAGAACCAGCGCACAGTATTTTAGCTCTGCATAGTTGGAGAGCCGCCTTGGATGGCAGGGAATGCACAGTATGCCACTCACTTCTTCCTCCTAGCTTGGAACCAAGATGTGACGATCCTTTAGATGCAAGCCAAGCTGGAGAAACCGGAGCTCATGACTTCAACTCAGCACGTTTAGGAATGGCAGAAAAGCCACAGGAAAAGCCTAGATCTACATTGTAGATAATACCAAGGACTCTTCAACTTGATATTGGCTGAAAAAAGAGCGAAAAGCTCAGCATCCCTAGTTAAACAACAACAACTTCTAAAGAAGAACAAACTCTTAAAAAAAGGTCTTGGCACTAGTTGGAGTAATATGAATCGTATGCCATTAAACACAGCAAAAACGAAATCTATGTTGATTACCACCAGACAGAAACTCCTAAACTGCACCAAAAGATCGCTACAGGTACACGCGGAATCAATACAAATTGAACATGTAACAGAACACAAAGTTCTAGGAATCACGATTGATCAGCACTTAACGTGGAACTCCCATGTACGGAATTTAACCAAACACTTGACTCAAAAGACGTACCAGCTAGCCAAAATAAAACACTTCTTAGACGCAGACACTAGACTATTGTTCTACACCTCACATATACAGACACATCTAGATTACTGCTCTACACTATGGGATGGTTGCCCTGCTTCCACCTCAAAGAGACTGCACTCCCTGCATAAGAGAGCAATACGTCTGATCACCGATAATCGCACGATATCACACACAAGGACAGGAAAAGAACCCACAATACTGTCCCTGAAAAAACGTCTTCTCTACAACAAAGCCAAGCTGACTCACGCAATTCTATCAAACAATGCTCCGCCGTACCTACGATCATTGTTTCAAACCAGTAGAAGAGAGGGACTACAATTACATCAGTTACGTCTGCCCAAACCTAGGATCGACCTGTTCAAACAGAGTCTAGCCTACTCTGGAGCCTACTTATGGAACAGCCTTCCACACCACCTAAAAAGCCTACCTACACAAAATTCATTTAACAAAGCACTTTTCAAACACTTCCTAAACACTGATTATCTACCCCCATAGAAACATCATTTGCCTGTCAACATCTCATCCATAGGTCAACATTTCTTTTCCTCTTCCACTCGTTTTTAATGGGAATAATTTGTTTTATATCCATGTACTACTATTATATAATGTAATGTATGTGAGAATGTACCCGCATACCACTGTACTTTAGAGATGTGAATGTTTCCGTTTGCTTAAATGGGTCATGTACATGCAGATATAATTTTTTTTTTTTTTTAAACTGCTGAAAGACTTTTTCTGTTACAGAAGTGCGCAAGAAAGTGTTATTATTATTATTTCAATTTCTGCCAAGAATGTATGGATGTAAGCGAGAATGTGTTTTTTTGTAATTTTTGTATTGAGGATTGATGACACATTCAAAAATACTACAGATTAGACGTTTTGACCGCATAAGTGAGTGTTGGTATACATAACTTATTTATTTATTGTTTTGTTTATATTATTTTATTTTTATTATTATTATTTTTCTTCAGTCACTATCTTGTTTATTTTTAAAAAAAAAAAAACCTACTCATTTTTTATTATGATTGTAAATTGTAAATGAATGCTGTTATGTTACCTTTATAATGTTGCATGCCTTTAAATTAATGCTTAAAGTAATACGTGGGAATAAAAGGATATAGTATGCAAGATTAATGAGAGTGAAAGGGCAGAATGTTAGACGGGCCTGCGCGCCCAATTCTCAACCCTTCGAAAATAAAGTTCGTTCGTTCGTTCGTTCTCACAATGGATGGCTGACTGGCTTACAAAATTTGAAAAAACAAGCTGAGATTATGTATGGCAAAATCTGAGATGACTGAAAAGTTGTGTATTTTGAGTGATACATTTTGTACACTCACCCATTCTCTGTTCAGATTGTGGGTGTTATATATCGACCTTGACCAGTTCATCCTCACAGTGCATGGTCCGGCTGACATCACCACAGATGCATACAATGGACCACTGATATCAGTACATGAGACTGTGGCTCGTCCGATCATCTCCCCTGACATTTTTTCAAAACAGACAATTGCCATTCTCTCATCCATAAAGTCCAGATAGCAAGCAATGATGTCTCCTGTAAATGAGAAAACTTGTCACGTTTGACTTTTATAGGAGAATATAGTTTATCATCATTTTCCTTTGCCCTCCTTAAAAAGCATGTAACTACCACTGCAGCTGGTCCCTTTGCAGAAAGCTTGCACCAAGCATTCACATGCAATTGCAATGGTGGCTTCTGTGGCAAGTAGATTTTTACAACGAGGTTGCCAGTCCCATGCACAACCTCATATTAGTTGTCTTGTACAATATACCTAAGGGTGCAGTAGTCCTTTTTTTTCTTTGTCTCTTCCAAGCACCCCGGGAACTATACTGTAGTTTATAGTTTTTACTTACTTACTTAGTCGTTCCCTTTCTACCGTGAGGTGTAGAGGTTTGGAAGAGAGACAGCCATATTATCCTATCGGCTGTCTTCCTCCTGGCCTGGTTCCATTCTAGTCCTCGGTCCTTCCAGTGGACTCTGGGTTGTCTTGGAGGTCTGGATCCCTGGCTTAGTTTCCCATGTTGTCACAGTAGCTGATCTTCTCCCATTGTGCATACATGGCCAGACCATCTTAGTTGGGACTGTTCTACTTGGGTCTGCATGTGTTGGGTTTTTTAGGTCTTGATGTATCGTCTGGTTGGAGACCATGTCTCTTCTTGTTACTTCAACCACCTTCCTCAGATACCTCATTTCTGAGGTTTGGATCTGGCTTTTGTGGGTTGTAGTCATTGCCCATGATTCGCATCCATACGTTAAGAATGGGACATAGGTGGAATGGTATACAGCCATCTCTGTCTTTTTGCCAACTTCTTTTTTGCTGAGGAATCCTTGATTTATGGCCTGACAAAGTCTCCCAGCTGCTGCTCTTCAGGTAGCCAACTCTTCTTTGATGCTTTCCTTCCAGCTTTTGACAGCTCTGAGGTATGTAAAGTGGTTGGCCTGCTCTAGGACCTGTTCTCCCAGCATAATCTGCCTTCTTTTCTCTCATGATATCACCATGGTTTTTGTTTTGGAGCTGCTGATGACCAAACATCCCTCTCTTCTCCAGCTCTTCCTTCCAGACTTGCAGGTTGAATGAAGATGTGCCTCTCATTTAGCAATCAGGGCAACATTTGAGAGTTAAGTTGAAAAATTGTTATTTTTGCATTTGATTTCTTTTGATTTCCATAAATTTCCCAATGCAGTGAAAGTCCCTCTTGTCTTCTGTATTGAAATTTAATATCATTGCTTACTCCTCCAACACTTATTTATATTGCTTCCAAGATACATGCATGTGTCCACATCTTGTTAGGGTGTTTCTTCAAGTGAAAGCTGATTGTTAATTGCCCCATTTATTCTAATAATCTTTGTGTTTTGTCTGTGGACAGGACACAGCCTCAGGAAACAACCAACCAGAATACCCAGACATTCTTTGCACTGCAAACCAGAAAGGAAGAGAAGAGTTACACATAAAATAAATAAGGACTGATCGACTTGATTTTCATATGATAGTTTCACTGACATAAAATCAGTTTAATTATAAATAGACATGCCCCAAGTAGTTCCCTGGGGGGTCTCTGATGAGGCAAAGAAAGAATAGGACTACTGTTACCTCAGGCATGTCGTACAAGGTGAGTAATATGAAGTTGTACATGGGGGGCTGGCAACCTCATCATATAAAACAAACTTCTACAGAAACTACTGCTGCAAGAGCATGTTAATGCTTGGTGCTGATTTCCTACAAGGGGATCAGCTGCAGTTGTGCTTCCATGCTCCATAGGGCACAAAAAGGAAAATGATGACGATATATAAAAAAAAATATATCCATTACTGCTACAGATAATTCAGATCATTATTTAGTCATGATTCATAAACCAAGAACAATATTAATAGCAATAACACAGATATCAGTACCTTTTCTCCACTTTGAGACAGGCCTCATTCCCTCTTTCATTGCCAGTGATCCCAGTTTAAGTAAGTAACCACATGATGTGGAATTCGAACCTAGAAAGCTTCCCTCCATAGGGTGATCTTTGGAGGACACCCCCAACTGAAGTTCTGTGTTTGCCTCTGTGGTTTTAGCAATATTTATTATACAAGGTGTAAAAATTACCAGAGAGAAGAGATTGTTAAACGTTTATAGAAACAGATGGAAAACGGGTTAAAATGGCTTTAATTTCTCTTATAAATTGTTTTAAAATCTAACAAAGAAATGAGAAAATGCTTAAAATGACAAACACTGAGAGATGGAAAGAAGACTTAAAGAGTTATACTATAAAAGAGATAAGACAAATGATTACAAGTGGTCATACGTAAAAAGAAAAAATGTATTGATGGGTAAAATGAATGTAAAAGTTAAATTTATGGAATAGATAAAATTGATGTAACAGAGGAGTCAGTGCAAGATTTCATCAGAGGTATGGGTAAGGTGCTGAAATACAAACTTTCCTGAGCCATGCAGGCGAAGGAATGTCAATGAAAGATTAATTTGTTTAATGAAGATTGTTTTTCTAATAGAAAAAAAACCGTGAAATAAGAGATATGAGGAAAATACATATGAGTTGGACAGGATAAAGGACAGAGACTGAGAAAGTCACCTATTAGCACAACAAGACTGTGCCTTTCTGGATTACCATGGTTGTGGAAATAGATGGAGACCAAAAAGGGAAAATAGAACTAGAGGCTGATACATGATAGATATTAGAGGTGTGGAAAGAATTCAAACAGATTGACCAAATCAGGAAGGTTTGGAAAAAACTGACTAAGATGTAATATAAAAGATCACTAAAGATAGTTTAGGAAGGCTGGGAAAATAAAAATGACAAATTTTGAAACTACTAACTGTTCTAAATTGAAAATAATGGGGGGAAAAGTGACTTAAGACATATTTACCTATATCCATAACCTCTAGGTGAAATCCATCTCCAACTTCTGATAAAGAATACTGCAGGTACTGTACCAGCTGTGGGCTGCCATCAGGTGTATGCAAAGTGAATACTGCCTGGTCTGGAGCCAGTTCTTTAAATTCAATGAGCTCACTGCACCTGAAGTCTGCTGTTACATCAGCCAGATTTAAGGCTTTTACAAGGTCAGCATGAAACGAGCTGGGGGCCTGACATTCTACATCTAGTTTTACTGAATCTCCTGTTATGATAAAAAAAAGGCAATGAAATGAAGGCTTGTGGTGAGATCAGTCAAAGCTATCATGACACTAAACTCATTCATTCTTCTGTCATCTTTTCTCAACCAATGAAATCATTCGCTAAATGTGACTTCAGTGGTGCTCTTACAGAAGTAATGAGGCCTGTGATCGAAAGCAAGAATTAAGGCTGCCACAAGGTTAGAATGGAAAGAGCTGGATGCCTGATACTCAACATCTAGTTCCCTTGCAAACTCCAAAGACTTTATCGAAGATATGCCTGTCTTGTACACCTTCACATGCTTTAACCTTTATAGCACGAGCACATCATATGGTGTGCGCCTCTCCAGGGGAGGTGTAGAGGGGATACAGTGGAGTTGTGAGGAGCCTCCCAGAAAATTTGTCACAACTACTTTCTCACAAGATACAACTCTAAAGTTTAGAATCAGACTACATAGTTTTCTTTGTATTTATGTTTGTAAGAAGTGTGCCACCTTTCAATAACCTGTGTATGTGAGAAATTATTTAGAAACAAAATCCTTGTAGCCACATCTTAATTATTTCACTGATTAATTTGGGACAGTACAGGAAGAGTAAACATTAAGTTCACTCTCAGGACATGAGAGAGGGTAAAAAGGTTAAGAAGCTTTATATTCTGACACAGAAGATTCATGCTACTGTTTGGTTTTTGGCTGCTTTCTAACTAATGACCAGGCATTTGTATCCTGCATTTCTCAGGGTAAATTTTACATGCTTGAGTCACATTTTTTCCCCACATCATGTTCTTTATTAAGTTTTCCCAATTCACAAGCTGGCAATTTGTTGTAGCAGTTTTTAGGGCTCTAATTGTCAGTGTGATTTTTCTCCTTTCGTACAGGGTGGTTAAGAGGGATTTAGAATGGGTATAAACTGGAGAAAAGAAACAGTTTTAATCTAGAGGACGAGTGTGTTAATTCATTGTTTCTGGACATTATATGAAATTATTTATAAAATTGTAGTGCTGTATGTTACAGTCTATAGTGCGTTTCACAATGTTTGCTGCTGTTTAATATTCAATATCTCTGCAACCACTTGATTGTAATTGTTGCAACTTTGCATATGACCTAATGATCACTATGTCCCGAGGGGGACATTTTTTTCCTCGTTAACAAACTTATGGTTTTAAATTTTCTTTGTTTAAAGTATACAAAATCGACCACCTCCTAGTCCAACCATGTATTTAGAGGGCTTACCCCTTCATATTTGTGAGCTATTTCGATTTAACACCTTGAACGTGATTTTCCCAGTGTTTCAGCTCACTACTGCACTGTTTTGAACATTACATTGATCCTTCCGGTGCGTTCAGTTACCGTGCATAGGCTTATCTTGCGGTATTCTAGGTCTGTAATACAATGGGTATGAAAGTCAAGTTCCTTACACTGCATACAATGGCAGTGAAGATGTATAAATATTTCTGCAGAGAAGCTAAGTGTGGTAAACTGTATCGGAGTCTCAAATATTTAGAAGAAATAAAAAAGGACCTCACGTAGTAATCAGTTAACAAACCCCTCTAACATTCGAATTGTATAGACGCCTATGCCGAAAATATGCAACTTCCTTCATTTACGGTAAATTATTTTCTTCCAGGACAAAATAATTACTTCGTTAAAAAAGATCAAAGGAATTAGCCGTTGCAAGAAAAGAACACTACCTGCAGCATTGAATTTTATAAAAACTTTGGGACATTGAAAATATAAGACCACATGCAAAAAATCTTGTTTATCAGTGCAAGGAATATGGAGATATTTGAAGTCAATCGTCGACCGATCTTTTTGAAACGCACTATAGGCATTTTGTCAATATATTGTAACAAGAAGAGACTTTGCTTACTTGTAACTGACTAGCACCTATAAAAAGTAGAAAACTAGATTTTAATATTCTTATAATTTTAATTTTGATGTTCCTTAGTTTTAAACTGCAATTAATCACAAAACTACTACAAGTGTTTAAGTATCCAAAGGTATACCTTAATTCTGACCTCAAGCATTTGAAAATGCATTTTTCCACAAGGCACACAATGATATCTGCTTCTTTATATTTCAATAAATATTTGAGGGTCAAAGTGGCTAAAAGGTATAGCATCAGCCTCAAATTGTAAAGGTAACAAGGTCGCTGCCCAGGACAGAATATAATATATGGAATTTTTTTTTCACAAACAGTGGTTCCTAATGATGTCATTCTTCCCTCTGATCTCCTGGGTAGTAAGATTGGATGCCTAGCCTTGTTGGATGAGGTTGAAAAATTAGGAGGTACTGCGTGCTAATTGCGCATGTTAAAAATTCCTCGGCAGTTGGAAATTGTAAAGACTAGGCCATATGGCCACTGCCCTGTCACTTCTTTGAACATATTCAAGTTGACATTTGAGAGTGTATAAAGAAGAAGTATGCACACATTGGGATCCTTGCCGATGCTACAGAGTTTGTGCACTGTGCTGAGATCCTCCTTGTGTGATCTAAGGGAGGAGATGGAAGCACTGATGACATTGTCAGTGTCCAATGAAGATGGTTCTTAAAACCATAAATACATTTTTTTTAAAGCACTGCTGACATAAAGTAAATCTTATTCGTTCAGTTACATTCTCACTAAAAGCCAAACAGAGAAGAAATAATGCATATAATGCATTCATTGGGCGTACACTCATTTACCCGGCTTATGACGTAGCTAATATCTTGCTACAAATAGCAAATTAATAATTTTTTTTACATAAATCTTGCCTTACTAGAGCCAAATTTAGACAAATACTCTGCTGTTTGTATTTCCTGTAGACCAAAGTAGACTTTCTTTACTTTTTATAATTTTACACTTCTTATCTACCCCGCATGCAAACAAGAAAATTAATTAGTGAGAAGGAAAACTGACTCCATTATTGAAGAAATATATATTTGAGAGATTGTTACCTTGTTCAACAAAGCCGACACAAGGAAAGAACCCTCCTCTCGGCTGTCTGGTTCTTTTTCTATGAATCAGTTTACCGTTTTTAGTGAAATACACCATAAGCAATATGGGTTCTCTGAAATGAGACTCATTGATCGAGGGAAAGATTACACCACAGCCCATCCTGTCTCCTTCTCTGCATGCGTTGTGTTCAGTCTTTTGTTCTGTTAGACAGAAATGGAACACGAAATGTTCATGTGTTGATATTTTTTTTTTTTTTTGCATGCAAATATGTGAGATAGGGTTGAAAATTTGTTTTATTAGATCTTCTGTCTGTCCATCTATCAGTCTGTCTGTCTATGTTCCAGTCTCTTTGGCTGCCTGTTTGTATAATCTCATCTCTTAACATCCAGCTGTAACTCTTTGTGGTTATCATGAAATGTAAGGTAAAGATAAGTTACCTACCAGTTTTAACAGCACCATTACAATATAACACTCCATCATCACTATGGTAACCTGTGTAAACAAATTATAAACAGAAATGAACAAATGTTAAAACCAAATATATCATAATGATTACACATTTTATTATTTATAAGAAATAAACTGAAATGAAGTCTACAGGTGGTAACCACGTAGATTTTTCACCTAGGCAGATCCATGTATCTGACACACTTTTACTGTTGTGATTTGTCATGCTCTATACCTAACACTTAAAAACATATGTATACACAATGCTTATTAAATAATAAGAATAATACATTTAAAAAGATCAGAACCAGCAGGTCTATGACAAACAAATGTAAAACAGATTGCAAGGATATAAAACTGAACTCAGTTTAACATGGGAGAAATGTATTAAGTAGATACATTATACGGAAATTATGAAAATTAGCAGAGTTACAAGTTCAGTAAAATTCATATCGGGTAATTCACTGCTCAACCGCGAACACAAATACCTTGGAAATATGTTCACCAAAGCAAAACAGTCAATGATATCAGTAAAGAAGAAACAAACAAAAAATATATAAGGCAAATTGAGCTTTCATTAGATTGGGAAATATATACGAATCAAAAGAAATTAACTCCAGCAGAAAAATCAGAATCCTCAACTCAGATGTCAAGGCAGCTTCATTGTATGAATATAAAACATGATAACAACCAAAATGACAACCAAGAAGTTACAGACTTTCATTAATATGTGCCTGCATAGAAGAGAAAGATTAAAATGGCATGATAAGATCCCCAATGTGGAACTGATAGCAAGAACCAGGCATGTGTCAGTGGAACAAGAAATGAGAAGAAAACACTGAAGTTGAATAGGGCACACACTGAGAAAACCTGTTGTGAAAGCAACATTTGATATCAGTGGGTGTGTTACCAAACAAGTGTGTAATGTCTGCTCCTATTTTATTACCTTTTCAGCATTCACAGTGTTTGTATTCATGATCACACATTGTTGTGTTAAGTATGTCTCTTTCAGCTTACATTTTATTAATCATCAACAGTAATTTATTGCTTTTTTATGAAAATTGGTATCATTATTGCGTACCAGTTTCAGAGAACCACTTTGATTATCTGTGTATATTTACTACATGGTAAGTTTCTCGCTAGCTCCCAAGTGCAAGCACAGCCCCACTTCCCTTCCCTCCTATAGTACACAAACACTGTAACAGGTGTGAATTACAATGTATGTGACTGACGATAAAAATGTACATGCTGCTCTTTTTTTCTTCACTTATTTTTCTCTTGTTCGATTATTGAAAACTCATTTATATGAACGCTGCTTCCTTTTACCCATCTCTCCTTGTTTATTGTTTTCTCTGATTTTATTACTCTTTTTTTCTCTTAGTTTCAATCTGTCACAGGCTTTAATAAAGCAGTACTGACGCGACGTTTGAGTCTCAGTTTATGTATACTCTGTAATCCTTTGTGCCCCCTACCCCCACTTTTGCTTTAATGTGGTTTCTCTTCTTAAATGTTCTTCCCACTCTTTTGTTCATTTCCATTCTTTCATTCCTTCATAATTTCTTTCTTTCACTTTTTCCTTCTTGTCTTGTCCCTTTCTTGTCAAAGTTTTCCTCTGCATTTCTTTTTCCGTTAATGTTTCTTATCTGAAAAGGGGAGGCGTACTATTTTTATCAATCACTCATGAATCTTTATGATGTTGATACCCAGTGAGATGGAGGTAATTTAACCTTTCCCATTGCCTTGTGGGTTGGATTTTTTAAAATTAATTAAGACTAGCAGATATATATATATATATATATATATATATATATATATATATATATATATATATTTATATATATATATATATATATATATATATATATATATATATATATATATATATATTCTTCTTCTTCTTCTTCCGTCCTTAGCCAACGACCGTCAAAGCAGTCAGTGGCCATTACGCCTAGTGGCGTCTTAAGGGCAACAACGAATAGATTTTCTTAGCCGTTGTTCCCATCACGCCTAATGGTGTCTTTAGGGAAACGACAAATCAATCCGTTTGTTGTTGTTGTTTCCGAGAGAGAGAGAGAGAGAGAGAGAAGAGAGAGAGAGTATATATATATATATATATATATATATATATATATATATATATATATATATATATATATAGAGAGAGAGAGAGAGAGAGAGAGAGAGAGAGAAATATATATATATGTATATATGTGTGTATATATATATATATATATATATATATATATATATATATATATATATATATATATATATATATATATAGAGAGAGAGAGAGAGAGAGAGAGAGAGAGAGAGAGAGAGAGAGAGAGAGAGAGAGAGAGAGAGAGAGAGAGAGAGAGAGAGAGAGAGAGAGAGAGAGAGAGAGAGAGAGAGAGAGAGAGACATTTATGCAGGATTATGTGAAACGAAATATATCAGAGGAGGGGAAATATATTCTGATAGCTACATAATAGTTTATTCTGGAGGAAATAAACATAAGCTAGGAGTTGGCATACATTTAAATGCAGAAAGTGCAACAACAATAAAGGGATGTGGGGCAATATCAGATCAATTCCTTTTATTTTAATGGTGAAAAAGTCTAGCAGAAAGAATTGATACATTCCACAATGAAATAAGCAAGGCAGTGCAAATCTCATGTGATAACTATGGTACTTGGAAACTTCTTTACAAAAATTAGTAATGAAAAGTGGAAGATATGACTGGTGGTTATGGCCATGAAGAAAGAAATAAGAGGCAATAAACTGGTAGAGAGAGCTAGAACACACTACATTATAATAGAAAGCATCTAGTTTAGAAAGCATCTCTGGACATGGAAAAGCCCAGGAAAAAGTGTTCATAATCAAACTGACTACATGCTGATGTACAGAATACTTAGAAGCAGTTTGATATTTGTGAAAATTAGGCCATGAGCAGACTAAAAGAGTGGGGAATTAATTAATGAGCTACTAATTCCATACCCAGAGCTATGCCAAAGAAACAGGAAGCGATCAAATATGAAGACCACCGCACAATTAATCTTATTGGTTTGGTTTTTTAACCCAACACTTGAAAACTGGTGTTTTTTGTGTGCAAGGGATACCCGGTTCAACCCCATGTGGGTTATAATTTGGGTATTTAGTGTTCATCATTCCATATAGTGTATTACTTTGTTATTTTTCTTGTGTGTTGGCTCTTCCAGGCTGTAATTTATCTGCCGTTTGTTGTGGCAATGTTTAATGTCTGTGGGGTGTTTGTAATGTATCTTCTTCTATGAGTATGATACCATATTACTCTCTCTCACTAATGACATCTTTTTATCTGCTGGGCTTTTGTTGGTTTTGGATTGGTGGTTTTTGTTTGTTTGTTTGTTTTTTTTTATTTAATTCTTCTACTGATATTGAATGGACTTTTTGGTTTGTTTTATTGTTTTGTTTTTCCTTGTCATTCTAATTTGTTCTAGTTGTTATATGTTGGTTCTTGTTTTGGTAATATACAATTTTATTATGTTGTGTAGCTCCCTGGGTAGGTCAACTTTCAGTACATTTTCCAGTGACAGTGATGTCGAGTTTTTGGGTTCTCAAGTATTCCATAAGTGGTTTTCTGTGCTGTTCGTATTTTTTGCATGTTAACACATAGTGTGCTATGGTGATTTTCTCCAGACATGTTGCACAATAGGGTTCCTCCACCATGAAATAGCCTGTTCCCAGTTGAAGCCTAATCAGTTTTCTGTTGCATGGTATTTTTGGTTCTCTAGATATCTGACATGTCCGGGTTGGATCTTTTAGCAGTTTATAGGCGTGTCTGTCTTTCTGGCTCTTTTTCCAGTTTTCTTTCTATTCCTTTGTTATAATATTTCTATATACTCGTATACTTTTGATCTCTGTTGTGCCTAACACTGAGTTTATGTGGTTTGGGCTGCTTCTTCCTGCTTTCGCTTCCCTGTCGGCCACCTCGTTTCCTTCTATTCCCACGTGAGAGGGTATCCATGCTAATAAAACTGAGCAGTTATTTAGGTGTGTACTAAGTTGCAACACTTCTTCTGCTATGTCTTGTCAGCTACATTCATGTGGGTTTCTTAGTGCTTGAAGAGCTGACAGTGAGTCAGTTTGGATTCTTAGCTTTTTGGGGAGCTTGTCAGTAATTATTTCAAGTGCTTTTGCTATTGCCACCATCTCTGCCGTGAATATTGATACGTTTTCAGTTAAACTAAAACTTTTCTTCAGCTTCCAGGCTGGTATGTGTATTCCTATTCCAAGTTCTTCATTTTCTATCTTAGATCCATCAGTGTATACTTTCAAGCTACCCTTAGTTATCTGTCCTTTATATTCTCTGGCTATGATTTTAATGTCGTATTTTCCTGCTTCTTTATTTATTATATCTGAAAGATGAGAGTCAATTCTTGGTTTCTTGAGCTCCCAAGGAGGAATCACTGGTGTGTATTTACTACTACATTTTATTGCATTTGTTATAATACTGTTTTCTTCTATTTCCTCCATGCACTTCCATCCTATTGAGTATCTTGTAGGTTCCAGAGGGGTATCCCAGGTCATAGGGAAATTCTTCACAAACATTGCATGGGATGGGTGGTTTTTGTCAATTAGGACTTTGCTCATGTAATTCAGTCTAAGTTCTTTTCTCCTTAGCTTACTTACTTACTTAGTCGTTCCCCTTCTACCGTGAGGTGTAGAGGTTTGGAAGAGAGAGCGCCAGACTATCCTATCGGCTGTCTTCCTCCTGGCCTGGTTCCATTCTAGTCCTTGGTCCTTCAAAGATTGTCTAATGTTGTCCTCCCAGCGGACTCTGGGTCGTCCTGGGGGTCTGGATCCTTGGCTCTTTGTTTCCCATGCTTGTCGTGGTAGCCGGTCTTCTCCCATTCTGCAGACATGGCCAAACCATCTTAGTTGGGACTGTTCTACTTGGGTCTGCAGGGGGTGGGATTTAAGGCCTTGACGTATCGTCTGGTTGTGTACCATGTCTCTTCTTGTTACTTCAACCACCTTCCTCAGATACCTCATTTCTGAGGTTTGGATTTCTCCTTAGCTTGAGGGGTATTATTCCTAGTGCACCTCTAGTGCTTCAAGTGATGTTGATCTTGAGGCTCCAGCTATTGTACATAGTGCCTGGTGCTGTATTTTGTCCAATTTTGTCTTATTGCTGTGAGCTGCAGAATCATATACTATGCTTGCATAGTCCATTTTCCTCCTTACAAATGACCTGTAGAACATGAGAATTGACTTGATGCTTGCTCCCCATCCACTGCCTTTTAGGTATCTCATCATATTAGTGAGTCCTCTGCAGCTCTCAACCAGCTTGTCTATATGTTTTTTCCAGTTTAGTTGTTGATGTAAAGTCATGCCTAAATATTTGGTTGTTTCTACTGTTTTAATTTTGTGCCCTTGGATTTGTATGTCAATTGTTTTATTTTTTATAATTCTACCTCTACTGAATATCATTCCGACTGTCTTTTTAGCGTTTAGTTGGAAGCCCCACTTAGCCATCCATTCTGTGATCTTGTTAATTTGGGCTTGCAGATCTGTATATAATCTGGGAAGGATTTTCCCCTTCCTCCAAATAGCTGCATCATCTGCAAATTGTGACAGTTTGTTTCTTCTGTTGCTGAATTCCTCTCCTACGTCATTAATCATAATAGAAAATAGGGAAGGAGATAATCCTGAGCCTTGATGGATGCCGTTCTGTTGCTCGTATAGCTCTGATTTGTCATTATTTACCTGTACTGTAAAGTATCTGTCCTCCAAGAAGTTTTCTATGTAGTTGTATATGTTTCCAGTTATGCCTATCTTGTTAATCTTATATAACATACCTTCTCTCCAGCATTCATCGTATGTCCTTGCTACATCTAAGAATACGGCTACTGTTTGGCCACCGCCAGACGTCCAATTAATCTTATGAGTCATGTGATCAAATTACCAGTAAGAATTCCCATGAGAAGTAAAATAAAACAAGAACTGCATGATGCACAGTATGGAAAGAACTAGACAAACAACAGTGGAGCAGGAAATAAGGAAAAAACACTGGCAGTATATATAAGACACCTGCTGATAGCTCTACAAGACAGTCCCTGTTCTGGAATTCCCAGAATAAGAGAAACAGAGGCAAACGAGAAAAAAAACATGGAGAAGAAAATTGTAGAAAGGCATCGAAGTTATTGAACACAATGCAGAGAACAGGAAGGTTTGGTGTGCTTTTGTTGAGGATCTGTACCTACGAGGAGCTAGAAGGTTTTGAATGGTTGTGTGCATCTTTATTTTATCAAACATTCTCTCCTTATTTAAACCATTCATATGACTTTTGACTGTAGTTGCTAAACACTGCAGATTGACAGCACTATACATCTGTATTTGTCATATGACTTTTGACTGTACTTGCTAAACACTGCAGTTTGACAGCACTTTACATCTGTATTTGTCATATGACTTTTGACTGTACTTGCTAAACACTGCAGTTTGACAGCACTTTACATCTGTATTTGTCATATGACTTTTGACTGTAGCTGCTAAACACTGTATTTGTCATATGAGCTAAACATTGTGACAATTTAAAAAATCAGAGAACAACACATTCGCCACATTTTTATTACAAATTTACCACACATGGCAACTGGCAACTGCTTTGATCACAATGAGCAAACAACAGAATGGGTGTAAGATTGGGGAAGACAGTTGGATAAAACGGGTCATTGTGGTAAATAAAGCATGCACGTGAAGTCGTATAGAATTGTGGAGGGTAATGGCATATTTGATGCAATACAAGAAGAAAACAGAAAGAGAAATAAACACATTTTAACTTTCTCTCACTGGTGATACGGATTTTATGCACTGTGCTGAGATCCTCCTTGTGTGATCCAAGGGAGAAGATCGCAGCACTCATGGAGCTGTCCGTGTACAATGAAGACAGTCCTTAAAAACCAAAACCAAAAACATACTTTCTCTTTCTCTCTATTCCCTCGCCCCCTCTCTCACTCACTTTCTCTCTCCCTTTGCCCTCCTACCAAGAGAATGAAAGGGCCAACCAGGCATGACAAACGGCTCACAGTTACCAGACACCAGGCCTACAGCAAGACAGCCTTCCTTTACATTCTTCCCTCTGTTCAGCACTTCTATCTCAAAGTAACTGAAATCTGAAACAAGTATTATAGTAATGGCACCATGTGTTACAACTATAATAAATAAATGGATACTAAAGTGTTCTAAAATAAAATAAAATAAATTATAATATTGCAATGCATTGAAAATTAAAAGTCATTAGTAAGATTGTTAGCATCCTAAAGGCACAGTGGTTAGAGCCTTTGCCTCTCTTCTGCAGAGTTACCAGGTTCTGGGTTCAAAACTTGGTAGTGTCAGGCTCCAGTCTATACTGCTGTAAATGGATACATGACAATGCTCTTCAGTGAGAACTGGCAAATACAGCGAGTATGGAAATTGGTTCCCCCCCCCCCCCCCCCCCAATAAGTCTCACACACTTCTCTCTCCTACAGCAGCATCGAACGAATGAACTTTATTTTCAAAGGGTTAAGAATTGGGCATGCAGGCCTGTCTAACATTCTGCCCTTCCTGTCATCTTGCATACTATATCCTTTCATTCGCACATGTATTTTGAGCATTATTTAAGCATGCAACATTATCAAGGTAAAATAATAGCATACATTTATAATATCCAATCATAATCACATATTTTGATTTATTTTTTTAACATACTTAAAGTACGTTAAAAAAAAAAATTTTCAAACATAAAAGAAAGTAATGAAAAAAAAAAAATCCAAACCATTCATACAGTAAATTAGACAATCACTTGAAACATAATCAGATTATAGTGGCATATAATAAGAGCTCACAAAATATTGGAAATCTGCTGTTGAATGACTAGGGACTTGCGTGTTGTCAGCATATGTGGAAAATTTTACCAGAGGTGAGCGGCTCTGAGTCCCATAGCATAAACTACCACAGGGAGTGAATTGTTAATGCTTCCACTATACAAGATCCAGCTTTATGAGGTAGGTAACCAGTTTACTTCCTCACTGTCTTGCCTTCCCTAACTCAAGAGCAGATCCAGATAGACTAGATAGATAGACAGTCCCATAAATAATTTGGGCAAACGTAATTTAAAAATTATAATAATATAGCATAAGATAAACAACAATACACAATATTATAATTAAATAATGGTTTAATAAAGCCTACTTGACAGATGATGAAAAGAAATTTTTTTGTAAAAATCAACGCAAACTGACAGAATTGGATTTCAATACACGTCAGACAGGGAGATGAAGATTACTACACAAAAACAGACCAAGCTTACATAATACATAGCTTTGGTAATATGATAATAAGCACTTCCTGATAATGAGAAGTCCACTAATGTTTGCACACAAACATAAAACTGAATGATTAACCAAACTGATTTTGCCGATATTGAATATGGGTTCTACATTGGACTTAATCATGGCTATAGACCAATGACCTGAGTGCAGAAGAACGGTTTCTATACAAAGTGAATAAATTATTCTGAAGAAAAGACACTGACAAATAAGAGGATTATAGGATACACTTGGAAACTGAAATAGTAATGAGATGAATGATACTATGATACAATTGATATAACTAAGGTATAAAGCCAAGAACATTTATTGACTTATGGGTATCATCATCATCGTCATTACTATCATCTTCATTTGTGATCCCTATGGAGCATAGAGCAACCACTGTATCTTTCCCTCTTGCATGAAGCCTGTGCCAAGCATTCACATACTCCTGCAGCGGTGGTTTAAATGGCAATTTGTTTTACATGATGAGGTCACTGAACTGGTAGGTTTAGTCAATGAAAAACTACAGGACAGCCACATTAGTTTACCTTGGTTAAAGACAACAGGACACTGTATGTTATAGGCTTCTCTTTCCATTTCCGTGTCCAGCTCGGATAACGTGATAATCTTCGTCTTGTCATCTCTGTCTAACCCTGTCCATCCAAACCAATTGGATGGAAGGTCCTGCCATTAGAAGAAATAAAAAAAGATAAGTTCCAAACAATGTAATATAAAATGAATGAAAATACTCTTTCTGGTTCTTCTAGTTAACACTTTCAGGTATGGTCCCACGTAGTTCCTGAGACTAAAGAAAAAAAATAAATATATTAATAATAAGACTACTGCCTACTCAAGGATGTCATAAGAGGCAACTAATAAGAGATTGTGCATATGACTGACAACCTCATCTAAGTAAAACGAATTGCTTCACAAAGCACTGCAGCAAGAGCATGTGTTTTGGTGTAGGCTTACTTAAAGGAGCCATCTGCTGTGGTGTATCCATGCTCCGTGAGGAGCGACAGATAAGATGATGATGATGATGACGACAATGAAATTCCTCTGGTGTATCTTAAGAAAAAAAAAGGAATAGATATATAAATGCAGGTATGACGCAGACAACTCAGCTAAAACTCAGCTATCGAGTAGCAATGTCTATTTAAAATAAACACAGCAAGAAGACAAAATGTATAATTACTTCTTATTATTTATTTACTGTTGAGTTAATCTCTCTGTGTTTCAGAAATAGGTAAACCCTTAAGTCAATTAAGTGGATTTTTTCGACTGCAATAGATATAATAAGCTTACCACTTTCATGAACATGTTACAGAGGAATTTTAATACTATTTAATACTAATAGGTTGTTTTCCATTTTACTCCCCTACATCAATATGAGCAATGGGACAACCTTTACATATACTGCAATATGAACAGAGACTTATATACTAGACTTACGAATACAGACACTTAAACTGTAATATAGATGCACCTGACATAAAAAGACATATATTGTGAAATTGATTCACACACACCAACACATATTATAACTTGGACACACGTGCTTTGACGTGTATATGGATGCACACATACAATAAAACAGTCTACATAGAGAAATATATTTCAATGTAGAAAAATAGAAACACTACTGCCACGTAACAACACAACGTACAAAGCGACTCTCTCACGTAAGGCATACAAACAATACCTCTGAACTCATATAAAGACTTAGAAACATTCAGCCCACCTTTCTTATTTTTACATCGCCTTTTCCAGGTTTCGGCCATTTGACTTTCAGTTTCGCCTCTGTTCTGGACACGCCAATGGTAGGATACAGTTGGCCCGGAGGTAGGTTGACCCACTGTCGATACACAAGCCGACCGTTCTTCAGAAAGTTGACCAGACATCGATCAGGACCTGTGTAATCCAGCTTACACGTGACGCGGTCTCCTATTAAGTTCGTTTTAATTGATACAGTTAGAAGCTTGGTGCTTTCCAATATTTTATTAAGATTTATTTGTCAGATAAGAAGGGTAATAAAAGGGAGTGTGACACATACATAGATATCTCACTACAAAGTCACACAGGAAAAATATATGAAAACTACCTGAGCAAAGAATATGACCAATCGTCGAGCCAGAATTAAATAGGGCCCAATTTCTAAAACTACAGGACAGCCACATTAAGAGATGCTCGAATTCTTTCGCCGACATCTTTATCCAGAACATGTTTTATCTGATGCTCTTAATCGCATCACACGCGTCACTCGTCAGATGGCACTCACTACTAAACCTTCTGTCCAATCTGACAGACTCAAACTGGTTCTAACTTTCCATCCTCACTGTCTGGCGGTGAAGAGAATTCTGTTTCGACATCTGCCTATTCTCCACTCTGATCCTGATACCAGAGAGTTGTTTCGTGATACACCTTTGGTGGCATATCGTAGGGATAGGAATTTTAGGGATATTCTTGTACACAGTCGCTTGAGACATACTAGCCCTTCATACTTTGGTACTAAACCGTGCCAACGCCGTATATGTAAGAGCTGTCCGTTTGTACTCCAAACTCAGACAGTCACTTTTCCGAAAGGAAAATTTGTCATTAGAGAGTCTTTCACGTGCGAATCCAGAAACCTGATTTATGCTATCATCTGCAAGAGGTGTGGCATTACCTATATTGGTGAAACTGGCAGACGTTTGGCAGACAGGTTTCGTGAGCACTTAAATGACATCTATCATGGCAAACATTTACCGGTGGCCCTTCATTTCAATAGGCCTGACCATTCAGGTAATTCCGATATTCATGTCACTGGCCTCCTTTCATGTGTCGGTGATGACCGGACTCGCTTTTCGTTGGAGAATCGTCTTATTTTTCAAATGGGCTGTATATCTCCAAAAGGCCTTAATGTCCAACATCATTTTGCAAAAATTCTGGTGGCTTTTCTCTCTTTTTCATTCTTCTTTATTCGTTGTTTTTTCGATCTATCTTCTTATGTTTTTGTTTTGGTTCGTTTCGTATCCTTTTGTATCTTTTTTAAATTGTCGCTGTCTTATACGTCACTTCCTTAGACGATTTCTAGACAAGGTACCTCAGTGTTCTATTCCAAGCATCTACGGATCTAGCTAAGTGACCTTTTACTTGTTCCGAAGTTTTGTTCATTCTTTTGTTCGTTTCGTTGATTATTTACTTTCTTGTTTCGGTATTTCTTTCAGGTTTTACGATTTTCTTGGATTATTATTGTTCTTTTTTCGCTCATCATTGTGTGTGTTTACTTTTTCCATCTGCTTGTATCGCTCATTTGGTGTATGTTTCTCATCATCGTATGTTTTTGTAGTACCTATATGTAATTCTTGTCCTTGTCACCTGTTTGTAACTGTGGCTGACGAAGGGTAAAACCCGAAACGTCCCTTGTTTCATGTGAACCGTTATTTGTAGAACTGATTCAATACCGTTTTATTTGTTTATATACTTATATCCCAATTTCTACCGTTCTTTGGGTGTCGTGGTGTTTGATGGTATTGTATGTTCTAGTAGTCATCTACTTGGGAGGATAGTTAATGTTTGTGCTGTTGGGGTGGCCTCATCACACCTGTCTATATTGACTACACAGTGTCCAGAAAATGGTGGGAATTTTTATGGGGGTATTAGTAACTAAACGGTGTTGGTGAATGTCCAGCAGACCAGAGGCTCACTCATCTTGTAGTTGTAGCTCTGGTGCTGAAATCTGATGGTCCCACCTCTCCGTGCTGGCGGGCAATAATGGTGGTCTCTGTCACAAGTACTGCACAGATACACTCGAGTAAAGTCACCAATAGAATAGACACTGCTCTGTTGACAACAGAAACTCACAGCTCTGCAATCAAAGTATGGGCCATGTGTCAAAATCTATTCTCTACCCACGTCTGGACACAACACTGACACAACAACCACATCATACAGACAGGTCAGATCTCTCTGACCAAACAGCACATTTACCATGGTGGTTTTACATCAGATAGATCCTCCCAGACTATAGATTCTGAAAAATATTTATTAGTTTTCTGCCCTAAAAGAGGATAGGTAATATGTTTCATTATTCTCAACACTTGATCTGTCTTGCCTAACCCTTGCTGGAGTTTATGTACATTGTTGGTCCCTAGACCCTGACTTGGGCGGGGGGTCTAGAGCAAATCCCTACTTGTTTGTAAGGCTAGATTTCGATATGGCAGTATCAAATCACTCGAACATGAAACAATATTCAAAATATATAAGGAAATAATTCCAATCTTACCAGATTATGAATAAATAACACAGAATTGCTAGCAAAACTCAGCTGAGCTGCTGGCTATAGTATGGCGTCCCTAAACTTCTTACACTTTCTTTCATATGGAAATCACCACACTTTAAAATCTGTGTCTATCACTGAACAACTATTGAAGAATGGCCCCACTTTCGCGTCTGAGCGCTAATGATATGATTGTCTGTGGCCAATCACTGCCTAGGTTTATTTGAATTTCAAATTTCCTACCATAAAGTCATTTCAGTCATGCTTCAGTCAAGTATGGATGGTTATCTGTTAGTCTGTCCGTCTCTACTTGTGTTTCTACAAAAATGTACTTGATTTTTGAACCAACCTTTCTCTCCCCTCCAAAATTTTGTCGTTAAAAGTTATTTTTAGACACAGCTACCACCCAAAAACCCTCTCCTCCATACTAAGTAAATTTGAACACCTGCGTCCCAAGGTCGTGTTTTTTTTGTGCAATTAGCGACACTTTTAGATTCAATACAGTCTGTCGATGATGTGAACAACACTGTCTTTTGTCATTATCTTCAATATTATCTATCCGTCTGTAAAATTAAGAACATATTAGTTCACTGCTCAGAATAGGCCATCCGGCCAGCTAATTTTTATATTCCTAACATTAATATTAAGAAAAAAATACTTTTTAATTTTTGTAATATTTCGAACATCTGCGTTTAGCCGCTGAATTCAAATCAAGGGCTTGGTATCGCGCAAAAGCGTCCAATAAATGACTGTGGCGTAACATATCTATGGTCCCTTCTGTCGAGTTGCTTACTTTTTATGTCAACTTGGGAAACGTGACTTTTCTCCGTTTCCCCCCCCCAATTGCGTCTCCTTAGCCTTTCTAGTCTCACGCAATCTTTCCAGTCATATTTTTTTTCCTTTTTGATCCGCCGTTCCCCTCCTGTCTAGCAAGTCAATTTTTATGGAGGATGATGACCCGCGGTCTAGGCGATCATGTACTATTCGCAGCCTACGCATTATGTTTTTATCCTTAAATGTTATCTTTGGAGGTATTTTACCGTTGTATCTCTGTCAATTTCACTACACATCTCCCCACTTGAAAACATGCCTATGGCAAGTTCCAAAACCAGCGATACACATAGGTAAAATTACTCCTCACGTCTGCCACTACTCTAATTTTGATCACAGGGGTGCCGACTGAGGAAATCTGCACCGACATTCAATTTGCCTGGGATATATTGGATACTAAACTGATAAGGTTGAAGCAACAAAGACCACCTCAGCAATCTTGCGTTTTCATGCTTAGCCTGAGACAAGAACACGAGAGGCTGATGGTCCGTCTCCACCACAAAAAAGTCCTACCATACAGATAGATTTGAAACTTCTTTATTGCCCAGATTAATGCTAAAACATTCTTTTTCGCTTGTGGAGTATCCTTGTTCCGCCTTATTCAATTTGCGGCTTGCATAAGCGACTGGTTTAAGTTCCCCATCAGGTGAAGATGATCTTTGCAACAAAGCCCCTCCGAGTCCTACATTACTTGCATCGGTTCTTAAGACAAAGTCCTGTGTCAAATCAGGCAGTTTGAGAATAGGCTTGCTAGTGAGTTTTTCCTTTAACTCTTGGAACGCTAGTTCACATTGTGCAGTCCAAATAATTTTATCTGGAAGTCCCTTGCGAGTCAGATCAGTCAGAGGAGCACAAATAGCGTTAAAATTTTTGATGTATTTCTGATAAAATCCGCATAACGACACAAATGATCGCACGTCCTTTTTTGTTTGCGGCCTAGGTGCTCTCTGCAGTTTTTCCAAGTTCTTAGGATCAGGGGTCATATTACCCTGATATACAGTGTGTCCCAAGAATTCCAACTCTTTGCATCCAATACAACATTTTGTTGGCCTAGCAGTTAAGTTCGCCTCCCGAAGTCTATCAAACAACATCTCCAGAGCTTCAATGTGTTCTTCAAATGTCTCTGTGGCGACGAGAATATCATCCATGAAATTCGTGATACATGGGTTATTCAGGGGATCCAACAATTTGCGCATCATCCTTGAAAACACACTCGGAGCATTTTTCAGTCCGAATGGTAGCATATTGAATTCATAATGTCCATCCGAAGTGCTAAAAGCCAAATAAGGTCTCACTTCAGGCTTCACTGGGATCTGGTAATAGCCTTTACTAAGATCCACCTTTGAAAAGTATTTTGCCTTGTTCAGTCTGGCAAATAACTGTTTTGTGTCTGGTAATGGATCCACTTGTCCTTCTGTGACAGCATTCAGTTTCCTGTAATCTATGCACAATCTGTGTTCCCCAGACGGTTTTCTCAACAAAACGACACTAGAACTAAAAGATGATTTCACTGTGCGAAATAATCCCCTCCTTCAACAAATACTCTATTTCTTCCTTCAATGCCTTCTCCTTCGCGAACGGAATAGAATAGGCTCTCATACAGATTGGGTTTGAGTCGACCAGTTTCATGTCATACTGTAGCAAATTTGTATGGCCTGGTTTATCTGTTAATACATCTGTATGTTCCTCCAGAACCTGTTGAACTCTCTCCCTCTGGTTTTTAGTCAGGTGCTTACTGACTTTTACCTGTGCTGCTGTTTCACAAGGATGTAATGGGTATTCATGTGAGGTGAGTGGTTCTTTTTGCATCTGGGTTGCAATAGCCAAGGTCAATAAGGGGGTGCTTTCCTGGAGTGGTCTGTCCAGATACTTCTTTAACAGGTTTACATGATAAACTTTTTCCTTCCCCTTTTTGTCAATTTTATAGTTTGTTCTAGACACCTTCTCTAGAACCGTATATGGACCTTGCCAACCAATTTGTAATTTATTCTGGCTTCCGGGTAGTAGAAGCAGCACCTTCTCTCCGACTGCCAGTTCCCTGTCCTTTGCCTTCCTATTAAAATATGCTGCATGTTTCTTCCTGGCTTGCTTCAAATTATCATTTGCCAGTTTCCATCCAGCTTTCAAACGAGTGGTCAGTTCGTTCACATATTGATACGATGAGGTAACAGTCTCTTCCGCCTTCTCATCTGTCCAGGTCCTTAATAGAGTTACATCTGGATCTTTTATTTATCATACTTATTTTTCATTGAACCCATCGTGGTCCCGTCCATTAGAAGCTCTTATAATGAGGACTTTTCTTCCTAGAATCATCACTCACAAATCGACCACTACCAATTTTTTCTCTGGGGTTTGTCTCCCCACTTAAGATTGCTTTATGATAGATCTTCGCTCTCTTGTCTGTTCTTCCAGTTTATATAAGTCTGACCGAGGGATTGTCATCTTATCCTGGGTAAAATTTCTTCTTTGTACTCTTCGCATAGTGGCCATGTTAATCCATTCAAGTGAAGACTGGGTGTGAAAAGGGGGCTCCCATTCCACTTTGTCTACCCGAGTATAATTAGTTTTCCTTTCAGGCCTAAAGTTGCCCCGTGGAGTTTCTAGGTCCTGCACATATTTTCCCTTTGTGGGTGTTCCCTCATGAAATACGCCACATGCTTCTACAAAGTTTTCAACATCGACAGTTACGTCGGGCCAATAGTATTTTCGAGCAATCTTTTGGCAGAAGTAATGGTACCCACTTTCTCATGGTCACCATCTTTTCCAACATGTAAGCTCCTTATTAAGTTTGCCCTATATATCTTGGGAAGAACTAACTGTCCGTGACCAGTGGATCTAGTTCCTGTCTTCCTGTATAAGAGTTTGTTCTTCATGAAATATTCCCCCTTGCTCGGAGGTGTGTGGCATTTGGGCAATTTTTTAAAACAGGGCTTGAGTGTCCTATCCTCAGCCTGCGCCTTCCTCATCTCCTCTGGATGAGCATTTATAGGTTCACCTTCTTCCTCCTTCTTCTGTGACCTGGTCTGCACTGTCGCCATGATCACAGGTTTCTCGGGATTCCCCAAGAAGACGTATCTACACCCCAATATCAGAGGGTAGATTGGTTCATCTATCACTGCTGCTCTGATTTCTCCTTCCACATAGCGAGTTTTCACCGTTATCCTTGCGATGGGAAGTGTCATGAGTGGTATGTCCTTAGTCGCCCCTTGTATTTCCACTGTTTCTGTGGTATACTGACTTGGGTCCACTAGGCTAGACTTCACAACTGAATCATAATCCAAACCTGTATCATAAAGGCACCTTATGGTGACCCCATTACAAATAACATCCTCACAAACTGGGGGGTGATAAGGTTCCTGTTGTCCCTTAGGATTAACCTTTAATCTTTGCGTCCCCGACTTCATTGCAGCAATGTTTGAAGGTTTCCTTCTACAAAATTCGGTGTTATGGTTATCCTTCTTGCACCATTTACACCATCTTTTTTTCCTTGGTTCAACGGTTTTCTTTCATTGAACTTTTGGTCATTGAACTGTGAGTTTCTGTCGCGATAGTCATTTCTTGGCCGCTCAAAGTTTGTCCTACCTTTATTTCCCTGCTCTCTATTATCAAATTTATTAAATTGCTGTGGAGCTTTAAAATTGTCTATGTGCTTCTTTTAGCACCACTTACCTCTGCCTGGGCTGCCTGATACCTCTCAGCAACATTTAAAATTTCCCCCAACTTCTCTGCACCTTGTTCCATGAGAAATTTTCTCATGTCTGGAGCCATGGACTCTCTCAATTGCTCAATCATGATCATTTCTTTAAGATCTTGGGTCTTCCCCAGAGCCGTCCATTTCTCCAAATAGGTTTCTAGTCTAGCAGAGAATTGGTGGTATGTCTCCCCAGACAACAGTTTGGCATTTCTAAATTTCTTACGATAAAATTCACCATTCTTCTCGTACCTTAATAACAAAGCCTGCTTTAACATGTCATAATTGTCTTGGTCTTCCCTGTTCATTTTGGCAAATACTTCATAAGAAGTACCTCTCAATCCCTGTGATAGCTTTAAGCTCCACCTCTCTCTCTCTCTAACCCATATGTAGTAGCTAATAACTCAAAACGTCCTAGGTACCCCTCTATGTCATCGTCTTTTTCAACAAAATGGTCTAAATGAAACCCCATAGCTGAGTTTGAGGCTCCCAGACTGGGCGTAGCATCTGAGGCAAAAGGGCTGGCACCATTTTCAGGAGCCTGGCCTTGTAATTCCAGCTCCCTTAGTCGTAATTCGTGCTCCCTTTGCAACCTTCTATCTTCTGCCTCCCTTTCGGCAGTCAACCTTTTTTCTTCTGCCTCCCTTTCGGCAGTCAACCTTTTTTCTTCTGCCTCCCTTTGCTGTCGTTTTTCTTCTGCCTCCCTTTGCTGTCGTTTTTCTTCTGCCTCAATCTGCAGCCTCTTAATTTCTCTATCAGCCTCTAACTTCTTCTCTTCAGCTAACCTCCTTTCTTCTCGTTCAATATATTTATCACATTCAGCCGTTACGTATTGAATTAAAATTTGACCATCCATTCCCATCTCCTTCGCGGTGAGCACAGCAGCTGATCTAAATTTTGCCAGCTCCGCCATACTTTTTAGACAATATAATAATATACAAGCTAAATCTCTAACCAGTAAATACACTAAGTACTTCTTATGACTATAGTCTAACTAATTCTAACTAACCAGTTAACTAATTAATTATTACTGGCTGTGAAGATTCACCAACTTTTATCTGCAGGGACACTTTTAATTTTAAAGGGAATTTTACAATTTATTTCCCTACTTTTATTTCTCCCACCAGGAGATCCTAATATTACTGTTGGGCTAATTATCCCTGGACAAGACCCCAATATATGTAGTGGTGTTTGATGGTATTGTATGATGGTGATATTACTAAATGTAATTGTATGAGGCCAGCTGTGAAGGCTCCTGAGATAAAATGTAGTTGAGAATTGTCAGAAGGCCTTTCTTGCTACCACTACGACCTCACACTTAATTTTTTTTTTTAATGAATGTGGCTACGTAAAGTGTCTAGGGTTATGATATGAAGTGTGGTGTAATAGGTTATAGATATACCCACAGATATTTAACAAGACTAATAATATTAATAAATGTTAAAATACACTGAACTAACTCACGTGTGTAAAATTTTTTGATAAATTATATTACATTTATTTTGTTCTGGATCAATTTTTTAGGTTGACCAGAACTTAAAAGGATTTAGAGATTATGAAAGAAATGCATGGAATATTATATCATAAATGCAATAGTGTACATATATATGTACTATACTAGTTAGTTTTATTAAAATGTTCTAGTAGTCATCTACTTGGGAGGATAGTTAATGTTTGTGCTGTTGGGGTGGCCTCATCACACCTGTCTATATTGACTACACAGTGTCCAGAAAATGGTGGGAATTTTTATGGGGTATTAGTAACTATAAAGTGTTGGTGAATGTCCAGCAGACCAGAGGCTCACTCATCTTGTAGTTGTAGCTCTGGTGCTGAAATCTGGTGGTCCCACCTCTCCGTGCTGGCGGGCAATAATGGTGGTCTCTGTCACAAGTACTGCACAGATACACTCGAGTAAAGTCACCAACTGAA
This sequence comes from Oreohelix idahoensis, assembly GCA_024509875.1. Taxonomy (NCBI): domain Eukaryota; kingdom Metazoa; phylum Mollusca; class Gastropoda; order Stylommatophora; family Oreohelicidae; genus Oreohelix; species Oreohelix idahoensis. Next base: position 64,014 of record JAMPIV010016976.1, on the reverse strand, counting down.
TAGACACTGCTTTGTTGACAACAGAAAACTCACAGCTCTGCTGCAATCAAAGTATGGGCCATGTGTCAAAATCTATTCTCTACCCACGTCTGGACACAACACTGACACAACAACCACATCATACAGACAGGTCAGATCTCTCTGACCAAACAGCACATTTACCATGGTGGTTTTACATCAGATAGATCCTCCCAGACTATAGATTCTGAAAAATATTTATTAGTTTTCTGCCCTAAAAGAGGATAGGTAATATGTTTCATTATTCTCAACACTTGATCTGTCTTGCCTAACCCTTGCTGGAGTTTATGTACATTTGTTGGTCCCTAGACCCTGACTTGGGCGGGGGGTCTAGAGCAAATCCCTACTTGTTTGTAAGGCTAGATTTCGATATGGCAGTATCAAATCACTCGAACATGAAACAATATTCAAAATATATAAAGGAATAATTTCAATCTTACCAGATTATGAATAAATAACACAGAATTGCTAGCAAAACTCAGCTGAGCTGCTGGCTATAGTATGGCGTCCCTAAACTTCTTTCACTTTCTTTCATATGGAAATCACCACACTTTAAAATCTGTGTCTATCACTGAACAACTATTGAAGAATGGCCCCACTTTCGCGTCTGAGCGCTAATGATATGATTGTCTGTGGCCAATCACTGCCCAGGTTTATTTGAAATTCAAATTTCCTACCATAAAGTCATTTCAGTCATGCTTCAGTCAAGTATGGATGGTTATCTGTTAGTCTGTCCGTCTCTACTTGTGTTTCTACAAAATGTACTTGATTTTTGAACCAACCTTTCTCTCCCCTCCAAAATTTTGTCGTTAAAAGTTATTTTTAGACACAGCTACCACCCAAAAACCCTCTCCTCCATACTAAGTAAATTTGAACACCTGCGTCCCGAGGTCGTGTTATTTTGTGCAATTAGCGACACTTTTAGATTCAATACAGTCTGTCGATGATGTGAACAACACTGTCTTTTGTCATTATCTTCAATATTATCTATCCGTCTGTAAAATTAAGAACATATTAGTTCACTGCTCAGAATAGGCCATCCGCCCAGCTAATTTTTATATTCCTAACATTAATATTAAGAAAAAAGTACTTTTTAATTTTTGTAATATTTCGAACATCTGCGTTTAGCCGCTGAATTCAAATCAAGGGCTTGGTATCGCGCAAAAGCGTCCAATAAATGACTGTGGCGTAACATATCTATGGTCCCTTCTGTCGAGTTGCTTACTTTTTATGTCAACTTGGGAAACGTGACTTTTCTCCGTTTCCCCCCCCCCCCCATTGCGTCTCCTTAGCCTTTCCAGTCTCACGCAATCTTTCCAGTCATATTTTTTTCCTTTTTGATCCCCCGTTCCCCCCCTGTCTAGCAAGTCAATTTTTATGGAGGATGATGACCGTCGGTCTAGGCGATCTGATGTACTATTGCAGCTACTACGATTATGGTTTTTAGAGAAGAGAGTCCTTAAATGTTATCTTTGGAGGTATTTCCATCGCCGTTGTATCTCATTGTCCAAAGTTTCACTACAATGGGTATTATCTGTTTTTTTCATCAAGTCTGTATTTGCTATTTCTATTAGGGTGGCCATTTTGGCTATCCTGGGGATGCACCGATGGCACAGTGTTAATGAATGCCTGGAGCTTTGAGAGTGATTTTCCTTATTGTATGAAGTGTTCCGTTTCTGAAATTCACAGATTGGGATAAGATATTACGCGTCTGTGTTGAGCAACCTAGCTCTGTTTTTCTTATGGAAGGAGCTGCAGAGTTTTTATATGGCTTGAAGGAGATGTTCTATCACTGATTTTTTTTTAGCCGGGGGGTGGGGGAGGGGAGAGAGAGATCTGTTTGCCCCATATTTATATTTCCATTATTTTCATTTGGAATTTATGTATAGTTTTAACATAGTCCGACATGAGAAAATAATTTATGGAACATGCCTAAAGACATATGCATTGATGGAAAATAACATAAGGAATGATTCACTAAACTTTATTGGGAATTATAAGTGCGACAGTTAAGATTCTGTGGTGCTAAGAATTATTCACCATACATAAATAACGATTAAAAAGGAGGTGTTATATACAAGGTTGCATCTAGATTGTCCACCGCCAAATTAATATTAACACACAGAGAACGTTTTACAGAACAGATACCCAGGAACTGCCAGGACTGAAAATTAGTAGGAAGATCATATAACAACTTCGATATGAGCGACGAACCTGTTTGTTTAGCTGAAAGGCGACAGGAGTTGCAAGAGTCTTGTGCATCATCAACATCATCAAGTCCCGTAAGTTCTTATTAGATAACATCGAAGGTTGGCTGTAACCTGGATCTTCCAACGTCTTTCTGTCTTTGTTTGGTGGTTGCACTCTGATAGACTCTTTATGTCCATCTGTTGATGTTAGCGGGCATTTGTCGCGCTGTCTTACCTTTGCACGTTTTGCCTTCAACTCTCTCTTCCTTAGTTATGGTCTTCTGCGCAAGGTGTTATGCTTTTTTATGTGGCCCATAAGTATTTTAGCTGCCGAAACTTTGACCTGCCCTCATTAGTTCTCTTTTCATACCTAGATTTTCTAGGACATCTCTTATTTGTTTTCATCTCTTTCCATGAGATACGCCCCATTCTTCTATATATCCACATTTCAAGAGCCATCCAATTCTTTTTCTCCAAATGCTTATTCATCGTCCATGTTTCTGCACCATACAGAAATGCAGAATATATATAACACTTTATGATTCTCAGTTTTAATTTGTGAGATAACTGTTTGGATGTCAGTATATGTTTCATGTTGTTGAATGTAGCTTTGGCCATTCCTATTCTCTTCTTGATTCTGTTTCACATCTGCCATCTTCTGTTATTATATGACCAAGATATACGTAGCTCTTGCCGACCATTGTTCCCGGCGATTTTCCATTTACGACTTTCTGTTGAATGATGGTTTATGTCGTTGTTTTGTCTTATTATGCTTGTGCATATCAATGTCGGCGTAAAATCTATGACTATTATATATAGGTTTCTTAATTACAGAGAACATTGAAGCAACTACGAAATGAGACTATGCATACCATCGTAGCAAAAACCAGGCTGATAATGCGCGCTCTTAAAGATTAAGTATAATAATTGGATAAATCCTGGATCGACTAACGTCAAAGAAGTTTATCTATATCTTGGTATCTATTATCGAACAGCATAGATGGGGAGTGAAAAACGAGAGATTAGAAACTAACGAATCCCATGGAACGCCAAAGGCTCCACCCGACTTCAAAACAAATGAGACTAGAGGCACTAAATCTAAAACACAACCATGAGACTGGTGCTAACATTGCTAGAACAACGTAAATCTCACTTAAGTCCAACTGAGTAATGCGCCGTCAAACTGTTAATTAGATCTATACTCTTCGTTCATTACCTGTATGGTGTAGAACCTCTGGACTAATCGAACAACCCATTTACCTGAGCAGAAGCGATATGAATTTGAGGTCTCTTGAGATAGTGAGGATTTATAGAGAAGAAAGGGTGCGTCTCTGTCATGGGAAAGAGAAACGAGAAAACTAAGATTATCAAGTTTAGTCCGTCTAAACAACTACAGGAATTAAAAAGAGAATTAACGTGAAGGAGATAATATACTTCGACAGCTATAATATTAAGTCATGTAATAAAAAGCCGACTATAAAACATTATTGAGACGTCATAATAGAAGGACAGAGTTGAAGGCAAAGATATGCAATGAGGAAAGACAGCGCTATTAGTGGGAAGATAAATCAAGAGATGGACCAGGAAAAGAAAGAATTATCCGAGAGTGCACCACCAAGATAAGAGGGATAGAAGCCGTCTGGAGATCCATTGCAGTCCATCTTCCGATGTGAGAATGGTGGATTTACTGATGACAATAATGAGGACCAGCCATCTGTGCCATGTCTGGACACTCCATTTAGCTCTTAACTATGCCAAGTGTTTAGATGTCTATATATAAATAGTTTTATGCAAGGGGGTGTGAAGTGGGGTCTCTTCGTGCTCTTATTATTTCAGTGAAGGTCAAAACTGTCAACAAGGGCAGTGGCTTGGTATTTCTTTATCCCTGATGAAATAAAGATTCGTTCGTGTTTTGTTCTCTTATACTAAAGATCTTATATAAGACTGGGATCATGGATAGCCATCAGGAGACTTATGATTTCTAACACATTCTACGACCGGCCTATTCGGTATGGCCTACGAATCCGAGCTCTCGTTTTTACGGGGGCTCTAATATGCGGTCGCGGTGTTCCAATGTCAACGATTTTTTTTGCAATCTCATTACTGGATATGTTGCATCGCATGTTTAACACCACCTCAATAACAATTATAGTTAATGTGCTTGTCATATAGCATGTTTATAAATTTCTCACAATTTTGATTTATATATACTTTATGTTATCATTAGAACTACAATTATTTCATGCCCAAAAATCAGTAATCGCTCCTAAATAACTGTACCTCTCTGATCATCAGTTCGTATAAATAAAACGCAGGTTTTTGTGCTACGTAGATTCCTAAGAGTTAAATAACTGATCTGTACATCTGTCAATTTGTTAAAATGTATTAAGAATTTGTTTACTTGCTCAAATAGTACCTCGAAAAACGTAATTACAGTTTTCGATGTAGGATCTCTAATTACCAGCACTAATTTTTGACGACCGAGATTGGCATTTTTGAGTTTGCGTTTTCTATAGACTTCATCACACGAATACACCAAGGCCTTAAGAAAAAAACCACGTCGTTCTGTACATAATGCCGAAGTGCTCTGTAATGATTACATTGTAGTTTACGCAAACATAATAGGCATGTTTTATTGGTCAGTCCTCAAATGTAGGAATTAATTCCAGTGTTATAAAAGCAACGGCGATCCCACCTCCTAAAAAACAAGCTCAATAGACTCTTCATCGTTAGAACAAAGGATCAGAAAAATACTCAAAGTCTTCGAATTATTAAATCTTGGATATTACCCATCGTGGCACGTCTTTGGTTTTCATGGAACTCCAATATAAACAGCGAGCTTAATTGTAATAACAATCTCGGAATTATCCACGGTGTATGAGATTGAAGCAACAATGGTTCATGGAAGGATCGACGGACCACTCTTGGGTACGGTTTCACACTCTACAGATAATCTATTTACGGGACTTTCTGGTTTGCAGCATTAGCTTTAAGAGGGACCTGTTGTTATTATATAGAACTGATGATTGCAACATTAGACCTATTACCAGAGATTGTCGTTATAAACAACTTGGAGCATTAATATTACCAAAAGATCTGTTGACAGACCTTTCCGATTGAGACACTTACATAAGCATATATTTAGTCTAGACACTCTGATTAAACATTATTTTTAATTAGAGATGAATTATAGACCTCTGGTTTGATAGATCATTAATATACTCCGTAGATATCGTTATAGAACACCTTAGTAGTCACAATTATAGTCCTAGAAGTTATGGGTTCTCAACCATTTAACTGAACAATTAGTACAAAACAGAATCTTTAGTAATGAACGTTCTGACAAACCTTTATCATCGACAAAAATCATTTTATAGCCCTCTGATATGATACATTAATATTACAAACTACCTTTTAACCATGATTCTCTGACTTTAGCATTATATTCACCCACAAAGTAGCTTTTATTAGATATTGATTGATTCAACATTATCATCTACCTGGATATCTGTTTTTAGACCTCAGATTTTCTTTAGAACTTATTTATTAGGTTGTGATGACGGAAGCATTGGGTCAATTGTATACAAAATTCTTCTGGGGAATCAAAAAAATACTTGTATGTTCAAGTGTTGGTTTCTTCGCATAAAAGATTTTAATAAAACTCAAATTAATACTCTAACAGATGATCTACTATTTTGCATTTCTAGGTGTTCAGGTCGATCTCCTGTTACTGCTCGAATTTGTTTGAAAAACTGATTTTTAAAACATGGTTTTTATATTACAGTTATTTTATAACCAAGATGAAACATTTAAACAAATAAAAAAAACAAAAACAAAAGAATCGAAAGAAAGAAACGAATGAAAATAATTCCTTCAGTTGTAGTGGGTTAAAAAACGATTTTTAAAAGGGGGGAAAAAAAACAAAAAAAATTTTTTTTATAGATATATAAATTACAAAAATAATCTCGAAGGACAGCAGATAATGCAATCTGAACCATGCGTCGCCAGCCCTCATGAACACTTCATTTTATACATTGTATTTAAAAGGATACTCCTTTAAAAAGTAAGAAATGTTGGTAATCGAAATTGTAAAATTATTTTTGTTCTCTTACTCTTAATAGGTCCTTAGGACAACTGCAGCACCCTCTATTACATAAACCACCTGGTGGACATGAGAGCAGTAGAGACAGCATTGGTGGAAAAGGAAGGAGTGACAAAGTCATGATGGATTAGCTCCCGAAAGGAGAATGGACAATGTGCTGATGAAAGACTGGGTGGGAGACTTATTAAGGTGAGAAAAAAAAAACAAAGATGTTTATCAACTCAACTTCACGGGGTGGGAAGAGAAGCCCCCAAAGACAGTAAGCGTGGGATGTCTTGTGTACACCGGTGGGTACTCGACAAAGACATTACAGGAACATTCTGGTCCTTTACATCGCAGGGAATGAGTAGGAAAAAGTACAATGCCAACTGGACTCATTATTATTTGCAGCTTGACGGGATATCGCATGACGAACCCCCGATGCCCGAAAAGGGTTAAAGGGTGTCAGATCCTTACCGAAGACAAAGCCGGTGGCTTACAAGATATAATCTTCCAGTTGCGAATGGAGGTCGGGAAGATTACTGCAAGCTTAAGGTGGCCTAAACTAAAACCTTCTAATAACGAAGGCAGTCATTTGTGTATAGACTTTCACGCCTATGCTTCTCGAACGGTTCAACATAGTTGGTGCTACGGCATGGATGGAAAAAAATTTCATAGGAAGTTTACGAAATTGCAGGAGCTGGTGTGGATCTACTGTCCTGGTTATGGCAAAGGTGTTTACCGTTGGTAATGAGAGTGACTGAAGCTTAGGCATCAGAGCACTCCCTCGTGGGGACACAAGGCATATGGGAGAGATACTGAAGAACAATTCAAGCAGAATCGGCGTTGAGAGTAATGGCACTTGCAAATTGATGAATATCCAAGGTTAAGGCTGTTGGGAATTCCGGATATAACAGTAAGGCTAGCAGAGATGGGTCGTATGAGAGGATGCATTCCGTGGGTATACCAACCAGATGAGATTAAAGGAAAAGGTAGAGCATTCGGATCTTTCGATCATATAATGTGGGGGATTTGAGGCACCTCTATGAGTTTCCACCCCAAATTGCACTGAGATGTCGCTTTTGTTCAACCCATATAACTCAATAGATACACCAAATCGCATAGTTTGTAAGCTCTAGAAGCAGTTGGGACATTATGATTAAAACAATTACTATCTCAAAATGCTCAAGCTTTTATCTATATACTTATATAGGATGATTTACGTTTTTTATACTCTCAGTCCGCCTTGAAAGACGCGTCTCTATCGTTGCTATGGTAAAACGTTACAGATTCTGTCATAATTCACACATTGGATCCCGGCACGCATCTTATTCGTGCTGCTCAAAAATGATAAACTCCCTGGAAAATAATTGGCGATGTTTGTTAGTTATTTTTAACAGCTTTGCTTAAAATTAGATGGAATTGTAAGATAACAAATATTATATTAAGGTGTTGTTGGATTGCTGCAGAATTGTATTTATCGTTTAAGTGTTTTCTGTTTTTTTTTTTACCGATTAGTTACTATAGTTATTAGATATATAGTTTAATTGTTGATCTCAACAAAAATCTTACTACACAGATGGTATTGTCTAACTTCTATATAACTCTTATTTGCAAAGGTACTGGCTTGGGGTGCAAGCCACTTGTAGGATCAATGCTCACTTTTTATAAAATCTTTTATTAGAGGGAAACATAGATTTATGGAAGTATTATATCTATGACTTTGCTGCCTAACACAAGTAACAAGATTTAAATTAGACAAGAATTTTCAGCATCAGGCTTTATATGTACAACTAGACAAGGTTGCCAATCTAGATCAAACATCATGGGAGCCGAGGGGGGATATAGAGGTGGCTTTTAGGAAATCATACACCATTGGAAATTACGGAGAATCGGATTATCAGACCTAAAGCTTACATGAAAAGATGTTACTGTTTGGTAAGTTCTCACCTGCACATACTAGCTCTCTTTACAGTTGCTCAATCTAACAACTAGGCAAGCCAATGAATTCCAAACTATGATACCTTACTAGGATGGAAGTTGTCTGGAGGAAATTGTACCACTCCTGGGTACATTTTTATTACCATCAATTTATTAACGTTGTGAATACAAGCCAGTGATTCACGCCCTGGAGAATCAAGGAAACCTAGCACGGACTACCACTAGCTGGAAATACTTAAGTAAACAAATAATATAGGAATTATTCTTTAAAAAACACAGCCAATTAAATCATATACAACAAGAATATCAAAAAGATCAGCATTAACTCTGAGTTACAACAGGTTGATTCCACGGGCTGGAGGCTGGCCCCAAATTGGGGATAGGAAATATATATTCCTCACTATGGACAAATGACCAAACAGAATCATATGTTCATCGGGATAGATACCATCCATTTTCTGCAGAGATGGGTGGCAAATACATAAAAGCACTAGAAATATTCTCAATTCAAATCCCTCCCTCAAAAAATTAACCAGTTTTAATGACCTGATTATTTCAACAATTAAAGCCAACTTAGAAACTTAACGGTGAATTTAGTAGTCTGAATATAGCAGAGGCGATTTTTTTCGGCAGCTACACATTACTTTTATTCCCCCGAGGATGTTCAGTATTAATTGCTTGGAATACCAATTCACATGTTGGCATATCGACGGCTATTGAAAAAGGCAGATCAAAGAAGTCCATCGAAAGGAACGGATCTGCATAATAGACTCTAATTAAATGTTAGGGTCTGAGATTAAATCAGAAACTTTATAGTGTTAATTAAAGATTTAATAAAGATGTATGGAAACGCAGATGTGGGATAAACAATCTGAATATAGGAACTGCAATGCATAAAAGATGTTGCATCGGCTCAACAAAAAAAATGTCAGATATTAGGGAATTGAGAATTACAGTAATATCGACAATTTCAGATACAGCTGGGAATACGGCGCTATTTTCAGAATAGAAGCCCCTTACTGTACAGGATGTCTTCCGACCATAATAATTAGAACATTTCAGATTAAGTTAAAGTGTATGACCCTATGACAACCACACACTTGGTCAGCACACATCCAAGCTAAATATGGATATTTGAGGCATCCAAAACGTATTAATAATAAATATAGAGGAGGTGTTTGACGAATAGACAGAACTAAGGGAAATGCTAAATATAGTACAAACATTATTTAACCACGAAAACATACATGTTGTAATTTTATAGTGGCTGGGGAATGTGAAGGTCTGATGTGTTCTTACAATGCATGTGACTTTAATACCAGATGAACAGTACCAATTTAATTATTCTGGTAAAAGTTGTTATATAACTAGAACACCAGGGCTCTACACCCCTCACCATTTAAATATTATTTTCTTGTTTCCAGTTGTTTCTTATGATTTTGTTTGTTTGTTTGTTTTTTTTTTTTTATTTTACGTTATAGGCCTAAGAACATTGTGAGTATCCTATTTTTCTACATGTGATTGCCATTTCTCATGTCGGCAGTTGTTCATTATTATTATGAAATTGAAACAAATACAATATCATATCTTACTATAAAAAGATCATCAGTGGTTGAACGGGATTTCTTTGTATATTCATTAATTAATGGGACGACAGGCCAGCCAGTGTAGCTCAAATTATAACTATCGCAGTCAGATTGGTTTCACAACATAAAAAATGTAGGATGTGAGTATAAATGATCTGCCACAAAATCGCACACACTGTACCATTGAGTATGATTCCCCAAGATAGCTATCCCCGGTCAATCTCCTGGATTACTCATGCCTATACAGATGGATCAGCAACTAATGCTGTTAGGAATGGAGGTGCCGGTATCTTTATCTCATATCCTGACAACCACTATGAGACTAGGCACATTCCACTGGTAAATTTCTGTTCCAAAATATACAGCTGAGGTTTCAAGCTCTTAGAGAAGCTATGCAAATATGATTTTATAACACCAACTCTGACTGCCACCAGGTAGTCATCCTCACTAGATGCACTGTCTGTCCTGACATGCTTCAAGGGTGGTAAACTCCCGCATCTGAGAAATGAACTAAACAAGGTAGCTGCCAAAAAGAGAACCATACTTCAGTGGGTACCATCTCATTGTGGTGTACCCGGAAATGAAAAGGCAGATAAACTTGCAAAAAAGGGAGGAGAATGGGAACAAGAAGATAATGAAGTCACATACTTGAGGAATAAAGAGAGTCATCCACGAATATCAGTAGAGAAAACACAGAACATCCCAACAAGACGTATCTACAACTCTCGACCGGCTCGGACAGATAATCTATTTTTTTCGCATCAGGACTCAGGACATAAACACAAATTGACATTAAAAACAATGCACAAGCTACGATATGTCCAGCTTCCACCCATTTGCCTGAATGTGGATTAAACGATCCGAAATACTGCTGAGCACATGTACTACAGGACTGTACTCTGTATATTATGACTAGTTATAGAAACGAAATACTGGCCAATGATCAACACTATATACTCATAGCTATATGGAGTTAACAGAGGAACTTCCAAAAAAGTACTCGAATTCTTTCATGGAGAATTGTCTGGTCGTTGTTATCATCAAATGATGCGAATCGCAAGATCTGAAGAAGAAGAAGGAAAAAAAAAAAAACTACAAGATACGTTACCAGACTTTCGCATAACTGGGTACAGGGCCTATTCACTAATGTGGAGCTCATGACAATTGTCACTCTGTGGGATGACTGCCAATGTCACCAAATGTGGATGTGCCGGTTATTGCACCATGCTTTGGCAGTAGTGGTACCTCAACAGTGGCCAAAACTCTAGAGTTATTAATAATGGGCTTCAAAGGTATTCTACACTTCTGCACAAAGATTACTTTTGCCTGCAGGATGTATGATACGAAGGGTGATGAACTACATGGCAGTATTCCATCCCAAGCTCTATTAGCATAAACTCAGCAGACAACTACTGCCTATGGTGAGTATGTTAAAACTCTGTATTCATGCCCGATACGCCTATTGTGAAAGGGATTTAAGGCATCTTACTTACTTTCCGCACTCGGCTTATAAGCCTCTCCTACCACTGATTTTAATCACTGGCAATTCTATTAATTCTAGTATAGCTTAGTTTAGAGTGAGTGTTAGTAATTTGGTCTGTGAATAAACATGCCAGGAAACTTTAAAATTGATTAAATCAGAAGTTAAATTTGTAAATATTATTTACAAATAACAAAATGTACACTAATTACTTTAGGTTTTTACCACGTGGAAGACATAAATTTGTATTAGTTATGGATCAAGGGGGGTAAAAGTTATCTCACAGTCTTTGTGAGAGATGTTAAATGATAGTTTTCAAGTGGCAGCATCATATTAGAACTTGAGCTGCCTAATGACGGTTATGCTCCTCCTTAATGGGTTGGTTTTTTTTCACTCTGCTCGACCGCTCGTCCTATGATAAGGTCGTTGGGGGTAGCTCGTTGTCCCTAGAAACATGTCAAGGTGAGAGTCTACACACATGGGTTCCTGCTCGTCTTATAAGTCTTAGGGCACAGGTTCCCATTCTTGTTCCAGAGATGTACTTTTTGCAGTTACCGGTACCTCCGAATAATACTAATGGTTAAAAGTATAGCATGAACGCTAGTTTTGAGAGTATGGCGTTTTCTCCACCCCATAGTTAATGGGTTCCTATCTTCACCTATTGACCACCATCCAAATTACTCAGACTTTCCTCGCACCCTCGATGAGAATTAAATTTAATCCCTCGGGATAAAACTTCCTTAACATTTAAATAGAATAGCTTACATAGTTTTTTATATTTAAATGAAAAGTTTTAATAAAAATACAGATAGAGTCTGTTTACATATATATCTCTCCACTGATTGAAAAGTGTTCACAATATAATAAATTGCATATGTTTTCATTTATGCGTTTTACAGCTGATTGAAAAGTTTGGAAAATTCCATTTACTTTAAAATGAATATTTTCACATAGGAACATTCTACATTGGTTTAATGCTTGAGAACACTTACATTAATTTTCTGAAAGTGGCTATGTTTTATAGGGTAATTACACTGCTTTGTAAAAATGTATACGTATTATACTTAGAATTGCAGTGGTTTAGTTCTTGAACTCATCATCTACTATAAGCTGTGGTTTGACAGCCTCAAAGACGGGACAACACCAGCTCGCTGTCACAACATATCTAAATTTATTACATTGGTAATGCATACAATATTATGTTCTCATGGTTATGTAAATGAAACATATAGAATGAAACACCTGCACCACTTACTCGCAATCTTGGTTACTGACTTGTTGGCTCAGATGACATTAAGTAGAGAGTGGGGGCGGATCTCTTACACGGTCTGGGGTGTCTTTAATTATGACACATAGATGTCCCTCTCTGACCCCGTGTGTTTCAGTTTTCTTGTCTGGTTTTTCGCTCTGTATACATTGTAGTAGATTTCTGGGCTTTTTTTGGTAAGTTCCTTTATGGGAATACTTAATCATACACACGGTCTCCAGTCCGATTAAAAGGGACATATTCTTGAAAGTCTAAAATGGCAAGTCTCGGTATCTTTTTGGCGTAGGCGTAGTTCTACATAAGGTATTTGACACAGTGAGTGGGCTTAGCACTCTCCAAACGACATGGTTTATTCTCCATTCAATGTCGTTATTAAACAAAATCAGAGAAGATCTCTCCAATATTATCAATAATGCCATGGGCGAAGTGTTGATCTTTTTCAAACTAGTTCCACGTGAAATAAGCTGGCGTGCCTGACTTAATGTCCACATTTTTACCATATATGGACATTTGCATGCCTCTGCCTTTACACTCTACAGGAGATCGGTTAGAAACATTGACAAACCTGGATTAAGCTGTAATACTGATTTTTTTATATCAAAAAAGTAAGGTTGGTGTTTCAGGGATGAACGGAGCAGCGCTAAAGTCACACTTGTCTGACACCATGTTGTCAAAAAGGGACCTGTTAATCTTCGTTAATATGGTCGTGATTGAAGTAACGCCTCAAACATTTCGGTGTCTGCCCAGATATGTTAAAATCGGTCGCTTATCCGCGGTTTAATCTACAAACGACTCGTGCGCTCAATTCTTACATCTTAGTTGCTTCTCGGACGGGCTGTGGATATCCTTTATCTGCAAGGAGTGTACTAATCATGTTTTGAAATAAATACATAACTACTAGCTCCTAAGCCGATCATGAGAAGAAATTAGTACTCTTTTAAAGTTGCCCACACAACTATAAAAAATCAGTCTCAAAAATCTGTTTTGATCCTGCCCGGTGTGAAAGATAGAGATCGTTGATGAGGTCCGTCATATTTCGTCACAGTGGCAATCTGATCACACCACAGGTCATCTATGTTAGAATGATGATAATGTCACCAATCGTGAAATGGATAACATGGTCTCACGTAATGTGGGAACTGATGATATGTCAACCAATGTGGCAACTGATAAAACATTGGTTACAACTAATGTGGAAAACTGCGTGGACAATATGTCCTCCATGTGGAAACTTTTGATAACAAAAGGTAACAAATGTTGGAGCAGATGAAAATGCCACACAATGTGGAGTGGAAGGACTCAATGTCCCAATGTAGAGCTGGTGGCATATGTCCCATCTCCAAGTGGACACTGATGGACAATAGTCACAGTGTGGAGCTTATTGACAATTGTCCTCACTTAAAGCGGAGAGCTGATGACACGAAACTAGAAAGTGGCCAGTGGAACAAGAGAAGAAATAGAAGACGCTGACTCGATTGATTGAACCCCTACATTTAGAAAACCTACTGAATAGATTCACCAGGCAGTTCTTCTTTTGGGAATCCCAGGATCTGAGCTGTAGATGTTGAGAGAAGAGAGTACTCCCCAGGATAAGAGAAGTAGGAGCTTGTGAGAAGAGAGAATACCCAGGATAAGAGACGTAGATCGCTTGAGAGAAGAGTAGCATACAGGTACGAGAAGTAGAGATGAGAGAAGGGAGAGAATCCCTAGGATAGTAGAGTAGACGTTGAGAAAAGAGCGAATCCCAGGATAAGAGACACGTAGACGCTTGAGAGGAAGAAGGTAGAATCCCAGGATAAGCGAAGTAGATGCTTGAGAGAAGAGGAGAATCCCCATGCATACCGAGAAGTAGACGCTTGAGCGACTCGAGTGAATCCAGAGTATAAGAGAAGTAGATGCTTGAGAAGAAGAGGAGAAATCCAGAAATAAGACCAATGTAGAGTTGAAGGGCTAAAGACAGAGTAGAGAATTCCCCAGGAGTGATAGAGACGTAGTCGCTTGAGAGAAGAGATGGATCACGTGGAGCCGAGGATAAGAGGAAGTAGAGTGCTTGAAGGAGCAGAGGATCCCAGGATTAGAGAGGAGGAGATATGGACTGCTTGGGGAAAGAAGAAGACGAGATGCAGAATCCCCTAGAAATCAGAGTCAAAGCTAGGAATGAATGAGAAGGATAATTAAGTACGAATCCCCAGGTTAATAAGAGGGAGTAGCTCGCTTGAGAAAGAGCGAAGGGAATCCCCAGAGGATCAAAGGAGTGGGAATATAGACGATTGAGAGGAAGAAAATAAGACGGCAGGAATCCCGGATAAGAGACGATAAGAAGCTTGAACAGAAGAACGAGAATCCCGAGAGCTAAGAAGGGGGAAGTAGATGTTGAGAGAAAGGAGGAAGGGGGATGGGGAAGAGATGAGTACAAAACTCGAGAGAATGAGAGTATCCCACCAGAAAAGAGAAGTAAGCTGCTTGAGAGAAGAGCAGGGGATATACGGATACAACCCGAAGTCTGGATGGATTGCAGAGTAGAGAGGATCCCCAGCTAAGCCAGAAGGTAGATGACTTGATTGAGACGAGAGCAATCCAAACGGATAGCAGAGTGCTAGACGCATTGAGAGTGTGAGTATCCACCCGGCAGGATACGCGATCGTAGACGCCTTGAGAGACATAGGAGAGAAAATAGGAAGGATAATAAGAGATCGTGAGTGCTTGAAGGAGAGAAGAGAACAAAACCCATCTGGATAAGAGAACGTAGATGTTGAGAAAGAGAAGTTTTGAGCTGGATAAGAGACGTAGATTGTTGAGAGATGAAAGTGAAATCAGGATAAAGAGGACGAACACGCTTGAAAGAAGAGCGAAGGAAAACGGCAAAGAAGAGAGGAAGTAGAGGTTGAAGAGATAGGCATAAGAGCGAGAAGAGGAACTGCAGGACAGATATGAGGCGAAGAACCATGGACATGAAAGGGACGCGATAGAAGTACTGAGAACGCATGAATGTTGTAGCAGTCGAAACTCGAATGTGGAGAGAAAAAGGATAATTGATGTTTGCTGATTCTTGCTGAAGCAGCGAGATGAAATTTTTTTTAAACTAGGGAGAAATCGGAGACCAGATTGCCGCTGAAGTTTTGAATCGTGAGGAGAGTCTTCTTACAAGGATAGAGGGGAGAGGGCGAAAGAATCATGTTGTATCTGATTTGTTTGTTAATTACATTTCGTGGAAAAATGCTGAATTGTAGGAGAAAATTTTTGAAATTTAATTGGAGATCTAGTAATTTACGGGAGATGTGGGTTGATGTTTTGTGATCGATTTAATCGAATTACGGTTGAAATATAGCAGATGAGGCCCGTGATGGAAGCGGCACGAGGATTTATTGTAGGACTAGAATAGAAGACGTAGCTGCCGAATGTAGGTGAAAATAAGGGAGGACTAAGCCGACGAGACAATGACAGGTGACAGATGAGGGAGGTAAATGGAGACATTAGGGAAGGAGGCATTATATAAACGAAACGACTTCACACATGGTGACAAACAATACACACAGACCACCCCAACAGATTGTTTTATTGCAAATCTTTTCTCACAGTTATAGTTCTAGATTGTAAATGGATTTTTTTTTTCATTGGAGAGATTTAATTCTTTAGGATGGATTATTGAATCTTTAATGCAGAAAATCTTAGCTAAAACAATCATTCATAATTTAGCTTGACATTCAGATAGAGAAAAATGTATACATTTGTTAGAAGGAGGAGAAGTATTAAAAAAATCAGTGTTGCTGATCAGGTGAGGAAGGAACGAAACTCAATTGTTTTGAAGATGACGTGTGGTGGAGACCTGTCCTCATATTGCGGTCTTGGTGTGCGAGTCTATCACCTGGTACGTTCTTCTTATATTTGTAGAGCAAATTCGCTTGAGTCAGTAGCCGCCGTCGTCTATTAACCCAGCTATGACTGCGTTCGGTGGTGAACAGATAACAAAGTACTGTGGGATGTCCATAATACAGGGTGTTTTAGGGAAGTCGAACGTGCAAGAAGTACATTTTTAGCGGTACTAGGAGACTTCACCAGGAAATGATGGTTTTCAATTGGCGGAGTGAATGTGTAATGCTGACCCACGGGATTGTGAAAAATGACTGAGGACGCATTGGAAACAGAAGAGTCATGTCTGAGGTAAATTTGCGGGATCATTGCAGCGCGCAATTGCGGAGATATATTTTTCAAAATTATGCACAGCGAGTGCGGACAACCCGACCTGTATACAGAACGGTAGTGGCTCGAGGGAACATACTTCAGTCTACCCTACACTAATTCTACCAAAAAAATCTACTTATATAAATGTATAGAAAACTCCCTTCCCTCTCTCAATAACTAAACAAACAACTGACCCCGCTAGCTTTACAGTCAATCATCTGCCCCATTCGTTGTCAAGGTACCCCTATATCCCCTCCATTTACGAGATCAAGTTGATACATACATCTCTCTTACTACCGCGTCCTTTCTATTCCAATGCTCGTCATCCTCGTCCACCCTCCCACTCCTCCCGGGTCCCCGAAAAATGGAAAACCAAAAGCCCACGTGGAAAGATTCAATGGCAAGGCGGAAATCAAGTTGAAGAAGCTAGGACTGTTTTTTGAAAAGACTCATACTCGTGATGGCACAGACAGGAGGTTGAGTAGGTATCATAAAGCTGGTCATGATTGGTGGTGAGGTGTGATGGATGAGATGATGATTTAATCCATTCATGAGTCTTGTACGTCATCGAGTAATGAGTTGCCATCGGGGACAGTGGCATCTTCGTGTACTGTACTAGGTTTGTCGTCAGAGACTAGTCGTTGTTCGATGCGTTATGGCTCAAATTACATCACTAGCGTCGTCAAAAATTGGTCTTCAAAAGTTGTTACGGTGCTACAAGATTACGGCGTTGAATTCGGTGGACTGAAATGATGATGATTCTATCTGTGGGAGTATGGTTTAACAAGTTAATTTATCTGTACAAGTTCTTTGAGGGTGCATAGGTTTCGATGAAACACTATTATGTTAACTGTATTGATACTCGAATCCGTGACACCTTTTTGTGCATATGTCCTGTAGCAATGGTCTTTCTTAGTCTCACAGCGTCAACAATGCTGGTCTGTATACAGCTGGAAATCTCCCCTTTTAACCTTTTCTTGGCGTTGACTAGGCTGTAACGTATATGTTTTACATATTTTGGATGACTAAGAGTCTCAGGCTGTCACATCAAGGACATTTCGTTTCACAGAGCGTAACGAAAAACTCTTTGTACATGTGCGTATTCTGTGAAGAAAGCCACCGTTGACTTTATACACTTCTAAAATTAGCTTGACTTGAAAGACCTTGGCGGAAGTACCAAAGAACCTATTTTTCAGACATAAAATCCAGAAAGAAAAACCCACAGGACCTATGACAATGCAGTTCCTTTTAGCTGATATCTGGTTAATAATTTACGTGACTTTAGTAAAGTCTTCATGCGATGGTCCGCAATCGTGGAGAATATGAGTGGGGTACGTATAGAAGTTCACTTATTACCAGACCACCTGTGTTCGGGAGTCAAGCTGGGAACAAAAATCTTTGATTGCTCTTCGCTGGATGGAGGGCTAATTTCTGCTGTCGGTTTAAGCAGAGGAGAATCTAAATAGCGCAATTATCCCTCGTTGTCGATATGTGTTACACTATAATCTTAGTATGGTGACAAGTGCTGAATAGTACTCATCAATTATACTGAGAATGAACATAAGATGGTAATCTATTCTCAATATTGACGTTTGCCTGTCCGCACAAATCAAGGCCTTAAACATAATTTACTGACATTCTGCGCTGAGCGCTTGAACAGTGTTGACCGCTGAACAAGGTTTCCAGTCATGGCGGGCAATTTAGGAAGCTGCAGGGACAGTAAACTGGAGTCCCAGTCTTATCTACTTTGACACTGTCACGCGGGGCGTTCTCGCTAATGAATGTTTTCGAAATGACACTTATTGATTAATGTTGTTATGTAATTAGTCTCATTTCTTATCTTATTCTTATTTGGTAAAACTAGTCGAGCATTGGATAGCGTGCACCAGACTTTTCTCAGGGAGTTCAGTCTGTTGAGGACAACATTAGACTCAATCCCTGACTTCGGGCTTTTAGGTCTAGACTCTGTAAAACTAGTCTCGGGAAATTGTTCATTTTTCAAGTATGGTCAATGATCTCTTCTGGCACCCCTCTTGCACATGGTTCATCGTTGCATCTGAGATGACTACAGTATTATTTGCAGTTCAGCAAAGTTGAAGCTCTTCGTGTTGTTGCGTACGTTATTACTAAGGGGGGGAGTCTTCGGTCTGTACAAAGCACGAAACAGGGTTGGGATTAGGTAAGATTATGTTAGAGAATTACGCTTCTCCAACCCAGGGTTAGCTTCATGTTAAGGCTATGTGTACGTATACCACAGGTATAGGCATCCATCAGGCACATCGGTGGATAGCAGTCTAACTCTGTTGCAAACTTCTATAATTAAAAATAAAAAGAACTGAGTCCATTAGCATGGATGTGTATCGGAATTGAGGGCCTTGTCATAGAGAGAGAATGTAAAATATACTGAAGTTCTGCAAAACCAGGAAATGACAAGAACTCTTTTTCTGAATTTAGTAAACATTAGACACAAAAAACGTGGATATATAAAGAAAACAATTTTGGACATTCACAACGACATAACACCTTTGAAAACTCTTCTAGTGAATGACGAGGACTATAAGGTGTAGAGTAGGGGAACTCAAAGCCACGGGGCTGCGAAACACCACGATCATCGAGATGAGCGGAAGAGTTTTTCCCAGTGTTTTCCCCTCATAAATCAAGAGCGAACGAAGACGTTGGAGAAAACATTTGCGTCGAGTTTTGATGCGGATATGGTAGCTGATCTGATCTGCAGTGGTGTACTAGGCGGTGCAAAGGGGACAACTCACCAGAGTGACATCAGGTGGGGGGGGGGGGGCGGGGCGTATTGCGGACACTAATTAGCAGAATTGTATGTTTAAAAAAAAATATAATTTGCTAGCTTATTTATTAATTTTTTTGTTGGCGTTTTATTGGGCGGGGTACCAAGACATTTTTATTTAAGTTTCCGCCCCTGTATTGAATTTGTAATTTTATAATTAACGAAGAAATATTGCGGCTTTACACGTATAGGGGATAACAAGCACTACAAAGGACATACTGAAAATACACCAACGGCAATGATTAACAAATGTAAAATACACACACAACACCACATCAAAACCTGAATACCGAAGTGGGAATCTCTACAATAAGTTTAAGGATAATACAGTACAGATTTACTGCTTGCTTTACCTGAGGAGGAAAACTCAAGTAGAGACATAGTAAGACATTTCCATCGCATACCTGTACTGGTTTGTTGGCGGGATTACGATGAAGAATAGCCATCCATGACGAAGGAAGGTGAGTAAGAAAGGCCACACATGACAGACGAATGATGGATGGACATACATATAAATGCACAGGACAGTAGGAACAGATAGATAATACAATATATTGGACATCTTATGGAGATGGGTAGGCGAATCCAAATATAAAATTTAGATTAAAAGGGGACGATCTAACGACAAAATAGACTTAGATTAAAACGACAGAGGGAGAATGACAGGCAGAGATATCAGAATTCGATATTCTCAATAAAAATTAAATGACATTGTGATTGATATGTAATAACAAAAATATAAATTTTCATATAGGACCCAGTGGTCGGAAAACTCGGGTCTTACGTGATCTTCGGTAGATAACAGAGGATCATTTGGAAGGATCTCGAAGATGTCGGAATAAAGCAGGGTTTAACACAATGGTATATTCGGACTTGACGTACCAAGCGGGCAATTAAATGTACCTCGTTCTAGATTAAAGGTTCTTTAATGCGTTATCAGTGAAAAACCAACAACGCTAGTTCTTTAAAATGTAAATTTTAAGACTCTTGAAAATGAGTTAGCCGGAAAGCGATCTTTTCTTGACTTGAGTAACGTTGTTAAAGTTTCATTAGTTTTAATGTTGGCACCTCTACCGTCGAGGTAAACTGAGGAAGTATACTCATGCACACAGAGATGTAATGTACATCGAGGTGATTTCGAATTCAAATATCTCAAACTAAAAACAAAATGGGATTTTGTTAAAGTAGATATTTATAGTGAGCTTAGTGTTTCATAAAGTAGCTCTCGCCGGTATGAGTGCGATGATGAATATAGGAACAGGGTTGTCAGCCGGGATCGATCTTGATCTTACGGTAGCTCCCAGCATTTATTTGGTAGATCTCTATGGTTACAGAGTTAGGAACAACAAAGATTTTAACACTAGGTACCATTTGGAGTAGTTATTCACACCAGCACTATAAGCGCGGTGTCCCCAGGGTTAAGAGGTATTTTCACTGAGATTCCAGTTAAAGAAATACAAGCTATCATTTAAAAAATTCAGGTTATTCATGATATGCTCGTACGAAAGCCCCGGACTCTTGTTTCTTTGAAGTGTAAGTTATTTTTGGTAAAATTATGTAACGCTTTATTTTCCCCCGCTCTGTTGCTGGAATTGCTGAAGAAGATTTGTGGCGCGATAAAGTTACACTTAGGTGGATTTTTTCCAAATTTTAGAGTTCAAATGGAAAAACTTGAAAACACGACATAATTTTATAAAGTTAGTATTTAGAGAGCCTTAATGTTCATAAAGTAAGATATCCAAAGTACCAGGAGTTGCCAGACGATGGATATAGAAGGAATTATACGACATTTATTACATGCATTCTACATACACAACCAATTGACACATAAATTCTGATATACACCTATATAAATAAATTTACTACTATATAGACATGGTATTAATATTGGGAAACAATATTGAACAACTGGCATGACAATGCTGCCGGAAAATATAAGCTAGCTGACTTTTGTCATTTAGATTCATCTTACAAATAATACCTAAAAGCCATGTTATGTAATTCACCAACGTGGGTCTGTTTTGTCGCGTTTTTTTTCAATCCAGACTTTCCGTCCAGCCTTTTTATTCAGAACTTTCCCGTCCAGCCTTTTCTCATCCACTTTCCAGTCCAGCCTTTTTTCTATTAGACTTTTGTCCAGCTTTTTTTAAAAATCCGACTTCCACTTCAGCCTTTTTTTCACGTGCCAGACTTTTCCGTCACAGCCTTTTTTCCAAATCCAGATTTCTGTCCATGTTTTTTTCAATCGATTTTCCGTCAGCCTTTTTTTCATCCAGACCTTTCCGTCAGCTTTGTTCCAACTTGACTTTCTCGGTTTCCAGTTTTTTAATCCGATTTTCCTGTTAGCCTTTTTTCAATCACAGAACTTTCACCGTTCAGATTTTTTCAATTCTGACTTTATCAGCCTCTTATCTTATACACTTTAACCTTTTTATTATTGTGTGCAGTATGCAATCTTAAAATTTATTACGGTGAACATGTATGCAGTATATAACGGAGTCCCGGTCAGTCCGCCGGAAACTCCTGTAATACGGGGGTTCTAAAGAGAGAGGCTCAAAGAAAGAGTAGAAAACCAACACTCCTCCAAGATGTCGTAAGAGGCGGACTAATATAAAGTTGTATGTGCAGTGGCAACCACATTTGTACTCAACAAGTTGTTTCAGAACCACTGCTGCGTAGTGAACCCATTGTGCAGGGTCCCTATGTACAGCGGGCAGCTGTCAAATGTGCTCCTCATGCCCCATCTCAGAGTGAAAAAGGAGAATAATAAAATAAATATTTATTAACAATGTTCTTCTGGCATATGGTACAATGATCGATAACAGTGGGTTGTTTAAGCTGAGAGAGGACTGATCTTTTTCTAGGTAAAATTTATCACCACATGTGGAAATGGATGGGACAAGACCCAGTCAAGCACCATGGACCAGCGTCAGTCGGAACAAACTATGAGAGAGGACGCTGGCGATGGATACGGAAACTTTGAGGAAAACTTGTGAGTGCATTACAAGGCCAGTCCTTGTTTCTAGAAACCTCCATGGAAAGATGGGGCGGTAGATTTTTTTTTAATTACGATGGAGAAGAAGTGGAGACATAAGTGAATATGATGAGGACCGAGTGGAAAGAATGAGGGATAGTACGGTAAGGAGGACTTGCATGTTTTGTTGAAGGCCTATGCTCCCGTGGGGAGCTAAGAGTATGATTGATTGAATGAAAACTCTATTAGCTCCTCAAGGAGTCTTAGCGCCTTCAAAACAAAAATGCAAGTCATCCTCTGTGACTTTCAACTATCCGCTTTCAGTTCTTTCCACGTCGTACATCATTCAGATTTTCATGTATTGTTCTCCAGTTCTTTCTCCATGTAGTTTTAAAAAAGAATGCTACCCTGCCCTCTTTCCATGGTTGTTTCTAAGAACAAGGGACTGATCATTGTAATGCTCTTAGCATGTATTCATCAATATGTGGTTGTTGTATCTCGCAGCGTCTCCTTTCATATGGTCTGTTCACTGGCGCTTGTGTTTTGTCTGGTTTTTGTCATCAGTTCACCACCCATTGTGATAAGGTTATATCATGAAAAAGGGATCTGTCCTTCAGTTAAAAACCCATCGTTATCGTAACATGATGTACATTGCCAGTAGGAAAACTTGTTAATTATTAATATTTTATTTATTATTCTTTTCTCACTTGTTTGGGGCATGGCGCAATTTTGAAGCTGGCAACGGCTTACATGAGGGCCTGCATAATGGTTCTCTTCGCAGACAGGTGGTAGTGAAAACAACTTGTTTGTACTTAATGTGGTTGCCAGCAGTGACATAAACTTTATTTTAGTCGCCTTTACTAACATTCTTTGAGGGAGTTGTTCTATCTTTTTTTTGCCTCGTCTCTTTAGAGACCGGGGTATTAAAAAGAGGAATTTTGGCCGATGACTCGAATTCGTTTATATTTACTGCATACTGTTTCTCACCGTTATCAATTTATTAATTTTACAGTTTTTGCATCCATGCTCATCACATAATATTAACAGTTCAAGTGTATATAAGATACGGGGCTGAGGAAAGTCACAGGATTGAATAAAATGGTTCTGGACGGAAAGTCTGATTGAAAAAAAAGGCTGGACAGGAAAATTGGATTGAAAAAGGCTGGACGAGAATGAAGTCAGCGATTTGAAAAATGGTGGACGGGAAGTCTGGATTGAAATAAAAAGGTGGGACGGGAAATCTGGATTGAAAAACTGGCTGGGACGGAAAATCTGGATTGAAAAAGGCTGGACGGGAAAGTATGGATTGATACTAAAGGGTGACGGGACAGTCTGGATTTTAAAAAAAGCGCTGGACTGGAAAGTCTGAATAAGATAAAAAGGCTGGACTGGATAGTTTGGAGATGAGAGAAAAGGTGGAGGAAAGTCTGGATTGAAAACGGTGGACGGGAAAGTCTGAGATGTAAAAAAAAAGCTCGCGGGACCCAATAAACCCAGGGACAAGGTTTGTGGTGATTAGCAAACATGGCTTGTTATTATTTTCGTGCGGATGAATAAATTACAAAATTTAGTAGCTTATATTTCGCATGCATTGTGTCTAGTGCCATGTTGTTTCAATATTGTCTACCTCAATTTATTACCATGGTAGTATAATGTATTTATTTATTATAGGTGTATTATCAGATTTATGGGTGCATATTGGATTGTGTATGTAGTATTGATGTAATAATGTTCGTATAATTCTTGTTTCTATATATCATACGGGTCGGCATCCAGGGGTACTGTGGATATCTATCTTTAGAAACAATTAAGCTCGTTAATATATCTAACTTTTTAAAATAGTATGTATGTTTTCATATTTTTAATGATCTAGAATTTTGAAAAAAATCCTAGCCTATAGGTAATTTTATCGTGGTCCAATAATCTTTTCATGCATTTATAACCAGAAGCTGTGGAAAAATTAACACGTTACATCTTATAAAAAATTAAATTACTTCAAAGACAAGATCGCCATTTTATCTTATGCAGTTCATGTATACACTGATTTGTGTCAAGATAGCTTGTATTTTTTTATGGGAATGCAGTGAAAATACTCTTAAACCTGGGACATCCGCCGCTGTTATGTTGTGGTTGGTGATGGCGACTACTCCAAAATGTACTATAGTATAAATTTGTTTTCCTAATCTTGTTATAATCCTAGCGATTACCAAAAAATGCCTGGGCGCTATGGTAGATCAAAGATGACGGCTGGACCACTGTTCCTATATCCTCAGTGGAAATTTCAGGTATTGCAGGAGATCTACTTTAGAAAACACTAAGCTCATACATATCTATCTCATTTAAACAAAATTGTTTGTTTTAGGTTGATGAGTATTGGAAATTCGAAAAAGTGAGCTCTATGTACTTTATCAATTCTCCGTCGCAATGATATACTTATGCAGTTCCATCGACGTTGAGTGCAACTTAAAACTAAAACTGATACTTTTACCAAGGTTACTTCATTCAAAGAAGAAAGATCGCTTTCCTGCTAATCCGTTTCAAGTGAATAAGTTAATTTTTAAAGAACTAGAGCTTGTTGGCTCTTTCACTGATAAACGCAGTTAAGGATAACTTTTAATTCTAGGGAACGGGGCATATTTAAGTGACCCGCTTGGTACCGTCAAGTAGAGGATTTTACATGGTTTAAATTCTTTAATTCGTTCATTCACGAGGATATTTCCAATATGCATCCTACCCTGTGATGCTACCGGAGCGGAAGATTCTCTATGAACCAGTTTCCGAAACTACTGTCTCGTTTGAAAATGTTATACTTTGTTATATCATCCTCATCACATGTCATTTGTATTTTTTTATTGAGAATGATCGATTCTGATATCTCTTGCTGTCTCATGTGTCTGCCTGTCGTTTTTAATATTATTTGTCCGTTTATCCCGTCTTTTTAATCTAAAAATTTATTTTGATGTTGCTGCCATCTCTTATGTGGTCAATTATATGTAATCATCTATCTGTTCTTTACGCTTGTGGCAGATTTTTATGTCTGTCCTCATCCATCCAGTTCGTTCTGTCTTGAAGTGCACTTTATTCTACCTGTCTTCGTCAGGGATGGTTATTCTTTCATCGATATCCGCAACAGACATTTACAGGTATGAGATGGAATATGTTTCTTACTCAGTTTGTCAGTTTGATTGTGTTCTCTCAGGTTAAAGCATAGCATAAATCTGTCCTTTATATATCCTTAAGTATCGTGTAAGATTTCCACTTCGGTATTCAGGTTTTGATGATTGTGCTGTGTATGTCGTGTATTTTACATTTTGTGAATATTGCCTGTTGTGTACTTATTTTTCATTATGTCGGTCTGATTGGTTATGTCGCCTATTTTGTAAAGTCACGTCTATTCTTTTGGTTAATTAAAAATTACAAAATTCAAGATAAGCGGGGCGTACTTACATTACTAATGTTTGGTCCGCCGCCAATATATCACTCGCACAAAAAAATGTATAATGCTAGCAAGTAGTCTTTTAAAAACAGTTACAATTTACTGGATATTAGTGTCAGATTGAGCGCCCCCCTCACCCCCCCCAACTGGATGATCACTTGGGAAGGGTGTGTCCCCATTTGCACGCATAGTTTACACCATGCAGAATCAGATCAGTACCCCCTCGCATCCAACATCGACTGCAATGTTTTACTACTAAGTCTTCGTTCTTTGATTTGATGGAAAACATGAAAAACTCTTTACCTGCTTCATCTCTTGATCGTTGTGTTCGCATGCGCTGGCGCTTTGTCCTACGACTTACCCCTTAGTCCCTACCGATATTCTAGAAGAGTTTTACAAAAAAAAAAGGTGTTATGTACTTGTTAATGTCCTAAAATAGTTTCACTTTTGTGATCACGTTGTCTTTGGCTATAATGTTTGACCTATCATAAAGTTATTCTTGTTATTTCGTTTTTCTAGATTATCGTACTTTATGTGGTATTTATCTTAATCTCTCTACTGTATGAATCGCCTTCCATTCGCATAACACATCCATGCGTAGTTAAAGCGGATTCAGGTTCTTTTTTTATTTTATTTTTAGAAGTTTGGGACAGTAGGACTGCTTCGCACTGTTGCTGATGCTGGTATTCTGGTGTACGGTACAGTAGCACCACTTAACATGAAAGCTAATCCATGTTTTGAGGCTTTCATCTAAATTGTTAGCTATTAAAATAATTCCTCAACTCCATGTTTTCGTGCTTTGTACATAAAATAATTATTAATAAGGTCAAACAAAACACTAAGCATGTAACAAATAATATCTTGTCATTGATCTCATAACCTGGGGTGAAGAGGTTTGCCGCGAGTGGAGTAAACACCAGATACTGGCTGTCTTTCCCCTGACACTAGTTCTAATTTGTTTCTGGCTCTGTTCAGGGTGGTTCTATTGATGTCTCTCAGTGAAAAACCTATGGTCCGTAATGGACATTTGGAATTCCATGGCTCTTAGTTTAACCAACAATAATAATAATATAAGAAATGATACTTAATAATAACAACTGTAATATATACATATAAATTTCAACTCTCCCAAAGCGAAAAGCGGTTTAATAGGGGTCATAAAGCGGTCTCAGGTTTTACTGTCCCTGAAGTCCTTCATCACCCGCGCAACTGCTTGTTCATGGTCCAGCTGTTTTGGCGGTCAGGCCTTGGTGTTTGTATATTATGTTTTAGTCCTTGATTTTGTGCCGCGCAAGACGGCAAATATTGAGGAAAAGAACATTTTGTTCATTCTTCTTTTGAGAGATTACAAATGTCATGATGGATTATATGTTGTAAACACATATCATACAACAAATTATTGCCTATTTGATTTCTCTGTTAAAACCGACAGCTGAATAGAGGGCAGTAGAAAGCGAGGAGCGCCTCAAAGATTGTGTCCTGTGAATCCCGAACAGGTGTCTGGTAAGTATAGTGAACTTTAGTGGTCTTCTTATTTGGCCGCTTGGGCATCGCCTGAAACGACGTAACTTAAAAGTCACGTATCTTACAGATATCTAAAATGCTGGATTTTTATCTGTGGGTTTTTTCCGATTGTATTTTCTATGTCTGCCGTTTCTTTCTGGTCTTCCGCTTTTGTCTCGTTTTAAAGTATTAAATTTTTTTTTTTTTTTTTTTTGTTTTTTTTTTTTTTTTTTTTCACAAGAAAAAACCGCCATGGAAAAGTTTTCGTTTACGACCGTAGAGGATCTGTGTGATGTCACTGTAACTTATCCAAAATAAGGGA
Source organism: Oreohelix idahoensis (assembly GCA_024509875.1). NCBI lineage: Eukaryota > Metazoa > Mollusca > Gastropoda > Stylommatophora > Oreohelicidae > Oreohelix > Oreohelix idahoensis. Next base: position 36,235 of record JAMPIV010016976.1, on the reverse strand, counting down.
CTTTTACGTAGCACTAGTCCAACGAAGAAAGGGTCAGGTGATCAAGGTTGAAGGAGATTTATACAATGCACATTGCATTGTTGACGCTTGTCGAATCTTCAAGAAAGATAATTTAAGGAGAAATTGCAATAAAGGGTTCCCTTTACGTATCAAGACACGTACAACATATACTTATACGAACTACCTCTTAAAGAAACCGTACAGATAAATTAAACAGAACATGTATTCAGACAGGACAAAAAGTCGAATGATCAACTCCGGATTTGAAGCATTCCAGAACACTTTGTTTGTTTTGACGTAACTCGGTGTGATGTATTTGTTCCAAAACGCCAATCGTACACTCGACGAGTTCGTGACGACACACCTCGTACAGTACACGATGATGCCAACTGTCAGCGGATTGCACATTTACTCGATGACGATACACGAGCTAGTGAAGGTATGATCATTCCTATCTCATTCACTTTCCTCGCAACACATCAATACTCCTCACTAATACCCTTCTCAAGCCCCTTTGTTTGTGCCATGCTCTTGTCTTTCCTTATTTCTCTTCTTCTTCCTTTAATGTCCGCCTCACATTTATTTTTCCCGTGTTATTTTGGTTTTCCATTTTTTCTTTACCCTGGTATTCCAGCACTATGGGATACATGTAATGCTGCCTTGTTGGTCTTAAAGGTAAATCATCCTTGACTTCTGAAAAATTGAAAACATAAATATAGGAGCCGACCTTCAAAAAGCGATTTTCTTGTTGACTGCTATAATGCTTATTCATCTGTTTGTTTTAGTTAATTATCGTAGTTTCTATTTTTCTCATACAATTATATTCATGTAATTTTGTCTGGTTTTTGTTACGGACGAAGGATTTCTCTGATAACTCATCGTTCTTATTACAGTGGAGTCTTATAAAAGTCGTGTGCGTGGGAGATTTGAAACAATATTTTAGAAATAAGTCACGAGAATGATGCCAAATTTACGTTCTGAAATTCTGTGTTCCATGCTTGTGTTTACAATCGTGTGCAGCATTACCAAAACAGCCCCAATTGAAAAACCACATTGTTGGTGAGTAGTCTCGTCGGGCGTAAAATTTTCACTGACATCGAATTTATAAAATACTGTTTAATGTACCTGTCTCCAACTGTTATATGTTATCTGTGGCAATGCAGACACACTAACATGTTCTATACACTCACATCTCATTACATTTATTAATTCACACCACAAATATATGTGCAACACAAGCCCCTAAAACACAACCACACTATACACTACTAATCATTCATACCACGCAGAACACCTATATTCACACCCTTGTATACACAGTTTATACACTTCGTTTGTATTACTTGCTAGAGACTGAATTATGATGATTGTAGAGCAAGATAATAACATTGATAAATAAGATCAGATAACAAAGAATTAAATGGTTCCAAGGAAAAAACAATATCCATTTACGAATCTTAGAATCTATAACTGTGAAATATTGTGTATCAAACACGCACCATTTTATATTAGTCTTGTCGTTTGAAATTTACTACAGAACTATTGCAGCAATAGCGTTTCAAGGATACTCTTTAGCATATAATTCAAGAAGCATCATCAGCAATAAAGCACAAATATTTATACAGGTAATTATAAAATTATAACAACACATTCAACTCGACATAATTAAAATTATTAGATCTCTCCAATTAAAATTCAACAATTTTTCGAAATTCTTTTACGGTTGTTTTATAATTAAAAACTAACAAACAGAACATTAAAACCTTGATTAACAATCAGACAAAAACAATATTTCACAGAAGACTTATAACAAAACTTCAAAAAAAAGCGACTTATCAATCGTTTAAGAAAAAAAGATAATAAAACATTCTTTATCAATAAAGACTCCACGTCAATAGCTCTTTTCAGATCCACGGGATAGACATGCAACAAACTACATGTCAGTACTTTGTCGGTCCATCTGTCCATGTCTTTATCATTTTGTACCACGTTCTCTTCTCCCTGTATTTTCTCTCAAGCACATTTACTATTCTTGTATCCTGGGGCTTCTCTACTTTCACAGCGTGTTCCAGTCTCTCTATCTGGGGATTCTTCTTCTCTACAAGCATCTACTTCTTTTATCTGGGATTCCTCTCTTGTTCTCAAAAGCCTTTCTATTTTTTATTGGGATTCCTTCTTCTCTCAAGCATCTACTTCTCTTATCCTGGGGCTTCTCTCTTCTTCTAGAGGTCTAGTTCTTTTATCCGGGAGGATTTTCTCTATTTCTCTAAAGCGTTACATCTCTTATCATCGGGATTCTACTCCTCTTCTCTCAAAGCATCTACTTACTTATTGGGGAATCTCTCTTCTTCTCTCAAGCATTATTCTTTTATCCTGGGGATTCAATCTTTTCCAAAGGCATTAACTTCTTTATCCTGGGGATTTCTCTTCTTCAAGCGTTCTACTGATTCTATCTGGGGATTTCTTTTTTTCTCAACGGCATTACTTCTCTCTTATCTGGGGATCTCTTTTTTCCAAGGTTAGTCTTTTCTGGGGAATTCTCTCTTTATCAGCGTTTCTATTTCTCCTTATCAATGGGATTTCTTTCTTCCAAATGGATTATTTCTTTTCCGGGGGATTATCTACTTCTTCATGCATCTACTTCTTTATCAGGGGGATTCGCCTCTTTTATCAAGCAGTTACTTCTTCTTATCTTGGGCGCATTCTCTTTCTCTCATTGCATTACTTCTTTATCTGGGGATTCTCTCTTCTTAAAAGCGTCTACGTCTCTTTATCCCTGGGGAATTCTCTTTTCTGCAGAGTTTCACATCTTTTATCTGGGGATTATCTCTTCTCTCAAGTATTTACTTGCTACTTTTATCACTGGGGATTCATCTCTCTTGATTCGTCTCAAGGGTTTCTACCTCTTTGTCTATATCACTCCGTGGGGGATTCTACTATTCTTCAAGCTTCTATTTTCTTTATCATGGGATCTCCTCTCTTTCTCAAGCGTCGCGCTAGTCTCTATATCTGGGGATTCTTATTTTCAAGCGTCTACGTCTTTAATCCTGGGGATTCATCTTCTTACTTCTCAAGCGTTTACTTCTTTATCCTGGGGGGATTCTTCTTCTTTCTCAAAGCGTCTTACGTTTTTATTTCCTGGGGATTCTTCTTCTCTACAAGGTTTACCTTCTACTATCTGGGGATTCTTCTCTTCTCTTCAGCCTATTACAATCTCTTTTACCTGGGGATTCCAGAAAATCAAGGAACTGCTGGTAATAATCGCTATCGTAGGTTTTCTAAAATGTGGGTTCAATCAATGTTCTAAAGTCTTGTTCAGCGTTTCTTTTCATCATTTTTCCACTGGCATTGTCTGTTCTTGTATCAGCTCAGCCTTGTGACATTGTCATTCAGCTCCACACTGGTCGACATTGTATCAGTATCCACGCTTGGGGAATTGCACAGCTCTCCATTGGGGACTTGTCATCCAGGGTTCAGGCAAATGTGGGGACAATAATTATCAAGCTCCAGACATTAGATACCTTGTTCTCAGTTCACATGGGTGACTTCTGCTCACCAGTTTCACATTAGTGACTGGTATCTTGTTCGCTACAGTTGGCTGACATTTATCCGTCCACATTAGTGTCACATGTTATTCACGTTCCACAATTGGTGACATTGATCATCCAGTTTACTCATTAGTGATCTTGTGTGATCACAGTTTCTCCAACTTGTGACACGAAATTGACGACCTCATCGCACGATCTCTATTCACTCCGGCAGGGATCAAAGACATATTTGGGAATTGAGTTTTTATTTGTGTATTTTTAAAAGTAAAATTTTTCTCATTATGGCTAAGGGAGCAAGTGTTTGTATGTTCAAACCTTATGTGTGACATCTTGCATGTAATGTTGTATACGCCGGCCGAGAAGCCAATAGATAGATGAGGCACGCAGCGTGTTTAGATTAAACGGATAGCGACTGTTTGTTAACACATCTGGGGCAGACGGCGTTTTTGACGTACTATACGACGATATGAGATTACTGTCTTTGTTGGAACAGTGGGGCAGCGCAAGTGTGAATTAGGCTTCCCTGGTCATCACTGAACGCACAACCTTTCTTTTTGATAACAAAAATAAGGATTACAGACTTATGCATGTTGTCATGTGTGTCTCCCGATTTCTGTGTGAGAGTGTATGTAAAGGATTTGATGTTCTCTTATATGGTATATTTTGTGACTTTTGCCAGGCAGCAATCCCTTATTTCCACGTGGAGAAATTATTTGATAAAATATCACACTCGCCCGGCATGATTTGAAATAATTGGATCTTTTGATTTGTTTCATAACGGAACATTGATGAGGGAACTTATTAACTTTGGCGTTTGTTCAAACCCACTGCATGTGCAAATTTTGTGAGGACCACGTGCCAAAAGCAACACACAGACTTGCCAGTTAGAATTCAAGAATTCATTTTTCTGGGACTGGCCTGTTTAATTAGAGTATCCAAAGGATTACCAAAAAAAGGGCCAGGAGAATCTCTAGATATGTAACAAGGAATAACGCCAGGGCAATAAGGAAACTGAAACACACGGAGTCCGAGATGGAAATCTATTGTTCAACTTTAATAAAGACACTCACTCCGAGCGTGTAGAGGACCGACTCTGCATATCTTTATTCATCTGAGCAAACAAGTCTGTAGCCAAGTTTGGCGTATGTGTGCATTTTTTTCAATTTATATGTTTCATTTACTAACTGTGAAACTCAATACTCGTATGCCTCTTACATGTGAATAATTATATGTGTGAAAAATTCGCTGGTGGAAATGTCCTGGTCGTTTTGTAGGCTGGATAACCCTCAGCTTAGCGATATGAATGATTTATGAAATACCATCTGCATATCTATAGTATAATACTTACATTTTCTCATATAGCGCAGGGTAAATGTCCACTATCCACAACATAGCCAGAATTTAAAATTAATGTAAAGTTATTCAGCTTATTCCAACTTTGTAAATGTTCTATGTGAAATTATTCATTTTTAAAGTGTAATGGAAATTTCCAAACTTATTCATCAGTAGTTATTCATAGAAAACATAAATGACAACCAATATGCAATTTACTATTGTGAACACCTTTTCCTCAATCAGTGGAGTATATATGTAAAACTAGTATCTATACCTGTTTATTAAACTATTTATTTTACACCATATAAAGTAAAATTGGAAGAGCTATTCTATTTTAAATGTAAATAGAAAGTTTTATCGAGGGATTAAATTTATTCTCATCGAGGGTAAAAGTCTGAGTAATTTGGATGGTGGTATGGGGGAGTAGGATAAACCTATAAACTAAGGGTGGAAAACGCCTCAATCAGAAGCAGCGTTTTCTGCATTATTACGCTTTTTACCATAGTTAATTGGTGGTACAGACAGAAAAGTCCATCTCTGGAACCACAGAAGGGAGTGGTCCTAGCTTTGAGAGAAGGAACCCTGTGGTAGACTCTCTTGGACTTTATTTGGGGACCGAGCTACCCCCAAGACCTTGATCATCGACGAGAGCGTGAGCAGAGGTGAAAAGAACCAACCCTATCAGGGGACGCAGAAAACCGTATTGGAGCTAGTTCAAATATATTGGCATCCACTTGATACTTCTTGTAAATCACTTCACAATCGACTGTGATGATAACATTTCTTGATCATTACTAATTCAAAATTATTGTTTTCCAAGTGTTAAACCCTATAAAGTAATTAATTACATTTTGTATTTGTAATTGTTACATATTTACACTTCGATTTTATATTCATTGTTAAAGTTATCTGCGATTGTGTTTGTTCAGTCATAATACTAAACACACTCTAAACCGAGTAGTACTAGTAAAATAATAGTATTCACTGAGGTTAATGGGGTTGGGGGGCTTAACGGACTGAAAGTCAGATAAGTGCTTTTAAATCCGTCAATAGGCGTCGGCCCAGAATTAAAGAGTTAACATACTCAGCCCCAAGCCCAGTCTGTCTTCGTTTATGTCTGAATTTCTTGTGAAGACTTTGTGTATCTCCACCCCATTATTCTAACATCACTCTGCCACAAGAGTAATTAAGGTCTGTGGAAGGTAGATACTTTGAATGCCCATATTAGCTTACACCTTGAGTTTTGGCCAATGTTGGGGACCAATTTGCTCAAAGAGGGGAGGCCAATCCGTATCACATTGGTGATCATTGCATCAGTCCCAATAGGTTGAACATTGTCATGAGCTCCACATTGTGACTGGCCGTACGCCTTTAGGAAAGTCTGAAACTTCCTTGGTATAGTTTTTTTTTTTTTATTCTTCTTAATCTTTTTCCGAATCGATTCTTTGCTGATAACGTCCGACGAGGTTCTCAATGATGAATAACGAACTGTGGTTGAAAGTTTCTCTTTAACTCCTCATATAGATTTGAGTTTTGTGTTGAGTCTCATTTTTTGGGCTAGTATATTCTTACTTAACTGGTCATAACAACAAAGAGACAGTCCTGATGTATGAAACATCATGCTCAGCAGTTTAAATCGTTTATTTCTCACATGTGACAGTGGTGAAAGCAGACAATGCGTTCGCTGTGTAGTCATGTGTGTTTATTTTCAGGTCTTGTTTATGGGCCTGTCAAATTCCTAGAGTCGCAAAAATAGTTATGACTCATAGTCCCTGCCAAGAGTGCGAGGAGATTTGAGATAACAGTGCGTCTTTCGGGTTGTTTCTTGATCTAATTGCTATCTGATTAGTCTTGTGATAGTCTCTCTCTTTTTCTCTATGTACAGATGACTGTCCATATATCTCTCTTGTTCACATTCTCTTCCTACCTTTTTTGCTAAGATTTATTGCCCTTTTCATTACCTGGGTACTCACACAAGAGATGTTACCCACTGAAGTATGGTTCTCTTTTTGGCAGCTCTACCTGTATTAGTTCATATTCCTCCAAGATGCGGGAGTTTTACCCTCCCTTGAGGAGCTTGCAGACAGACATGGGATACTCGTGAGGGATGACTTACCAGTGGCAGTTCAAGAGTTGGTTTGTTATAAATCCTTATTTGCAGGGTTGCTTCTATAAGTAGCCTTTGCAATCCTCAGCTGTTCTAGATGGGAACAACAGATTTTAGCCATTGGGAATGTGCCTAAGTCTCAATAGTGGTTGTCAGGATATGAGATAAAGATACCGGCTACCTCCATTCCTACACAGCATTAGTTGCTGATCCCTCTGTATTAGGAAGGTATCTAAATTTTGATCTGGGAGTAAGCCTTTCTTGGATCTATTACTCAATGTAAGCAGTTCGTTTTTGCAGTCATTATTACATCACATCCACTACGTGACGACCATTGATGATGTATTATATTTGGACGGGCACAGTGGCCTGGCTCACCATTACATTAAAGAATATATAAAGAATCCGTTAAATCTGAATGGGTTATAATTAGGATTTATATAGTTTTCCAATTTTCAATATATGAACCAACTTGCCGACATGAGAAGTGGTTCATCACATTTGAAATTAGGATATCTCACAAGTGTGCTTAGGGCCTATATTTTAAATAGAAAGAAAAAAAAACAAAAAAACAAACCCACAAAATCAAGAAGAAACTATGAAAAGAATAATCATTTAAAGTGGAGGTGTGCTATAGGTGATTGGTTCTAGTTATATAACAGACTTGACCAGATATCTTCTTTGACATTTTCATCTGTTTAAAAGGTTCTCTCACAGAGATTTAAGAAAGCATCAGACCTTCCACCATTCCCAGCTCCTTATATGATTAACATGTTTGTTTGGTTAAATACTTGTTTGACTATATTATGAGTTCCCTCAGGTCTGTCTATTTACTAACCATCCTCTCTATATTTATAGGTACGTTGGATGCGGCAAAATATATCCATATTGGTATTCACTTATTTGTTATACCTCTTCCCACTTTAGAAAAGATATGTTTCTTTATATTATTGTCTTTGAGGACAATTGTACCAGTAAGGTTTTCTTTCTGAAATAGCTTTTTCCCAGCTGTAGTCTGAGAGTTTCTTATTTACTGGGCTTGTCAATTCCCAACTTTGTTATTTTTACTTGTATAATTATGATATTGAATTCTTTTGTTGGAGCCTTGAAAATCTTATATGCATGTCTTCTTTCAGATTTTATCAACTCTGTGTTCAATTCATCTGTTAATACATCTTTAATTAAGCCTTAATCTTCTGTCTTTACTCTATCCCTAACAATTATTAGATATAATTAATCGAGTCACAAACCCTATCTTTTTGCCTTTCATTAATATCTTCCATTTCAATTCCTTTCTACTTCCCAACATGGTGAAGGTTATCCAGCTCATTTAAGACTGAACATCCCTCTGGAATATAAGTATAGAATCAGCAGGAAATATCACCTGCTGCTATAATCAGCGATCTAACTAAAACATTCTCATAATTTTACTAGAACGTGATGCTTAATAGTTGAAAACTAGAGTTCAATTAACAACTGTTAGTTTTTTGGGTGAGTGGTTTATTAGAGAGATAATTTCTAGTGCTTTTAGTAGTTGCCGACCAATTTCTGCATGTTGAATAAATGGATGCTATTTTCCGTGATGCTATATTCTCTTTTGTATTTCTACTCCATATAGGAAATATTATTCCTATCACATTTGCATCTCTCCTTGGATACTCAATCTGTTTGGTACACAGTATGGCTGTCCTTTTGATATTTTGGTGATATATTTTTATTGGCTGTGTTTTAATATTTTCGATATTATTTGGTTTTCATTTAGTTATTTTTTACTAAAGGGTGGTAAGTCCCGTGTCTGTTTTCTTCGTTCTCCCAGAGGGAGGAAATCACTGGCTTGCTATTCTACAACTGTTATTAATTGTTGTTAGTAATGTACCCGATGGACCAATTTTCTCATCCATACAACTTCCATTACTGTAGGGTTATCTAGTGGTATTCATTGGCTTGGCCTGAGTTGTTAGTTGGCACTGGTAAAAGGTTGTATGTGCTGGATGGAGACTTTATCCAAAATAATTGATCATGTATTAGTTAACTCCTTTCTCCGTAATTCTAAGTGGCTATGAATCCTAAAGCCACCTCTATAAGCTCCCAATGATGTTCGATGCCGATTTTTTGCCACCTGCTATTGATACATAAAGCCTGATGCTGAATTATGTCCTAATTTTTAATCTTGTTACTGTGTGCAGTCAGAGTCCATATAATTATACTTCCATAAATCCTATTTTTTCCTCTTATAACAAGGATTAATAAAAAGGAGCACTATGCCTTAGGCTTTGCCATCACATCATATACCTTTCAATATTTAAAAAGATTAGACAATCTTGGTGTAGTTTTTGTGTGATAACTATTAAACTATATTTCAAGAAAATCTTAACAAATCGTTAAAAAAAAAAACAGAAACAATAAAAATATACCAATTACTGCAAGCAATCAACAACACTTATTAGGTTTTACTTACAATGTCATCTCTTAATTAGCAAATCTGTTAAAATCAAAACTAAACAACTTCGCCACATATTTTCAGCGGGGGTTTATCATGCTTTGATCACGAATAAGTGCGTGCGGGCAGTCCAATGGTGGATTATTTGAAGATCTGTATTACATAGCACGATGGGGCGGTCTTCAATGGCACGGTACTGGGTATTAAAAAGTCTATTTATAGTATAGGTATGTAAAAAGACTTGCCATTTGTTATTATGTATTGTTAATCAGATTCTCCAATGCTTCAGAGCTTACAATCATGCTTTGGTGATTTTTGTTATTGTTTGAAACAAAATCGACCATCATTGGCATTGTGGGGTAGAGGGAATACTCTATATGGTGCTACTCTTAACCTCCCCCTCAGTATATGTCGAAGAGGCGAATGCTACTGTTCTGTAGCTCTTGGTTGTATACACGGAGGATGCTATCCTTCCTACGCCATCTCTTGCTTAGCCTTAGTTTTATGCGGAATTCACAGCTCATTAACCTTGATGATTCATCAAATGCAGTGCATACTCTACGGGCGTTTTTAATTGTTTCAGTAATCTCTCCCATTATCAGTGTCCCCACTATGGGTGCTTTGATGTAATCTGTCAGCTCTTCATTACACGTACCCTTGCAGGAAGGACAGTAGATCCACAACCTGCTCTCTGCATGTTTTCGAAATCTTCTCAATGAATGTTTTTCCTATTACCTGCCGTAGCCAAAACTATTTTTTACTGAAGTTCGAAGCCATGGACCTGAGAGTATAACACAATGACTGCCTTGTTAAGAGTTATTTGTTAGCACCTTAAGGCTGCGAGTAACAGCACGCACCTCCATTCTCAAGCTGGAAGTGGTTATCTTGTATGCCCGCTTTGTTCTCGGTAATGATTCTGCCCTTTACCTTTTCGGCATCGGTTTTCTTCATGTTCTGTATCCCTGTCCGAGCTGCAAATAATTAGGAAGTCAGTTGGCTTAGTACATTTGCCTAATCATTCTGCGGATCGTAAGGAAGAATTTCTGTTATAGATGCTTTGTCATGTACCCAACTGTGTCACAAGGCTACCCTATGTTTTGGCTTTCTTGCCCAGCCCTGAAGTTGTTTTGATGAACTCTTTGTTTTTTTTCTCCTTAAAAATCTTCCCACTTTCTTTTCATCATCATTGTCCTTCTCTTTTCCGAGTAATATCTCAGGGACTTTGTCACTTCCTTCTTTTCAGGCCTATGCTGTCTCTACTGTTCTCATTCACTGGTGTTGGTTGTGTAAAAGGTGTGAAGAGTTGTCTAGGTGATCTTTAAGAAGCTAGAGATACATAAATTATTATTATCCCACTTTTCGATTACCCAAAATCTTACCTTTTAAAGTGCATTTTTAATACTTTCGTATTAAAATGAATGCTTCATGGGTTCGTCACCATGTTATTGATTAACTGGCGTGGTTTAGATTTTTGTAATTTATTGTCTATATAAATTCTTTTAATAAATAGTTTCTTAACCACACGTACAAATTATAGCGATAATTTTGATTCTTTTCTTGTCATTTCTTTCTTTTTTTTTTTTTTTTCTTTTTTTTTTTATTTTTATAGCTTGCGTTTAAAAATACTGAAATAAAAACCTTGATCTTACAAAATCAGTTTTTCAGAAACATTCGAGCTTAGTACAGAGAGTTCGTTGTATCAAACTAGAATGCAATAGTTGTTATTTATAGGTTTAATTCGTTTTATTATATTCTTTTTTATGCGAAGGTCAAACATTCTTATCTCTTAACTTCATAAGTCATTTTTTTTCCGATAGAATTTGGTTATACAAGCACCTATGCATCCTCATAAACTCCAATATATAAGTTCTAAGAATATTGCGTCTAAAACAGATATCTGGTAATATAATGTTCCAAATCAAGAATTATCAACAAAGCTTGTGGTGATTAGAATGCTAAGTCAGATACGTTGTTTAATTAGGTTCTTGCGTTTATTTATGTGCTTAGGGAGGTCTTTATAAAAATGATTTTGTGATTATAAGGTTGTCAGATCGTCTGTAATAGGATCTTGGTTGTATACTTGTTCAGTTAAGGTTGATAACCCATATCAGATCGATATATTGTTCTTGAAGCGGAGTCTTATCAACAGATCTGAGGGGTATAATCGTTCAATCAGAGGTCTTATAAATTTCCATTCTTTAGTAAAAAATTGTTAAATTTATTGTTTTTTTATAACTAATATCATGATGATCTGTAATTTTCAAAATCTCGAAGGTTGTAAAAGTTATCTTTTGTAATATATTGCTTCGAGTTTTTATCAACATCCATCTTGGTATGATAAGTTTCATTCCGAGGTCTATAATAATAAAGGTTTGCGTATAATCTAAATGCTCTAAACAGAAGTCTTAAATTTAGATCTTGTGGCTGGAAACGTACACAATGTGGTGTCTGGTCGTTAGGTCATAAGGAACTCCATTGTTGGCTTCAGCGTACCTGGAACAAATTTCCCTAGATTGTATTAGCAATTAAGTGCTTGTTATGTTGTTCTCATGAATATCTAATCATTGCTTTATAAAGGTGCCTCACATGGGTTAATATCCAGATTATGAAGTTCAGGACTTTGTTTTTCCATTAACCTTTGTTCTCAGAGGAAGGCTATTGCGTGTTGTTAGGTGGGATGGCGCGGTTGCTTTTATATAACTGGACTAATCCTTATTGTAGTGCACAATAAATGCTATTTATGTTTGCTCTATGAAAACCATTTAAAAGTCGCTTCGGGGGCATAGTTTACAAAGCTCGTGGTATTTTAAGCTTTGTTTTCGTGTGAAAAGGTATATACGCCGCACATCAAAATGCAAATTTGTGGCGTCAAAATTTTTTGCTTTAATTGGAGGTTCTACACTGAAAACTGGTATTAACGTTACGAGTATATACTTGTTCAAGTAACAAATTATTATACCTCATCATTTATACAGAAATGTACGCTCAAGTTTACAATATCAGTTATTATATTCTTAGTATGACGTGTCTCAAAACCGGCTCGTTTTTAACGTGTGATTTGACAGATGAGCTAATTTTTAAGGCTTTACTGATTTTTGAATTCATATTATAAAATATTATAATGATGATAAATGAGTTATACAACTCCAAAAATGAGGAGTACAATTTAACAATCTAATGATCATGCTCCTAGATAATTAAATGATAAACTAGTAAACAAAGTATTACATGAAATATGTTGCGTGATACAGGAAATGACAGGGCACTAAAAATTTGAAATGGGACATCGGCCGGCAAAAAACTGTAGGATCAGGGTGCACGTACTCACTAAAACAGAGAATCGATCGTAGGCTCTAGCCTACTTAGTTTCCCTCGGTAACAAAAAACTGACTATAATCACAAAGACACATCCTCATCCGAAATGGGTATTTATGTAGCAGGGTGAATAGTCTTATAAGTACGATGGTTGTATCTTGGACCAAACCGAACGAACGTAATCTTTATTCCCATCAAGATAATGTAGACAACTAACGCAATTACACGCTTTTAATTTAATAGAGCTGACATTCTTAGAGATACGGCACCTTGATACAGGCCCCTTCATGGGCATAAATCTTTATAAATACGATGCCCCCGCCCCCATAAAGACGATGCTGAAAATCTAAGCCTATGATGTGTTTAAGTCTAATGGCATCAGGTTGTAGGGACATTCTAGTAGTCATGGAGATTTTTTTAGGTTGCACATACGAGAGTATGGACTGAAATGGGGGAAGTTCCAACGTCTTCTGCAAAAAAGAAAAATCTTTGTGAGTGTAAAGTGACTTGTTCAGATTTTTTTTGTTTCCTTCATCTTTGATGTTTAAAACGTATCCAGCACTATTATAGAAACACGTTGTCTTCCCTCTTTGACCCAACTATTTGCAAACTTATAACTTAAATCCTTGCTAGTATGACTTGCTCAATATTGTTGTTATGTCTTTTACATGACTTAATATTTTAGTGTTAAATTTTTTATTGAGCTGATCATTAATTCTTTTTATTCCCTGGGTGGGGTTATGGACTGACAGCTTTATTTGTTTTCTTTCTTTCCATGGATGAGGACCTCTCTTTTCTTAATAGGGAAGGAGGGAGACTCTGGAAGGAAGCCCTCAATTATTCTTTTGTAGCTGAGTTGTTCAATTGTCCTGTTTTTACACCCCATACAGTAATGAGAGGAATATCATATCTCAAGAACATTGGACGCATTCTACAGTTTGTCTTTGCCCGATGGTAGTAGTTGTTTAGATGTTACGCATCCTTGTTAAGTAAAAGGGCATTAGTTTCAGATGTTAGCATTGGAAAGCCTGAAAAAAAGACATGCCTTGACGAATATGTAGAATGCTTAAACTGATTCAGGTATGCTCATTTCTGTGAATACTTATGCTATCTATTTGCTATGCAAAATTTGTTCATTATATGACTCAAGATATTTGAGAAACTCTTGACTTATTCCAGGAAAGATTTTCGCATTGATAATCTGGTGATCTTTTATTGGATTGGCTCTATCACCTGTTTTGTATTCTAAGAATCGTTTTCGTTTTCTCAAAGAGAATCGTAATAATATCTTCTTATACATCTTATGAATTTTATGACCGTTGTTTGTACAAGCATAAAATACTGGGGGAGCATTACACCGCTACCGCATATAACATGTGCACAATTAGGCGCCCATAACCAGCGTAACATATTATATATTTTATAAATTGGAACAAGTCATTGAGCTTTCTTTATATCCCACCCGCCCCCCCTCCCCCCCCCCAATAAATGATGTAGTAAAGTTTTACTGTTTATCTTGGTCATATAATAAATCCGAAGATGCAAGATGTGAAACTTAGTGTATAATGCTATTAGAGTTGATAGGTATGGCCCAACGTTACATTTAAGCAAACCAATCATGAACAATTGATTGACGTTTATTGCTGTTAACATTGTTATACTCACAGATTTTATATTATTTTAAATATACTGAGACTAATCAAGCTGTTATATTATTTGCTACTTTACAGTTGGTGCATTAAAAATGGACTCTGATGAATTTTTTTAAGCATTTGGATAGAAAGAATTTACTGCTCATGATTATGTGGATATATCAGAAGAGAATGATTGGTTGCGTATCTCATTTCGCAAGTTAGATTTAAAACACTATTTTAGGAAGTATCTTAGAAAATCTAGAGTATGGAAAAAGATCAAAAATATGCAGGGAGGTCAAAGTTCGGCTCAGCTAATTACTTTGGCACAAAATGTGGAAGGCATTGTAGAATAACATTTTTCTGAGATATTTTTTATTTTATGAAAACAATAGGGAGCTGTTGAAGGAGCAACGTTGAAAGGGAAGAGACTGCAGCTACAAGTTTTTGTAGGAGATAAAATCCCAATTAATAATATTATAAAAAAAAAATTATTTTAAGATTCTTTAAAATGGTGCCTTTTACAAAAACTGACGATAACTTCAACTCTGAGACAATGCAACAAAACGGCGTGCGGGGGGGCGCTCTTAATTTTTAATATTAAAAAAATATTACCTTCGACCAATCCATTAACCGACTTGACAATCCACGCGGTCAAATTATTACCGATGATGATATTTATTAAAAAAAAGAGATATTGCAAAATTATACTTTTTAATTTAAACTAAAAAACATGTATAAGATATAATATCCTAATTTCAACAACTAAATTTGCTTAATTAAATATTTTATCAATCAAGGGTGCAGTTAATAATCTTATCCTATAATATTAAGTATTTGGAAATAAAATTACTATATAAAAAATGATAATATACTAAAAATTATTAAAATAAAATACGAAAATTTGATAAAAATATCCAACGTTGAATATATATAAAAATTTTCCTGCCTCACGAAATTTTACGAAGCTTTTATTATGAAAATTAGATAATTATAAATGATAAATTTATAGTCGCATATATAGGTATTATATAAAAGGGGGGGGAGGATGAATAAATTTTATGTAGTCTTTCATAAACAAAGCATAATATGTCTTTTGACGCATAAAAAAAATTATTTTTCCTGTAAAATTGAGTTATGTTTTAATAAAAAAATAATAAATCTTATAATGAATAAATAATTTTAATTATAAAAATTGTATGAAAAGAAAATTATTATAGTCAATTTATAAAAAAAAATAAAACTAAAAATAATAAATCAAAAAAAATAAAAAAAAAAATAATAAAACTGATAATTTCCATAAAAATATTAAAAAATAATAAATTTTTTATGTTCTGAAAAAAAAAAAATAAGATAGGTTAAATAAAAATAAAAATAAAAATTATCCTAAGTATAACTTGTGATTCGAAAAAGATAATTCACTCTTAATCCAAATTAAATTACAAAAGCTACTCAAATATTAATAAAAAATAAAAAATTATAAAAATAAATTATTATATTATAAATAGTTTTATTTACGATTTCGTCGATTCATAAATAAAAAATATATAATAAAAATAATTTAAATTACGAAAAAAAAAAATATAAAATGGACAAGTATTAATTATACAATTAATAGTGAAATTGGACAGAGATACAAACGGTGAATACCTCCAAGATTAACAATTTTAAGGATATATAACACATATTGGGTAGGCTTTTTTAATAGTACATGAACGCCTTTTTATTTTATTTTTTGATCATCTACCTCCATTAAAAATTTTTAATTGACTTGTAGGACGGAGGGGACCTGCGGATCAAATGTAAGGTAAATAAAAAAATTTATTGATTTTTTATTAGATTGCAGTTTGTACGTTCGATTTTGTTTGCTACAGGAGGATCGACATGGGGGGGGGGGGGGAACGGAGAAATTAGTCCCGTTTTAAGTTGACATACAATAGTAGACGCCAAAGTTCGACAGCAGGGAGTTATAGGATTTGTATATATTACGCATCAGTCATTATACTATGGAGCTTATTGCGCGATCCCCAAGCCTTGATTTTGAAAATCAGCGGCTAACACCGCCAGGTGTTGAATACATATTCTTACCAAAATTAAAATATTGATACTTTATTCATACATATTTATTTATCCTTAATGTTAGGAATATACCAAACTTTAACATATGCGGATAAAACTTATTAACTGAGAGTGAAACTAATATGTTCTTAAAAAACTTTTTACAGCGGAATGATAATATTGAAAGTATAATGAAAAGGACAGTGTATGTTCATTTATCATCGACAAGGAACGGTAAATAAAAAATAGTCATTTAAATAGTGTACGCCCCCGAAAATTGACACAAATAATTTAAAAAACTGCTCTGGGTGATTTTGCGTGGATTCAAATTTTACTTTAGTATGGAAGGAAGTGGAGTTTTTTGGGGTGAGTAGATTCTAGTGTCTAAAAAATAACTTTCTACGACTAATTTTGGAGGGCATGAGATAGTGAATTTTTTTTAAAATGGTTGGTTCAAAAAATCAAAGTACAGTTTTTGTAGAAACACAAGTTAAGCGCGGGAAGGGACTAACCGACATAACATACCATCATAACTTGATTGTAAGCATGGGACTGAACTGACTTTTATGGTTAGGAAAAATTATGAACTAGGCAATATGAAATCTTCCTAAATAATTACCTAGCTTCACTGTGATTGGCACAGTTTTGTAATCAGTATCATTAGCAATCAGGAGCGAAAGTGGGGCAATTCTTTAATATGTTGTTCCAGTGATTTTTTATTTACCGATTTTTAAAGTGTGGTGATTTCAGCTATGAAAGAAAGTGATCAGAAGTTTCAATTTACGCCATTACTACTACCAGCTAGCTCAGCTGAGTTTTTGCCTAGCAATTTTTGTGTTATTTATTTATTATTCTGTAATGTAAGATTTAATTTAATTTCCTTATATATTTTTTTTTGAATATTGTTTCATGTTACGATGTGATTTGATACGCCTTATCCGTATAGCTTGCCTTACTAAAAAGTAGGGATTTGCTCTATATGAACCCCCGCCCTGTTCAGGGTTCTAGGGGACTCCCAACAATGATACTTAACTACTCCAAGCATAGGGTTAGGCTATGACAGATCCAAGTAGTTGGACATAATGAAACATATTACCTATCCTCTTTTAGGGCAGAAAATAATAAATATTTTTCAGAATCTATAGTCTGGGAGGATCTATCTGATGTAAAACCACCATGGTAAATGTGCTGTTTGGTCAGAGAGATCTGACCTGTCTGTATGATGTGGTTGTTGTGTCAGTGTTGTGTCCAGACGTGGGTAGAGAATAGATTTTGACACATGGCCCATACTTTGATTGCAGAGCTGTGAGTTTCTGTTGTCAACCAAGCAGTGTCTATTCAGTTGGTGACTTTACTCGAGTGTATCTGTGCAGTACTTGTGACAGAGACCACCATTATTGCCCGCCAGCACGGAGAGGTGGGACCAATCCTGATTTCAGCACCAGAGCTACAACTGACAATAGATGAGTGAGCCTCTGGGTTCTGCTGGACATTCACCAAACGCTTTTAGTTACTAATACCCCATAAAAATTCCCACCATTTTCTGGACACTGTGTAGTCAATATAGACAGGTGTGATGAGGCCACCCCAACAGCACAAATATTAACTATCCTCCCAAGTAGATGACTACTAGAACATTTTAATAAAACTAACTAGTATAGTACATATATATGTACACTATTGCATTTATGATATAATATTCCATGCATTTCTTTCATAATCTCTAAATCCTTTTAAGTTCTGGTCAACCTAAAAAATTGATCCAGAACAAAATAAATGTAATATAATTGTATCAAAAATTTTACACACGTGAGTTAGTTCAGTGTATTTTAACATTTATTAATATTATTAGTCTTGTTAAATATCTGTGGGTATATCTATAACCTATTACACCACACTACATATCATAACCCTAGACACTTTACGTAGCCACATTCATTAAAAAAAAATTATGTGTGAGGTCGTAGTGGTAGCAAGAAAGGCCTTCTGACAATTCACAACTACATTTTATCTCAGGAGCCTTCACAGCTGGCCTCATACAATTACATTTAGTAATATCACCATCATACAATACCATCAAACACCACTACATAAATTGGGGTCTTGTCCAGGGATAATTAGCCCAACAGTAATATTAGGATCTCCTGGTGGGAGAAATAAAAGTAGGGAAATAAATTGTAAAATTCCCTTTAAAATTAAAAGTGTCCCTGCAGATAAAAGTTGGTGAATCTTCACAGCCAGTAATAATTAATTAGTTAACTGGTTAGTTAGAATTAGTTAGACTATAGTCATAAGAAGTACTTAGTGTATTTACTGGTTAGAGATTTAGCTTGTATATTATTATATTGTCTAAAAAAGTATGGCGGAGCTGGCAAAATTTAGATCAGCTGCTGTGCTCACCGCGAAGGAGATGGGAATGGATGGTCAAATTTTAATTCAATACGTAACGGCTGAATGTGATAAATATATTGAAAGGGAAGATAGAAAGGTAGCTGAAGAGAAGAGGTTACAAAATTGAGGCTGATAGAGAAATTAAGAGGCTGCAGATTGAGGCAGAAGAAAAACGACAGCAAAGGGAGGCAGAAGATAAAAAGGACAGCAAAGGGAGGCAGAAGATAAAAAGGCCGAAAGGGAGGCAGAAGATAAAAAGGCCGAAAGGGAGGCAGAAGAAAAAAGGTTGACTGCCGAAAGGGAGGCAGAAGATAGAAGGTTGCAAAGGGAGCACGAATTACGACTAAGGGAGCTGGAATTACAAGGCCCGGCTCCTGAAAATGGTGCCAGCCCTTTTGCCTCAGATGCTACGCCCAGTCTGGGAGCCTCAAACTCAGCTATGGGGTTTCATTTAGACCATTTTGTTGAAAAAGACGATGACATAGAGGGGTACCTAGGACGTTTTGAGTTATTAGCTACTACATATGGGTTAGAGAGAGAGAGGTGGAGCTTAAAGCTATCACAGGGATTGAGAGGTACTTCTTATGAAGTATTTGCCAAAATGAACAGGGAAGACCAAGACAATTATGACATGTTAAAGCAGGCTTTGTTATTAAGGTACGAGAAGAATGGTGAATTTTATCGTAAGAAATTTAGAAATGCCAAACTGTTGTCTGGGGAGACATACCACCAATTCTCTGCTAGACTAGAAACCTATTTGGAGAAATGGACGGCTCTGGGGAAGACCCAAGATCTTAAAGAAATGATCATGATTGAGCAATTGAGAGAGTCCATGGCTCCAGACATGAGAAAATTTCTCATGGAACAAGGTGCAGAGAAGTTGGGGGAAATTTTAAATGTTGCTGAGAGGTATCAGGCAGCCCAGGCAGAGGTAAGTGGTGCTAAAAAGAAGCACATAGACAATTTTAAAGCTCCACAGCAATTTAATAAATTTGATAATAGAGAGCAGGGAAAAAAAGGTAGGACAAACTTTGAGCGGCCAAGAAATGACTATCGCGACAGAAACTCACAGTTCAATGACCAAAAGTTCAATGAAAGAAAACCGTTGAACCAAGGAAAAAGATGATGGTGTAAATGGTGCAAGAAGGATAACCATAACACCGAATTTTGTAGAAGGAAACCTTCAAACATTGCTGCAATGAAGTCGGGGACGCAAAGATTAAAGGTTAATCCTAAGGGACAACAGGAACCTTATCACCCCCCCAGTTTGTGAGGATGTTATTTGTAATGGGGTCACCATAAGGTGCCTTTATGATACAGGTTTGGATTATGATTCAGTTGTGAAGTCTAGCCTAGTGGACCCAAGTCAGTATACCACAGAAACAGTGGAAATACAAGGGGCGACTAAGGACGTACCACTCATGACACTTCCCATCGCAAGGATAACGGTGAAAACTCGCTATGTGGAAGGAGAAATCAGAGCAGCAGTGATAGATGAACCAATCTACCCTCTGATATTGGGGTGTAGATACGTCTTCTTGGGGAATCCCGAGAAACCTGTGATCATGGCGACAGTGCAGACCAGGTCACAGAAGAAGGAGGAAGAAGGTGAACCTATAAATGCTCATCCAGAGGAGATGAGGAAGGCGCAGGGCTGAGGATAGGACACTCAAGCCCTGTTTTAAAAAATTGCCCAAATGCCACACACCTCCGAGCAAGGGGGAATATTTCATGAAGAACAAACTATTATACAGGAAGACAGGAACTAGATCCACTGGTCACGGACAGTTAGTTCTTCCCAAGATATATAGGGCAAACTTAATAAGGAGCTTACATGTTGGAAAAGATGGTGACCATGAGAAAGTCGGTACCATCTGCCAAAAGATTGCTCGAAAATACTATTGGCCCGACGTAAATGTCGATGTTGAAAACTTTGTAGAAGCATGTGGCGTATTTCATGAGGGAACACCCACAAGGGGAAAATATGTGCAGGACCTAGAAACGCCACGGGGCAACTTTAGGCCTGAAAGGAAAACTAATTATACTCGGGTAGACAAAGTGGAATGGGAGCCCCCTTTTCACACCCAGTCTTCACTTGAATGGATTAACATGGCCACTATGCGAAGAGTACAAAGAAGAAATTTTACCCAGGATAAGATGGGACGGAAATGGTTCTCACAATCCCTCGGTCAGACTTATATAAACTGGAAGAACAGACAAGAGAGCGAAGATCTCTCATAAGCAATCTAAAGTGGGGAGACAAACCCCAGAAAAAAATTGGTAGTGGTCGATTTGTGAGTGATGATTCTAGGAAGAAAAGTCCTCATTATAAAGCTTCTAATGGACGGGAAGAGATGAGTTCGATGAAAAATAAGTATGATAAAGTAAAGATCCAGATGTAAATTTATTAAGGCCCTGGATAGATGCGAAGGCGGAAGAGACTGATACCTCATCGTATCAATACGTGAACGAACTGACCACTCGTTTGAAAGCTGGATGGAAACTGGCAAATGATAATTTGAAACAAGCCAGGAAGAAACATGCAGCATATTTTAATAGGAAGGCAAAGGACAGGGAACTGGCAGTCGGAGAGAAGGTGCTGCTTCTACTACCCGGAAGCCAGAATAAATTACAAATTGGTTGGCAAGGTCCATATACGGTTCTAGAGAAGGTGTCTAGAACAAACTATAAAATTGACAAAAAGGGGAAGGAAAAAGTTTATCATGTAAACCTGTTAAAGAAGTATCTGGACAGACCACTCCAGGAAAGCACCCCCTTATTGACCTTGGCTATTGCAACCCAGATGCAAAAAGAACCACTCACCTCACATGAATACCCATTACATCCTTGTGAAACAGCAGCACAGGTAAAAGTCAGTAAGCACCTGACTAAAAACCAGAGGGAGAGAGTTCAACAGGTTCTGGGGAACATACAGATGTATTAACAGATAAACCAGGCCATACAAATTTGCTACAGTATGACATGAAACTGGTAGACTCAAACCCAATCTGTATGAGAGCCTATTCTATTCCGTTCGCGAAGGAGAAGGCATTGAAGGAAGAAATAGAGTATTTGTTGACGGAGGGGATTATTTCGCACAGTGAATCATCTTTTAGTTCTAGTGTCGTTTTGTTGAGAAAACCGTCTGGGGAACACAGACTGTGCATAGATTACAGGAAACTGAATGCTGTCACAGAAGGACAAGTGGATCCATTACCAGACACAAACAGTTATTTGCCAGACTGAACAAGGCAAAATACTTTTCAAAGGTGGATCTTAGTAAAGGCTATTACCAGATCCCAGTGAAGCCTGAAGTGAGACCTTATTTGGCTTTTAGCACTTCGGATGGACATTATGAATTCAATATGCTACCATTCGGACTGAAAAATGCTCCGAGTGTGTTTTCAAGGATGATGCGCAAATTGTTGGATCCCCTGAATAACCCATGTATCACGAATTTCATGGATGATATTCTCGTCGCCACAGAGACATTTGAAGAACACATTGAAGCTCTGGAGATGTTGTTTGATAGACTTCGGGAGGCGAACTTAACTGCTAGGCCAACAAAATGTTGTATTGGATGCAAAGAGTTGGAATTCTTGGGACACACTGTATATCAGGGTAATATGACCCCTGATCCTAAGAACTTGGAAAAACTGCAGAGAGCACCTAGGCCGCAAACAAAAAAGGACGTGCGATCATTTGTGTCGTTATGCGGATTTTATCAGAAAAACATCAAGAATTTTAACGCTATTTGTGCTCCTCTGACTGATCTGACTCGCAAGGGACTTCCAGATAAAATTATTTGGACTGCACAATGTGAACTAGCGTTCCAAGAGTTAAAGGAAAAAACTCACTAGCAAGCCTATTCTCAAACTGCCTGATTTGACACAGGACTTTGTCTTAAGAACCGATGCAAGTAATGTAGGACTCGGAGGGGCTTTGTTGCAAAGATCATCTTCACCTGATGGGGAACTGAAACCAGTCGCTTATGCAAGCCGCAAATTGAATAAGGCGGAACAAGGATACTCCACAAGCGAAAAAGAATGTTTAGCATTAATCTGGGCAATAAAGAAGTTTCAAATCTATCTGTATGGTAGGACATTTGTGGTGGAGACGGACCATCAGCCTCTCGTGTTCTTGTCTCAGGCTAAGCATGAAAACGCAAGATTGCTGAGGTGGTCTTTATTGCTTCAACCTTATCAGTTTAGTATCCAATATATCCCAGGCAAATTGAATGTCGGTGCAGATTTCCTCAGTCGGCACCCCTGTGATCAAAATTAGAGTAGTGGCAGACGTGAGGAGTAATTTTACCTATGTGTATCGCTGGTTTTGGAACTTGCCATAGGCATGTTCTCAAGTGGGGAGATGTGTAGTGAAATTGACAGAGATACAACGGTAAAATACCTCCAAAGATAACATGTAAGGATAAAAACATAATGCGTAGGCTGCTGATAGTACATGATCGCCCAGACCGCGGGTCATCACCCTCCATAAAAATTGATTGCTAGACAGGAGGGGAACGGCGGATAAAAAGGAAAAAATATGACTGGAAAGATTGCGTGAGACTAGAAAGGCTAAGGAGACGCAATTGGGGGGGAACTGGAAAAAAGTCGGGAGGGTACGAAAAATGGTCACCTCTAACGTCTTCCCAAGTTGACACTAAAAAGTAAGCAAAACTCGACAGAAGGGACCCATAGATTATGTTTACGCCACAGTCATTTATTGGAGACGCTTTTGCGCGATACCAACCAAAGCCCTTGATTTGAATTCAGCGGCTAAAACCGCTGTTACTGATTATTTTACAAAAATTAAGAATAAAACATTTTTTTCCTAATAATTTGCAATGTTAGGAATATAAAAATTAGACTGGCCGGGATGGCCAATTTATTATGTGCTTCCCTGAGCCGCAGTGAGACTATATGTTCTTAATTTTACAGACGGATAGATAATATTGAAGATAATGACAAAAGACAGTGTTGTTCCCATCACCGACAGACTGTATTGAAGATCTAAAAAGAATGTGTCCCGCACATTTTTATTTGCACAGACTCAAAAAAAACACGGACCTCTTGAGTCGACGCAGGTGTTCAAATCTATCGTAGTATGGATAGAAGAAGGGGATTATTTTTGGGCTGGATGGCTATGTCACAAAAAATAACTTTATAAACGACCAAAAATTTTGGAAGGGGATGAGAGAAAGGTTTGGTTCAAAATCAAGAGTACATTTTTGTAGAAAACACAAGTAGAGACGGGACAGACTAACAGATAAACCATCCATAACTTGACTGAAGCATGACTGAAATGACTTTTAAACCTGTGAAACTCTTGTAGGAAATTTTTGAAACAATTCAAATCAATAAAACCCTAGGCAGTGATTGGCCACAGACAATCATATCATTAGCCCTCAGACGCGAAAGTGGGGCCATTCTTCAATAGTTGTTCAGTGATAGACACAGATTTTAAAGTGTGGTGATTTCCATATGAAAGAAAGTGTAATAAATTTAGGGACGCCATACTATAGCCAGCAGCTCAGCTGAGTTTTTGATAGCTAATTCTTCCACTTCCCCCTCCCCCCTCCTCCCTCCTATCTAATTTCACTGTGTTTATTCTATTCATAATCTGGTAAGATTGAAATTATTTCCTTATATATATTTTGAATATTGTTTCATGTTCGAGTGATTTGATACTGCCATATCGAAATCTAGCCTTACAAACAAGTAGGGCTAGCTAGCTTTTATGGTCTAGACCCCCCGCCCCTAGTCAGTGGTTAGGGACCAACAATGTTACATAAACTCCAGCAAGGGATTATGCAAGACAGATACAAGTGTTGAGAGAAACTAAATGAAACATATTACTCTATCCTCTTTTAGGGCAAGACAACATACTAATAAATATTTTCAGAATTTTATAGTCTGGGAGGACATCTATCTGATTGTAAAAACCACCATGGTTAATATGTGCTGTGTTTGTGTCCAGAGAGATGATCTTACCCTGTCACCCTGTATGATGATGTCTGGTTGTGCTTGTGTCAGTTAGTGTTGTGTCCAGAACGTGTCTGTCGATTAGGAAGATAATAATTTTGGACACATGGCCCATACTTTGATTGCAGAGCTGCTGAGTTTCTGTTGTCAACAAGCATTAGTCTTCCTATTCAGTTTGGTGTGACTTTACTCTAGAGTGTAATCATGTGCAGTCAGTACTTGTGTGACAGGAGACACCCATTATTGTGCTCCCGCCGCCAGCAACGGAGAGGGTGGGACCACCATCTTTTCATGACTCCCATACGCATAGAGCTACAACCTACAAGATGAGTGAGCCTCTGGTTCCCTGCTGGGACATTCACCAAACGCGTTTAGTTACTAATACCCCATAAAAAATCCCACCCCAATTTTTCTGGACACTGTGTAGTCAACCAATTATAGACAGGTGTGATGAGGCCACCCCAAACAAGCACAAACATTAAATATCCTCCCAGTAGATGATAATACTAGAACATTTTTATAAAACTACCCTAACTAGTTATTAGTACATATATATATGTACACACTATATTGCATTTATGCTATATTATACTTATCCATGCATTTTTTCTTTTCTATAATCTTCTAGTAAATCCTTTTAAGTTTCTGGTCAAATCACTAAAAAAGATTGATCCCCAGAAAAAATAATAAATTCTGCTAATTATTAAGACTTAGTCTCAAAAAAATTTTTTTAACAACGTGAGTTAGTTCAGTGTATTTTAAACATTTATTAATTAGTTAATTCCGGCAGTTCTATAGCGCTTAAATATCTGTGGGTATATCTATAAACCTAATACCACCACACTAAATATCATAAACCCTAGAAAACTTTTAATCGTAAGCCAACATTCCAAATAAAAAAAAAAAAAACAGAAAGGTGTAAGGTGTGGCAAGAAAGGCCTTCTGACAATTTCAACTCACATTTTATCTAAGGGAAGCCTTTCACAGCTGGCCTCATTACAATTACATTTAGTTAAAATTCACATATCATAACAATAAACCATCAATCACACGATTCTCAATAGGAGCGGTAGAAAATATTGGGGATATAAGTATATAACCAAATAAAACGAATTTGCAAACAGTTTACAATACGGTTTCATTGAAACAAGGCGACCGTTTCGGGGTTTTACCTTACGTCAGCACAGTTACAAAACCAGGTGACAAGGACAAGAATACTTATGGTACTACTCAAAAAAAAAACATAGTTGCTGAGAAAATAACCAAATGAGCGCTTACAAGTCTCGATGGAAAACGTAAAACACCCAATGATGAGCGAAAAAACATGAACTTTTAATAATCCAAGAAACATCGTTAAAACCTGAAAGAAATACCGAAACATAGAAAGTAAATAATCAACGAAACGAACAATAAGAATGACACTCCCACTAATATTCGGAACAAGTACAAAGTTTCACTTAGCTCAGATCCGTAGATGACTTGGAATAGAAAAACATGAGGTCTTGTTCTAGGGAAATGTTAAGAATGTATGTTGTAGTGACGTCATAAGCAGCGCACAATTTAAAAAAGATACAAAAGGATTACGAACGAACCACAAACCAAAAAACATAAGAATGATAGATCGACAAAAAACAAAATAATACGAGAAATGAAAAAAGAGAGAAAAAGCCACCGAACTTTTTGACAAAAACCCTCATTTGGACATTAAGGCCTTTGGAGATTTACAAGCCCATTTGAAAATATAAGACGATTTTCATCAACTCGAAAAGCGAGTTCGGTCATCCGGACACATGAAAGGATTGGCCAGTGACCTATGAATATCGGAATTAAACTCGAAATGGCTCAGACTATTGAAATATGAAAGTGCACGGTAAATTGTTTATGCAATGATAGATGTCCTTCAGTGCTCCACGAAAGCTTTTTGGGGGGGGGTATCGCAAACCGTAGCCCATTTTCTGCTAGTTTCACCAATATAGGTTCAATGTCCAACGACTCTTCTGGCAGCTGATTAGCATAAATCGGTTTCTGGATCGCAAGTGAAAAGCACTCTTAATGACAAAATTTTCTTTCGGAAAAGTGACAGTCTGAGTTTGGAGTACCACCAAACGGGACGTTTACATATACGCGTTGGCCACGGGTTTAGTACAAAGTTATGAAGGTGTAGTATGTTTCAAGCGATGTGTACAGATTACCATAAAATTCCGTATCCTAGATATGCAACCAAAGGTGTCATCACGACAACAACCCTTCTGGTATCAGCTTCTGAGTGGAGAATAAGGCAGAAGTCGATCAGAATTTCTTCACGCCAGCCGTGAGGATGGCAAGGTAGAAACAGTTTGAGTCTGTAGTTGGGTCAGAAGGTTTCGTGTGGTAGTGCTTCTGACGAGTGAGGTTGTGATGCGAATAAGCCGCATCCAGATAAAAAAAAACATGTTCTGGATAAGATGTCGGCGAAAGCATCGAGGCTCATCTATTATGTGGCTGTCCTGTGTTTTAGATATGGGTATTTAATTCTGGACTCGACGTTTGTGTCATATTCTTTGCTCAGGTAATTAGTTTTATATATTTTTCACTGTGTGACTGTATGGTGGAGATATATCATGGGTATGTTGTCTCACATCATTTTCATTACCCTTCTTTATCTGAAAATAAATCTTAATAAATATTGAAAGCCCCTCAAGCTTTAACTGTATCAATTAAACCGAATTAATATGAGGACCGCGTCAGTGTAAGCTGGATTACCAGGTCTGCTCCGAGTTGGTCTCAATTTTTGAAGAACGGTCGGTAGTGTATCGACAGTGGGTTCAACCTACTCGGGACAACAGGTAATTCCTACCTTGGCGTGTCCGAACAGTAGTCGCAATGAAAGTCAAAATGCGAAACCCCTGGAAAAAGGCCGATGTAAAATTAAGAAAATGCTGGGTGATTGTTTCTTTACTAAGCTCTTTAAAGGAGTTCAGATGTTATTGTTTGTATGCTTTAGTGAGGAGTCGCTTGGTCGTTGTGATGTTCCGTGGCAGTAGTGTTTTATTTTTCATACATTTTGAAATATATTTCTCTATTAGATGTTTTATTGGTATGTGTGCACAATCATATACAGGTCAAAGCCACGTGAGTCCAAGTCTATATTCTGTGTTGGTTTTAAGTGTGTGTGAATCAAATTTTCACTCAATTTTATGTCTTTTTATGTGAGGTGCCTCTTTATTGACTCGTTTAAGTGTTGTTATCGTAAGGTCTAGTATATACGTTCTGTTCATATTGCTGTATGATGTAAAGGTTGTCTTGTAATTATTGATGTTAGGGAGTAAATTGGAAAACAAACTAAATTGTAATTAAATAATATTATAAAATTCTCTGATAAATGTTCATGAATGTGGTTACGCTATTTATTATTTGCACGTCTCGAAAATCCACTTAATTGACTTAAGGGTTTTATAAGTTCTGACTACTAACTCCAGAGAGATTAATCATAGTAATACAATATGAAGAAATTATCATTTTTGTCTCATCTTGCATGTGTTTATTTTAAATATGATATTGCTACTCGATAGTGAGTTTTAGGCTGAGTTTGTTGGCGTTATATCCTGGCCATTTTTTATATATCTCTATTCCTTTTTTGTTCTTAAGATACACTCACACGACGAGAATTTCATTGTCGTATCATATCATCAACTTAATTTGTCGCTCCTCACGGTAGAAGGTACATCCACTTGCTGTGGCTCCTTTTAAGTAAGCTAGAACACAAAAACACATGCTCTTGCTGAGTGCTAGTGAAAGCTATTCGTTTTAACAAAGATGAGGTTGTCATTATATGCACATTCTTATTAGTTGTTTATGACTCTTTGAGTAGGCGTGTTTTTTATTATTGACATATTATTTGATTTTTATTGTTTAGTCTCAGGAAAATACGGGGATCCATATGAAAAGTGTTAATAAGGAAGAACCCGAAAGAGTATTTTCATATCTTTTATATTTAATTGTTGTGGACCTTATCTTTTTTTTAATTTTCATTTAATGGTCGGACTTCATCAATTGGTGGATGGCCAGGGTTAGACCAGAGATGACAAGAGCAGATTATACGTTATCGAGTGGAACAGGAACTGGAAAGAGAAGCTATACACTACCGTTCTGTTGTCATTTCACTCATGGTTAATATAATTGTGGTGTCCGGTACGTTTTTATTGACTTAAAACCTACGTTCGGGTGACGCTTTATGTAAAACAAACTTGCACATTTAATACTCACGCGTGAGCGAGTATTGATGAATGTTGGACGACTGGTTATGCAATGAGGAATGTACACGTGGTTGTCTATTCGTCATAGGGATCAACAAATGATAAGATGATCGTAATGCGCTGATGATGATATAATAAAGTCAATATGTGTGGCCTTTTATCACATTAGTTATTCCACTTGTATCATGAGTTTCATTCATTCATTTCATATTCAGTTTCAAGTGTAAACTATAATTCATATTCTGTAGTGTCTTTTTTCAGCATAAATTCTCATTCTACTTTGTATAGAAACCGTTTCTTCTGCTATCAAGGTCATTGGTTCGATAAGCCATGATTAAGTCCACATTGGTAGAACACTCCATTTATTTCTAATATCGGCAAAAATCAGTTTTTGGTGTAATTTGATTCAGTTTTATTGTTGTGTGGTGCAAACATTAGTGGATGTTCTTCATTATCAGAGAAGTGCTTGTAATATCATATTACCAAAGCTATGTATTATGTAAGCTTGGTCTGTTTTTGTTTGTTAGTAATCTTATCATCTCCTGTTCTTGACGTTTGTATTGAAAAAATCCAATTCTGTCAGTTATGCGTTTGATTTTTAAACAAAAATAATTTTCTTTTCATCATCTGTCAAGTCTGGGCTCTTATGTAAAACTAATCTATTAATTATCAAATATTGTGTATTGTTGTTTATCTTATGCTATATTATTATAATTTTTAAATTACGTTTGCCCAAATTATTTATGGGATGTATACCTTACAGAATTACTAAAAGTTAAGGTAGTCACATTGCAAATACAATGAAAAAACGTAGTCAGCGCTTAAACAAATTACAGGTTCCCAAGCCCAGGCTAGACTTGTTCAAGAAGAGCTTGGCTTACTCAGCTGCTGATCTTTGGAACAATCTTCCACATGACTCGAAAAAACGAGTCCATTACTTAATACTCCTTGTAGCAATTGTTCAAACTTACTTTTATCTGTCTGTCTGGTCATATCTATCTAGTCTATACTGGGATCTGGCTCTTGAGATAGGGAAGTGAAGACCAGTGAGGACTGTTAAAACTGGGTTTACTCTACCTCATAAAGCTGGATCTTGTATAGTGGAAGCATTAACAATTCACTCCCTGTGGTAGTTTATGCTATGGGACTCAGAGCCGCTCACCTCTGGTAAAATTTTCCACATATGCTGACAACACGCAAGTCCCTAGTCATTCAACAGCAGATTTCCAATATTTTGTGAGCTCTTATTATTCGCCACTAATTCTATGAATATGTTTCAGTGATTGTCTATATTTACTGTATGAATGGTTTGGATTTTTTTTTTTCATTACTTTTTTTTTGTTGAAAAAAATTTTTTTTTTATCTAATCGTAACTTTAAAGTATGTTAAAAAAAATAAATCAAAATACATGTGATTATGATTGGATCATTATAACAATGTAAGCTTAATTCTTTTACCTTGATAAATGTTGCATGTTAACATAATGCTCCAAAATTATGTGCCGATGAAAGGATAAGTATGCAAGGCTGAAGAGGGACAGATAGTCTAGACAGGCATGCATGCCAATTCTTTAACCCTTTGAAAATAAGTATTTTTGGATGTGCATGTAGGAGAGAGAGTGTGTGAGACTTAGGGGGGGGGGGGGGGGGTCGGTGTAAACCATTAGTCACATATCGCTGTATTGGCCAGTTTACATGAAGGCATTTGTCACATGTACTCCATTTACGCGTGTATTAGACTATAGCGCTTATCATCCCACGTTTTGAATACCGAGACTGGTACTTCTGACAGAAGAGAGGCAAGGCTCATCACTTGTGCCTTTAGGATGTAAACAATTTACATAATGCTTTTAATAGGTGTTTTTACAATGCATTGTCTATATTTCTAATAATATTAATTTATTATTTTTAAAATACAAAAAGTTTACAATATTTATATCAATTATGTGAACAAAAAACATAAATAATGACAAATAGTAAAAAAAAAAACCAAAAAAAAAAAAGATAATTTCCTAACACAAAAAACACTAAACCAAAAATATGGGGCTCGGATTTAAAAATAGTGAACTGGTCTGAATGAATTATGGCCTAAAAATGAAACATACCTGTTAAATTAATTAATTGACAATTGCCTGACATAAGACGATATTTCCATTAGATAAGAAGTCAAATTTTCATAGAGGAAATGATAAAATTACAACCAAATTTAAAGTTTTAACATAAAAATTATTAACATGAAACTAACTATTTTAATTACTGATGTTCATTTACAACAAGTTAATAAACTGAACAAAGTGAACCAAAACATTTTCACCTTGGACAATCAAAAGGATTTTGCTCAATGAGATAAGAAAATCCGTTATCAAAGCAAAAGTTGGAATAGGTGGGTAATATTTCTCTTTGATAAATTATACGTATACCTAAATTTGCCCCAAAACATAACCCAAATAGCCCATGCACATAAAGTAAAAATGAATTGGATAAACTCAAACTACCGTAATTTAAAACTAAGATCTACCAAAAGTACACTTATACTAAAGCAATTATACTACGTAATAAAAGCGGTAGAAAATCAAAAAAATGTGTGGTACAAATTTGGCTATAACAAATCGGCTAGGGCGAATGTGCGTTGTAACATGTGCTCCCTGATTTTTTTAAAATTTAAAAAAAAAAGCTTCTAATACAACCAAAATTACAGTTGTTTATCTATACCAACGTTCAAAAGTAAAACCATATAACAAAACAACATGGGATTAAATGCTAGCAAAACCCCCAAATAAACTAACAGGTCAAAAGGTTATATGACCCAAATAACAGATGTAAAGTAACTGTCAAACATTGCATATTTCTAACTAGTACCCCACAATTTGTTCAAATTATGACAAATACCACAGTATAGTAAATTGTATTCACACTAGCACCAAGTGAATTAAAAAAGTCCAAAAGTCAATAAAACCTCGGGAGATTCTAAATAAGGAGGCCCAACAAACACCCTATTGATAAAAAATAAAATATCACAAACCAATCATAAATCTTCTACCTTTCCTAAAAGTAGGTAAGATCCTCAACCAAAAAAGAAACTCAAAAAACGGTGAACATGGTCTCTTGCCTGGGTGTTCCCCACATAAAACTTCGAGGATTGCGCAATAAAGATTATCCTAATAAACTAAACCCATGGAACTTAAAACAGATTCCTCGTAACACACTAGGCCAGTAACGTAAAACAAACTAACAAAATACAAAATTACCAGAAACAATAAGGAAATAACCAAATGATACATCTCCCATACATTGCAATACAACTTATAAATTTACTGCCAAAAATTTTTCATTAAAAATTCCTGCCTCCCAAGGTTGTCAATTGGATCTAACTATCTAACACAAACGTGGGCATCATGCAGTCCTTGCACCACAATTTTAATCAGCATGAATGAAATTTCTTACATGGTAAACAGCTTGCCCACTGACCCAATAAGATCCCATATGGGCGCAGTCTGGCACAGTGAAGGGCAATAAAACCACCTAATTAATTAAAACTCACTTAGCAAGGACCTAACGACTTGAAATACCCACCAAGAGAAACAAACGATTATATAAATTAACAAATTAGGCATTAAACAGGACAACATACCTGCCCTACTAATCTACACAAAAAAAGGGCCGACATAATACATCAAATTTTTTTCAAGTACAGTGTAAAATTTTAACGCCGACAAAACGACCAGAAGCTGCATATACAAACCCAAACGCATCAAATCCAAAAAACTCAGGATTATTCAATTTAATTATACCTATATTATGATTAATGAATAAGAGGATTCAGCAACATAAAAGAAACAAACATGGTCACGAATTTAGCCCAAAAATGCAAGCTATACAGGGGGGGGGGAAGCGGGGCGAAAAACCCAGCCCAAATGATTAACCAGTTCCAACCCAAATTAACAAAATAACAGAACATTACAGCTCATACCAACAATGGATCTAAACAAATAACTAAACGCTTTAAACGAAAACACAGTTCGGAATGATACGTAAGTAACCGAGGTTTACAAAATTATAAAAAGAAAAAAAGATACAATTGCCGCCACATACAAACAATCCACAAGCGGGCACAAAAATTTTCGTGGTCACCATAAAAAAACCGACAACCAAATAATTGTTAGGGCCTTGACTTTAAACATTAATAACTAAAACAATATACTTTTTTCCCGGATAAAAACATTTGACAAACATGGTTTGGGCGACGAAAGCTTCCAGGGAATACCAACACTTTAATATTAAATGAGGCGACTAAATGGCAGGTGGGATGGGAGACTTCTTATCATCAACGTCGCTCAACCTTCCATATATCTACGGTCCATTAGCCTGTTTGTAAGGAGGAAAAATACTATAAAAGCAAGTATATGATTCGCATAAATCCACAAAAAATACACTACATAAAATTGGGAACAAAAAAACAGAATATATTGTACTACATTAATTTTCATCAAATCAACATCACTTTGAATACTAGAGGTTGCCCTAGGAAATAATAAAAACCTCAAACACACATTTCCACCCTATCCCCCCAAACTTGTCCCACCTAAAATCTCTGACATGGAAATGTGGTCGATCAAGGTAACAAAAAACCCTCATATACAAACATTAAAATTTACAAAAACCCAAAACCAGAAACAAGGACATAACAAAGAACCAAACCAACTACACAAACCTAAAACCACTCCTAACACAATTCCAAAACCTCAAAACTACCATCACAATGCCTACCCAAAAAAATGACAACCCAACCCCCACAATATACACCCGGCCAATGCATGGGAAACAAAAAAAGCTACACCAAACATACCCACCAAAACACTCCCACCCAAAAATTATCCCCCCCCCCAACCATTAAAATACCCATTGTCAATCACCCCCAAACCCTAAAACCCCAGGATCCCCCAGCACAAAACAAATTAACACACTTATAATAATCTACACTCAAAATAACCCCACCCAAACACCCCCCCCCAAACCCGCACAAACCCAACAATAACCCTAACAACCAACAAACAAAACACACCCCCTTACCATACCAAACATACTACATACAAAAACACATCCCCACCCCCGCTCAACATAACCCATACAACAAAGACTTTCCTAATAAAATGGGATAACCCTCACCCAAACCAAAATACAACACAACCAATACTAAAGCCTCAACAAAATAACCAAAACCAAAACACAAAACACAACACCAAATTTAATCGACTAATTTCCGTACAACCCTTAAAATCAAATCCCCCCGACACCAATATCTAAACCACAAGCTAAGAATTACTACAATACCCTTCCAAACACAACCCATCAAACCACCCATCATAAAAAACAAACCCACAATACAACATTACCAACAATTAAAAAACCCGAAGAACACCACTAAACAAATAACCCTCAACATTCAAAACAATCCAACAATCTAAACCAAACACCCAAAATCCAACCACCACCAAACCCACCCCCACACATAACAAATACAATACCACCAAACCAAATCACAAACCCCCCACCAAAACAACATCAAACAAAAAAAAAAATACAAACCCATACAAACCACCCAAATGAAAACACACCCCACCACCCATAACACCAAACCCAAAACTCACACCCCCATAAAACAACCCCAATTTCCAACCCCACACCCAAACTTAAAACCCCCCAACCCACAACCAAACATTACAACCAATAAAAACCCTAACCCCCAAAATACCAACAAAAAACACCCACCAAAACCCACAAAAACACCCACAAAACACCACAACAACAAAAAAAACCCAAACCCCCTTACCAACAAAAAACCATAACCCACCCCCCAAACCCAAACCCCACACAAACAACAACCCAACACCACAATTAAACCAACCTACTCAAAAATAACAAAACCAAAAAAAGCAAAAAAACACCCCCAAAAAACCCCCCCCCAACAAACCACCAAAATAACTAATATCCAAAACCAAAACCCACAAAATCACCCAACAAAAACCCACCAACCCAAAATAATCACAACCAAACCCCCCAACCCAAACCCCACACCACCAACTCCCCAAAACCAACCAACACAAAACCCCAAAATCCCCACCAAACCACCCAACCAAAAACCCCCACCACAAACCCCCACCCTCCCCTCAAAAACACAACAATTAATACCACCCCAATATACACCAAACAAACACAACAACCCCCACCCCCCAACCCCCCCCCAACCAAACCCCCATCCCCCCACCCCCCCCCAAAACAACCAACACCCACCCATACCCCCCAACCAACCTCCAAAAACACCCCAACCCAACCCACCAACAACCCAAAACCATCCCCACAGTACACCCCCCCCATAACCAAAAACCCAAACCCCCCCCCCCCCACACCCTAAACCAACCCCCCATCAAACCCCCCACCCCCACAAATCCCACCCCCCTAAATCAACCACCCCCCCACCCACCCTCACAACTCAAACCCCCAAAACATACACCCACCCAACACTAAACACCCCCACAACACCAACCCCCAAACCCAACACCCAACAAATCCCCAAACCACATACAACCCAACCCAAACCCCCCAAACCACAAATCTAACAACAAAAATAAAAAACCAACCCACAACCACTTTCACCAAATACAACCCCACACCCCACAAACCCACCCCCCAAACACCCCAAACCAACAACCCACCTACACAAACCCAATATAAACAAATTATAACTGGACACCCCCAAACCCAACACCACAACCCCCCCATTTTGTTTCAAAAACCCCATCCCCACAAAAACCAAAATACTAAACTCCTAAACCACAAAAATACCCACCAAATCACCCCCAACCCACCCACAACTAAAATAAAATATCCCCCAACCCCCTCCCACCAACCCCCCAACCCACACCCCCAAACCCCCCCCCCCCACCCCCACCCCCCCAAAACCCCACACCCCCCCCCAAACACCCCCCACCAAAAAAAAAACAAAAACCCACCCCCCCCCCCCCAAACCACCCCCCCCACCCACACCACAAAAACCCCCCCCCCCCCCCATACCCCCCCCCCCACCACCCACACCCCCCCCCCCCCCACCAACCATACCCAACCACCAAACCCCCCCCCCCCACCCCCACCCCCCCCCACCCCCACACCCACCCCACCCCACCAAACACCCCCC